>BMAU01020251.1:1410000-1725000 GCA_019973935.1 Trichonephila clavipes | reverse complement strand
TTTGATATAAAATATAAGAAAGTTAGCTCTCTCTCTCTCTCTCTTTATATATATATATATATATATATATATATATATATATATATATATATGTCATGATTTTGAAGACAGAATTAGATTAAAAGTTAGAAAAAGGGTGCGATCTTTATTCAATAATTTCTGCATCTGTTCTGACGCTAAGAGCAGGGAGTAAAAAAAGCACACCACGATTATCGGTTGAAAGGGATAACACTTGAAAAACATGTGGTATGTATCGCGGATTTGAAGAGGTTATTTGAAAGTTAATGCTAACATATGTTGATTATTGAATCTAACGATCTGGAATTAGAGACATTTTTATTGGCTAGGCCATAGATTCGGAAGAAACAAATGGGTGATTAGTTTGATGCTTGACGATGTGAACTGAGAAAGTTGAGTCAAGTGCTAGATAGGGAATTTAATTTTTAATCTAATTTGATTATCCTTACATTTGCCCCCGCCCCTTATAAAAGGGGTCAAGACGTGGTTTTTTTTCTCTTTATAAACTTAATCAATTTTCAACAAACACAAAACAATACATAACATTATTTAGAAAGACATGTTACATACAGTAGAAATATTTAAGCAATAGGAGTACTAAAATCAAAATGCAATACAATAAACGAAACTATAACAACAAACACAATAATGACACTTCCAAAATATTAATTATGAAAATGAATTTCCATACATATAATTGAAGATTAGCTTGTTCAAATCTATTCGACATCCAGAATAAGAGCTCGCGTTTCCTTCTATTCATTCATAATAATAGATTCGTATTATAGCTGGCAGATAATGTTTTCAAAGAAAATTTTATATTGGAAAATAATATCATATCAAACAAAAAGATAGTAAATATAAAAATACATGATATCATACAAATGTTAAAATAATAATTTTGTATAAAAATCTACTCTGCCGCCATCGTAGTAATACCTTATATTGTTACACACATTTTGCATATATGAAATACATTTTTTAAAAAGATAAAAAAATATATAGACACTAATGACATGAAATTATTAATAATATTAAAACGGTGTATAACACACAACTTCCATGAACTATTCAACACAATAAACAATATTTTATTTTATATGCGTTATTAAATATAAAAATATAAAAATTATAAGAATATAGGAATATAAGAATATAAGAGCTCTTTTTGAGTCAGAAAAGTGGACTCATTTCAATAATAATTTTTAGTATTTATGAATTTTTTTTTAATAATCACTGTAACTTAACAATATCGCATGCAATGTTTTGAATATTTCCGTAACCTTCTAAAAATTCGTTTCATAGACAAAATTTCTTCAGTTTCTCTTACATCACACATTCACTAATAAAACTGTATCACCTTACTTAATTTTGAACACATCTCTCTGAAAAATCTGCGTGATCAAATCACAGATGTTCAGGGATGCTAATAAGAAACAATGAGTAGTGTATTTATCAAACTAAACAAGTCTGTCCTCTTAATGTTTCGAGACATATACAAAATTACAATGATTGTATTATCCCTTATCCACTGTATAATATTTAAAATTAAACTTCAAGTTATTAAATTAATTTTAATTTTAGAGAAGGAAAATTGTAAGAAATAGAGAATCTTGATATATGGCCGGAATATCAAAACACACAATTTCAAAATGGAGAAAAAAATAAATGTCATGCAATAAGATTACTGTTGAATAAAATAATTAACAAAACAATGAAATTCAATAGAGAAAAAAGAATGCGACGTGACTTTACTTTTGTTTCTTGTCAAAATCATAATCATTAGTATTAGTACATTTTGGAGTCATTTCTCTAATAACTTAATTTATATCTTTCAACTTTAAAACACCAATTTCTATCATAACTGCTAACTCATTCGACATCTTAAGATAAAATTATGAGAAGTATATTAAAATTTCTCAAAATTTTGTATGACAAAACCTATATACTTTGATTTCTAAATTAAAACACCACCACTTGGGGTCGATTTTCACAAAACCCATTTTGTAGCGGATCTGTACTCTATGAAAGGAATCCGCTTATATCAAATTTCAAGACTGTACGTCTAATAGTTTAAAAATGGAAATAATTATCTATAACGCCCCTTAAGCGCCCTCAACGCCCCTTGGAGGTCAATTTTTGTAAAATTCATTATGTGGGGTATCTCTACTTTATGAAAGAAATCTGTGTACCAAGTTTTTCACATCTGTACATCTAATAGTTTAGTATCCGTTCTTAGCTGACGTCTACTCCATGAAGGGAACCTACCTACCAAATTTCAAGTCTGTAGGTTTAATAATTCCGGAGATATCGTGATTAGTCAGTGAGTCAGTGAGTGAGTGAGTCGCTTTTCTCCTTTATATATATAGATAATATGATATTAAATTTTTATAATATAGTTGTGTTAAATGAGATATTTTCTTTATTTTTTAATTGAGAAAACAAAGTGTATAGGTTTTGTCATACAAAATTTTGAGAAATTTTAATATACTTCTGATGATTTTATCTTAAGATGTCGAATGAGTTAACAGTTATGATAGAAATTGGTGTTTTAAAGATCAAAGATATAAATTAAGTTTTTAGAAAAATGACTAATGTACTAATACTAGTGATATTGATTCTTATAAGAAAAAAAAGTAAAGTCACGTTGTATTCTTTTTGCTCCACTGAATTATATTGTTTTGTTAATTATTTTATTCAGCAGTTATCTAATTGCATGTCATTTAACTTTTTTTTTCAATTTGAAATTGTGTGTTTTCATATTCCTGCCATATAGAAGGATCCTCTATTTCTTGAAATTTTTCTTATCTAAAATTAAAATTAATTTAATAACTTGAACTATTTTGGGATATTATGCAGTGGATATAAGGGAGAATACAATCATTATAATTTTGTATATGTCTTGAAACCTTAAGAGGACCAACGTGTTTTATTTGATATATAAACCTCTTATGTTTCTTATCAGCATCCCTGAACATCTGTGAGTTGATTACGCAGATTTTTGAAAGAGATGTGTTCAAAATTAATTAATGTGATACAGTTTATATTTTCGTGAATGTGTGATGTAAGAGAAGGAATTTTGTCTATGAAAGTAATATTTAGAAAGTTTCGGAGAGATTCAAAATATCTGTATGCGATATTGTGAATTTACAGTGAATATTGTGAAAATTTTCATAAATACTAAAGATGATTATTGAAATGAGTCCACTTTTCCGACTCAAAAATAATAAAAAAGAGCTCTTATATTCTTGTGTTATTTTGTTTTTATAACTCTTATATTCTTTTATTCCAATCTTCTTATAATTTTTATTTTCTTATATTTTATAACGCATATGAAATAAAATATAGATTATTGTGTTGAATAGTGTATATAAATTGTGTTGTACATCGTTTTTATATAGGGTGTTTTTTTAGAGGTATAGAACTTTAAATTGCAATAAAACAACGATGTGTTATTCGATTGACATGAATTTTTTTTATTCGAAAGAAAATTTTGTGGCATTACATTTTAAATATGATTAAGCAAGTCGTAGATTCGTCGAATGGGCCCAAAACGAGATTGCCGTTGTTCCCGATTTTCATAAGCGAATTTTGTTTAGCGATGAAGCGCACTTCTGGTTGAATGGCTACGTCAACAAACAAAACTGCCGCATTTGGAGTGAAGCTAATCCACAAGTGTATGTCGAAACACCGTTGCATCCAGAAAAACTGACTGTTGGGTGCGCTTTATGGGCTGGTGGAATCATTGGTCCGTACTTCTTCAAAAACGATAAAGGCCACAACGTTACAGTCAATGGTGAACGGTATAGAGCCATGATTACTAACTTTTTCATTCCTGAATTGAACAATCATGATGTCCAGGAGCTGTGGTTCCAACAAGACGGCGCAACATGCCACACAGCTCGTGCCACAATCGATTTATTGAAAGACACGTTTGGTGATCGCCTAATTTCACGTTTTGGACCTGTGAATTGGCCTCCAAGTCTTGTGATTTAACACCGCTAGACTATTTTCTGTGGGGCTATGTAAAGTCATTGGTCTATGCGGTTAAGCCACAAATGCTTGACCATTTGGAAGACACTATTCACCGTGTTATTGCCGATATACGGCCACAAATGTTGGAAAAAGTCATCGAAAATTGGACGTCCAGATTGGACTACATCCGAGCCAGCCGTGGCATTCCTATGCCAGAAATCATATTTAAAATGTAATGCCACAAGGTTATCTTTCGAATAAAAAAAATTCATGTCAATCGAATAATACACCTTTGTTTTATTGCAATTTAAAGTTCTATACCTCTAAAAAACACCCTTTATTATTAATAATATCATTTTATTAGTGTATATTTTTTTATCTTTTTAAAAAATGTATTTCATATATGCAAAATTTGTGTAACAATATAAGGTATTACTACGATGGCGCCAGAGTAGATTTTTACACAAAATTATTATTTTAACATTTGTATGATGTCATTTATTTTTATATCTATTATCTTTTTGTTTGATATGATATTATTTTCCAATATAAAATTTTCTTTGAAAACATTATCTGCCAGCTATAATACGAATCTATTATTATGAATGAATAGAAGGAAACGCGAGCTCTTATTCTGGATGTCGAATGGATCTGAACAAGCTAATCTCCATTTATATATACGGAAATTCACACATTTATCAATTATTATTTCGGAAGTGTCATTACTGTGTTTGTTCTTATAGTTCGGTTTATTGTATTGCATTTTGATTTTAGTATTCCTATTGCTTAAATATTTCTATTGTGTGTAATATGCCTTTCTAAATGATGTTATAAATTGTGTTTGTGTTTGTTGAAATTTGATTAAGTTTGTAAAGAGAGAAAAAACCCTTTTAAAGGGGGGGGCAAATGTAAGGATAATTAAATTAGATTAAAAATTAAATTCCCTATCAATCACTTAACTCATCTTTCTCAGTTCATTTTCCAGTATGAAACTAATCAACCATTTATTTCTCCCGAACATATGACATAGCCAATAAACATGTCTAATTCCAGATCATTGGGTTTAATAGCTTCCATATATCATCATTAACTTTCAAGTACACTCAAAAAAGCCGCGATACTTACCGCATCTGTGTTTTAAAAACATGTGGCTTGCTTTTTCTCTCTGCCCTCTCAGCGTCAGAGCTTGTACAGATTTAATCGAATAAAGACCCAGTTCTTAAAAATTATGTCTGATTCTGAATTGAAACATGTCATATCTATACACAATATATATATATATACATATATATATATCAAAGTGCCTTACTGAAATTCTAATTTATCAATATCTATATATAGAAATATTATTTTCAACTATATTTATCGCAATAATGTATTAGTTAGCGATGAAGCTAATATTTTTTAAATCTTAAAAAATTTTTTAATCACTGTATAGAACATGGATACCCTGCTAACTTTCTTTGTAATTATATTTATAATGGTTTTTATGATACAAATTGTATTACTGTAATTATTTACTGTTATTATGTTTTGTAATGTTTTTTAAATTTAGAAAATATCTAATTTATCCTACAATTATTAATTAGATGGCGCCACATGCTTATTTTTTTTAAAAAAATTTAATATATATTTTTGAGTTTCTTTTATATTTTACGCAAATTTTATATGATTTTTATTTTTATGATTTTTTAAAAGTATATATATATATATATTTTCTTATTATCGTATATCGTATCGCAATTAACTTTATGCGGTTCTGCTCTCCCTATTTGGCGGGAACATATTACTGCACTCTTGGCCATCGTTTTAACTCCGATTTAGTAGGTTATGTGTATGTTCCTATGTTATTTAGTTTAATGATTTTTTAATATTTAAATTATACATATATAACTCTTTCCTTTCCTCTTGGTACATATTGTGACAAATTACAGGTGAAGGTTGGCGCCGCAAAACTTGTTTAAACCTGCAATCCTGGTTCCTAAGGCCAGGAATATGTCTTTATACTACGTGCCTCCTTCCTACTTTTAGTTATCTTAGGTATATAACTATATATTTATTTTTATATTTTTGTTTATGTATTTGTGTATATGTATATATATGTATAAATTTATTTATATGTGTATGTATATGTATATGATTATATATTGAAAAAATTCTTTTATATTGGATTTTATATATATATATATATATATATATATATATATATATATATATATATATATATATATATATATATATATATATACATATATATATGGACGCTGTAGTAATAATAAACATTGTTGACTGATAATTTATATAAAAATGAGGTTAAACATGTTTTGTGTCCAACCAGTCTTCCCCCTTTATGTTAAAAATACTGAGCAAAAACCTATTGAAAATAATGGATAGGAATATCTAAATCCATTTCAAGATAGAGGTAACTTACCTAAAAATTGCACTTAAAAATGCAGAGCCCATGCTAAATCTAAGTGTATAAACAAGTTATCCAGATTCTGGACCTAAATGGAAATTTAAAGCATGTGAATGGCTGAAATGTAGCATTTAGTAAATGTATTAAAACAATAAAAATAAAAAAATTAAAACGAGTGTTTACAAACTACCTTAACTTTAGAGACACTAGTTATACATGAATTTAAAAAATCATAATTAATTTTATCTAATATTAGAATAAGGATATAGTTATAACTAGGAAAAATGATAAATGTATAGTAATAAACTGTTATTATTCTAAGGAATTTTAATCCTTACTATTTAAAATTGCTGTATTCAAATAACTATTAATAATATTTATTGGGTATTTCTGATTTAAGCAATATTTAGTAAAATGTTTACAGTTATTTATTATTTCTGAGTTTTTTGAAACTAGAAATTGATAATATAATAAATAACAATATTTCTGAATATAGAAACATGTACCTTACTCTCCCAATGAGGAAATTTTATGATATTGAAATTAAATTCTTCTTTTTTATCTTAAATATTAGTAACTAGCTGGTATACCTCTTCTCTTCGCGCGTGTGAACTGAAAAATTAAACAACACAGATTGAAAGATAAAGATCTTAATGAGTTAATTTTACGTGAATTTCAAATTAAACAAAAAACGGCTTTTTGCATATCTCAGCTAAACAAAAAAAAGAAGGAAAAAAAACACCTTTGTTAAATTTTAACTATGTAGATCTAATAGCTGATAAAAAGGATTTTTTTTTTATAATTCCTCGTAACATTCTTGAGGGTCGATTTTTCAAAATACCCCCCTAAGCTGATCTCTGCTCAGCAAAAGTAACACATTGTTAAAAGCTTTGCGTAATGAACGCTTAAAGTAGTCTAAATCATTTATATCTGAAAGTGACATTAATATTACTTTCTGCTGTATTTATTTTATTTTAAAATTGTAATATTCGCAAGCAACGCCGTTTCTTAAATTATAATGGCGATTCAATGAAAAACATTGCGAAATGTTAATGATAGAGTCAAGTTGGCAAATGCCTAGCTGCTTTTGTAGCTCGAGCTTTATCAAATCTTTGTAAGACCTGCCGTGTATTAGAGCGATGCACGTTAATACTTTATCCAACAGCATTATGATTTACTGCAGTTTCTTTCATACAATATTTTTTTTGGATCACTACATTTAAAATTAAGGGATATACATAAACAAAATACTCCACTTTGGTAAATTTAATCCGTTAGAGCTAATAAATTAATTAAACATATTCCACTGCAAAATTAATTATATACACTGTTCAATTAAAATAAGTAGTGAAATTATTTTCCAAGGTCTTCACCAACATACAAACACATAAGACACTTAAATTTTGACATAAACTATTTTTTAGGGAGAAAAATAATAATCTTTGCAATGCGCTGAAAACGCCGTCAGCTGAAAACGCAATATCTGCTACAAAACTATTCGGCTTCCCCGCTAAAATACTCATCATAGAACCCGTGCTACCATATATCTTGGAAGAGTGGATTTCAAAGAATATTCCTGCTAAGTATTGTAAAAATATTCCTTCTAAGTTGGTGTGGTGTGGTGTGGTAGTTAGGAGAAGGGGGTGCCAGCTCAGGTGTCGTCCACATCACTTGACCATGGTTCAAAGTTACGTGATACGTTGCTAAAAGCCTTCGTGTAGCTGAACAGTGCGATGTTAATATTCACTCACTCACACAGTCCAAAAAATACAGTACAGTATTTATAATTATTTTATACTTAAAAACGCAATATCTGCCTATTCAATTAAAATTATAGCGTTATAATTAACTACTAACCACAAACAAATTTTGAAAATTTGTCCAAATGATACAGTGTGAAAGAGAAATTTTATTTACTTTAAGTACCAGAACCAATAAAAGGATTTATATTGAAAAAAAGATGAATTTCTTACTGCCATAAAATCATAAAAAAAACATTAAAATAAAGAGAGATTTATTAAAATAAAGAGACCTTTCCCTTCAAAACTTAGTTTTAATTTGAAATAAAAAAATAGGCGTTATTCTGATCACAGGAATTAATTAGAAGCGAGCCCCTGGCGTAGCCAAAACAAAAAGAGTTTCTCACAAACAAAAGATAGATATATGCTGACGTGGGCTTTTTTGCAATGCGCGCCAGAATTGCTGCCAGATGGCAGAATTATTTTCTACTTACTTGACAAATATTGTTATATTTTGGACACTTCTCACAATATCTTTATAAATTATAGCCTATGTGTTATTCTGTTGTATAATCTATATTACTGTAAAGTTTCATTAAAATTCATTCAGTTGTTTTTGCGTGAAAGACCCACAAATATCCTCACAAACTTTCACATTTATAATATATATTATATATAACATTATCATATTATTTGATATGTATATCATGAAAATTTGCTTCATTGTTGCTACTATTTTTGTGTATGGTGCTCAAGGTCAAGGCCAACGACAGACGTACTTCTAGCCCCTTGCCACGATGAATTTGGTGGGCCTCGATCTGACTACGTCAGACAGGCGGCATTAACCACAACACAGCATTAATACTATTTGTCTATTAAATTAAGATGTAGTGGATAAAAATTTGTGTTAGGTTTAAAATTGTCTTACCTGCCAAAAATGGTTATGTCATCTATATAACGAGAATGTAATATTCAGATTTATTAATAAAACTATTTTCAAAATAATGTAAATATAAATTGGCAAGACAGTTGATATATCAGGGCCACCTTATGGAAAACTTTTAATCTGTTGATAATAGCTATTATTATAATATATATAGTTCTCATTTAGTGCAAACCTAAGTAGAGAACCAAATCTATCATAATTAACATTTTTAAATAACGTATCTTTTTGTAATTTTACAAGTATATTAGTCATATGATCACTACTAATAGAGCTAAACAGATCTTCAAAATATAAACTATAGACTGAAGAAATCTTTTTTATCTTTAATTTGTTCAGTATGTTCTTTACTATTTATATAAGTATGGTTGTGGATTTAAGATTATTTATTGTATCTTGTAATATTTCTTTCTCTCTCTCTCTCTCATGGAGAATTTTGCCAGATTTGCTGATATATATTTATTAAAACCATTACTAACCTTTCTAAACTTGACTTGGTCTTTATGAAATTTAGGAGTAAGAAATATATGTAGAAATTTAATTAGCAGCCCACCTTGTGTCAAACCTTTAATATATGCATATATATATATATATATATATATATATATATATATATATATATATATATATATATAATATTTTTTATATAAGCTGGTCCTAAGTCAGGAATGTTTATAATGCTGTAGTATCCATTTTTTATATTTTAAATCCTATTATAATTTTACATCCTCATATATCCCTCAATGTCTGTTTATCTTATAATCTCAATTTTTCTCGATTTTTCTTCATGAATGTTCATCTCTCATTAGTAGAGAGTTTAGACCCTACATGTATATATAATCCATAAATATACAAAAACCTAAGTATAACTAGTCAAGATAGTAGGAAATGTTAACCTCAGTGGTACTGAGTACAAACTGCTGGCAAAAAAATGCAGGTTTAAATAAGTTTTAGAGCTAGCCAACCTTCACCTATAATTTGCCTATAATACTGAGTTAAAGGGAAAGGAAAGAATTATATTAGGTGTACCTCAAATATTAAAACTGAAATACACTATTCCACTTAAACATAACGATAAAATTATAGTCTGTTAGTATTTGCAATTATATAAAGTCAATGCAATAAGGTAGATAGTAAGACTTATTTCGTGAGTATAACAAAATACAACAAGAGTAAAAAAAAGTACCGCATAAAATTAAAATTAGTAAATTATGATTGAATAATATAGTCTCTCTCTCTCTCTATATATATATGTACATTTAAAAAACGACAAATATTAATATAAAATTGTATAGAAAATAAAAGACTACAAGACATACACCGGAACATTTAAATAAATAATATAATTAATTTAGTAAACATGTGGCGCCATGTATTGAAAAACTGTATAATTTATTAAAAATGCTATTATTAATACATATTGTCATTTGATTGAGAACTATTAAAAATATAATTGCAAAGAAACTTAGCACGATAATATATATATATATGTATATATATATATATATATATATATATATATATATATATATATATATATATATATATATATATATCATATAACCCCGGCCTAGGCAAGGTTGACTCAGCCTTTCATCCCTTCAGTGGGTCGATAAAATGAGTACCAAGCTTTCTTGGGAACTTAACACTGTTGGTTTTGCGTCAGGCTGACCACCTGACCGTAAAATCAGCTCATGCACCTGAGAGCCCAAGGTCACGTGTACTGAGTTGGGCAAAGTAGGCCTTGACCCTCACGCCCCTCTGTCGCGCCACTGAGTTATGTTATATATATATATCATTTGAATTAAAACAATTAACTAGCATAATCGTTATCTTATTGCATTCTTTGAAAGGATCAGGATAACATTTTGGTATTCAAAATCCACATTTTAATTAGTTTAACAAACATTACATGACAAGGGGGGATAACAAAAGTACCATAACCTAAAGCGGCGTATATATACAGAATGGTTTAAAATTCTTAGCACAAACTTTGAGGGGTGGTGAAATAAACAATTTTTGTTTAGGAATATATGGGCCGTTGATTGATTGATTGAATATTAACGTCACACTGTTCAGCTACACGAGGGCTTTTGGTGACGGACCACGTAATTTTGAACCACGGTCAAGTGACATGGATGATACCTGTGCTGGCACCCCCTCTCCTAACTAACACACCGCACCAACGGGAGGACGTTTCAGCTCTCGACAGATTTAACGTGCACAGCTGCCCTACACGGCGGGTCTTTAGTGGTACTGGGCTCGAACTCGTGACAAGGCAAGCCTAGGTCCGATACCCGTACCACTCGGCTACCGCGGCCGGAATATATGGGCGGAAGTTCCGCGTTGTGAGGCATAGCAACATAAACGTTCATTAGCAGCCTACTTAACGAGTGATTCCGTATAGAAAATGTTTAAATATTTTTAGAAATTGCACCCATCAGCCATTATGCATGACTTTTATGGCGGGTTGGCGGACAGCATTGGCTATAGTTGAAGGCGTGGCAGTGATCTGCTGCAACTCCAAAAAAGGAGTTTTCTCTTGAGACTTTTACTAAGAGCGAAAAGGCAGGTATACATCTAAAGTACGGTTCTGTTAATGGTAACGTCACAACAGCTCTACGGTTGTATCAGGAGCGCTTTCCAAATAAACAGAACAAAATGTTTTAGCGATTGCATGGACAGCTGTGTGAAAATGGTTTATTTATCTCCGAAACTGCCGGAATGGGTAGGTCGAGGAGTGTACAAAAAACACACCCGGAAATGTCATCTTGGACCATGTGGACGATACACCCGACACAATTGCTGTAGCATGTCGTTTACATGTCCGTCAGCCAAGCGTGTTTGGATAGTTTTACTTTTGAGCTGTTGGCGGGCGCAATTTCTGAAACATTTTAGCATTTTCGGTGCGGAATCAGTGTTAAGTATGCTGATAATGAACGTTTTATACACTCAGGAACATTGAAAATTGCGACCCAAGAAGAAATCATCGGATTGAAATGAAATTTAATACACATAATGACACAGATGAGAGATTCACTTGATCTCAAAAACAAGACAATTAAAGGAATACAGGGTGTGCAACGACACAAATACTGGGCAATGGGCAATATAGCGCGTTGGACCACCTCCAGGTGCAATACATGCCACCACAAGGTCCGGCATTGAGTTGATTAGACACCTTATGTTGTCCTGAGGCAGATGGGCCCACAAATCTTGAACAGCCAACTGTAAATCATGTACAGAGTGACACGATGGTATCCGCCATTTTAGCTGATCCCACACGTGCTCTACAGGGGACAAATCGGGGGAGAGGGCCGGCCATGGAAGAATCTGAAAATGACGTAGGAAGTCTTGAGCAAAACTTGCTGTATGCGGACGAGCATTATCTTGCTAGAAAATTGCCCCTGGGAGACCATTTTGGAAAGGTCCTACATGAGGTCAAAGAATATCATCAACGGAACGATGGCCCGTTAAGGTTCCACTCATCACAATTAAAGAGGACCGGCTATCATAGGCTATGTAATGGCCCCCGAGACCATTACATCAGCTGTGCGGGCAGTGTGACGTAGAACAATGTGGGGGAATTGTAGCGCTCACCAGGGCGCCTCCAAACCCGTACACGGTTATCGTCTGTCGGCAAAATAAACCGGGATTCATCACTAAAAACAACTTTCTGCCAATCTGTGACGTTCCACATTGATCTGGCTTGGTACCACTGTAGAAGCAGTTGCCGATGTTCTGGTGTTCAAGGGAGTGCACGGAAAGGGCGCTTGGATTTAAAATCTGCTTCTGCAAGGGGCTGGAAATTGTTTGTGGAACAATTGCTACGCCTACGTCTACTGGTATCGTTCAACGAGTCACTGTGCGGTCCACAAAAGCTTGCCGCAAGATCCTTCAATCCTCTCCCCTCGTGTTCTTCCTGGTCGCTCCAGAACCGGTTTTTTGCACGTGAGTACCTTCTTCTGTCCACTGCTACCAATATTTTCTAACGGCACATTCCAAATGATCCACCTGGCCAGCAACATGGCGCGTCGACCAGCCTGCAGTTTTCATACCGATGATCATGCCTCTCTAAAACTGGCTTAACTGTGAGAAATGTCTTCTAGCACGTTTAAATGGTATTTTTCGCTTATCAAAGTCTTCCTACAATCGGCGGGTACTCGTCACGTTTATGAATCTTCGAGTTTGCGCTGGCTTATATAGCACCCTCTTCCTGATTGTACCGCCACCTCGGCGTGTATGAGCATGCGTATTGGCACAAAACTTGGATCATTTGTATATCACATTACGCTGTACTTATTTGCAAAGTTTCGCGATTGTACTTATCTTCCTTCTTGGGTCGCTATTTTCAATGTTCCTGAGTGTATTTCCGCTAAATTAATATTTCTTTTCTTTCTGTGTCTCATTGAGGCACTTTCTATACAAAATATTCTTACACAATTCTTATATTCTATACAAAAATTGTTTGTTTCTCAGTAAGCTCTACTATCCCTTAAAATTTGTTCCATGTTTTTAGAATCAACTTGAATATAATACTTCAAAAACAAACATGCGTATATTTTCCAATATTTTCATAGACCAATATATCCAATATAGACCAATATTTTTTATTAACTTTATGCTATCCTCAGGCTCGTAATGTATTTATTCATATATATTCATGTATTATGTAAACATTTGTATAATTCTATGCAAATAAGGAATTTCATTAAAGTTTGCCAAACATGTAAATCACTTATCCCAGTCTCCCACACTCTAACATTATCCCATACTCAAAAAAACGAAAACTTGAACTGATCATCAATCATCTTCCTTAAAAATTTCATAATTTTCTGTGGCTATCAATATCACTGATTACAATTATTTTAAAACATTTCTTCTCGAAAGCAATGCAAAATCTTTTGAATACCTCAAGCCATTCAAAACCTTTATGAGCGCCAAATACACTCTAAAAGTAAACTTAATTTAGAGTCATATCAAACCAGCCCTTTTAAAGACAGTCTTAAGCTTATCTTAATTGGGCAGCATTTCCGCCTTGATCCGTGCGCTTTTAGACATTTATTATCGAAATGAATAACGACTCTTAGCGGTATTAAAAATTTTGAAAAGATACGATTCAGAAACTTCCTTGGGATTAATGACATAAGCTTAAATATCAATTGCTTGCGTTTTGCCAAACAGAAAATTATTCCTTACCGCCACGGTCAATCAATATGTAAGAATTTTATAATAATGAAAAGCTACGTAATTTCCAACATATTGCATTTCGTTTTGTTTAAACTTCTTATCTATAAACGAAGCTGGACTCGTATTAATTCAATTATTTTACATTTTCATCTGTGTATAGCTAGTTTTATTTTGATTCGAATATTTTATCAAGGTGCAAATATGTTTATACAAATATCTTCTCAAGTTCAGAATATTTGATTGTAAAAATTTATAAAAAAATATAAGCAATATAACACACACACAAACTTATACTATATATGTATGTATAAACAAAATTATTTGCAAAAGAGGTTAAAAATGATTATGACCATAATTAATAATAATGTAAATGAGCGTAGAAACTAGAATACATCGGGAAAGATTCTAGTTTCTTCGCTCATTTACATTATTATTAATTTTGGTCATAATCATTTTTAACCTCTTTTGCAAATATGTTTTTGTTTATACATATTTACATTTGTCTATTTCTCCCGGATTCCTATAGTAATTTAATATTCCAATTCTATTCTATTGCTGTTATATTCACCCATGTGGGTTTTGGGCCTTTGCTTTGGTTTATTTCCTGTGCTATTATGTCGAAAAGTTCCGCTGTAGGGGAAGGTTGAGATCTCACAAAACACTGTTTAACCCTGTTTCACTGTCCTAATCCAGTGACAGATCGGGGAATCATAATAGTTTTTCCACTGTAGCTAAATTTCTTTTTTGGTTTGTCATGGTTCCATGTTCTTTTGGTTTGATCTTAAGATGTTTTAGGATTTATTAGTCTTTTATAATTTATTTACTGCTATATATATATTTATATATAATCAGAATTACATTGCCCCAAATGTAATAAAGAAAAGTAATAAAAATAAATATAACGAGAGAGTTTAGGTAAAAATTCTGTGAAGCAATAGCAAACTCTCAGCCTGACACTGTTGGGTTCAACATAGTTTGAAAGCTTAATTAATATCACTGGTCTGCAAAGAAAATAAAATAATGTAAAAATAAGATTACATATATTAATGATAAAGAAAGTTATCATAAAACTAGAAGAGTAATACTAAAACTGAGGTATCAATGTCAAAGATCAGTGAAAAAATACCAAGAAAAAGTAGGTCTACGTACCTAAACCAGAATTTATATGTACTCATTAGATCGAAATTCATTTTACGTTATGTTACAGGAAAGAAAAGAAAGTCGAATTTTTCATACCTGTATAAAATTCATTTTTTTAAATCTTACGATTTACACAATGAGCTTTGTTGAGTGCGTCCACATTATTTCTTATCAAGTTAAAACTCTAATTTTGAGAGCAGCCATATGGAATTAACTCTATTTAGAGCATTCATGTCAGTTCTAGTAATACAGCAGCATGAGGTGGGGTTATTTTCTTCGAATTATATAATTAATTGGAGTCAGATATATTATTGTTTGCCACCGTTGTTTGAAATTCTGCATTGTAATTTTAATGAAATGTGTATTTTAACAAAATATGTTGTTGTATTTAAACCTACATTTGGTAATAAGTTTATGGCATTATAATTAATAAAATTAGAAAGAAGTCTGACAGCTAAAAATTATTTTGGGTAATCAAAATAAATAAAAAATAATTTAAAGACTAAAATATTAAAATATTAATTCTGAAATTAGATATTTGATAAAATTACACAGCTGTACAGGAAGCTTATAAGGAAAACAAGGCCTAGACATTTTATATGGCATCAGGGTTTTTTAATTACATTTACATTTTTGTATTCGATTTAACTGTTTATAGAGAAGAACCTGTAGAAGAAATTGATTTTTTGAGACAACTCTTCACACACATATTTCGAGAAAAACTCTGATATTCTTTACGAAACATTTCTTTCGCATTTATATTTCAACTGAGTATTTTGCCCACAAAATAGATATTAATTGCATACAAGTTAATTGATTAAAATTCTATAACTAAATATATTGAAACAATCTATTACAGCTATTTCCATCCTAAGTGATCTCATTGTATTTTTTTTTATTATACTCTATGGTTTTATGTTTCCATTAATATCTGGGACAAATGCCAGAGACCCACTTGAACGACAACGATCGTCAATGCATCATTTAGGGAATGAATACTCGTGACCCACTCTGTTCAATCGTCAACCTCCATCCAATAACAATGTATTGAATTCGATAACCTATCTGCTGCTAGCATATATATACGCCTCGCTCAGCTGTCGTCATTGTATCCCCGCGTAAATTGCTCCGGACGTATATATACGTCTTTTCAGTTCACTGCCATCCATAAGAATATTCCGAAGGATTTACTTATTTCAGAGGATTTTCTTATTTATTCACCTTCTCTCTTCCCCTTAAATACACCACACACTCGCTTATACGTACAAACGGTGGCATTGTGGAGCGAATCATGTAACTTTTAATCCGCAGTTAAGGGATTATAACCAGTACAAATTATCAAGATAATTATTGCGTATATGGCAAGCCCTGTTAATTATTAAACTTGTTCTTATCTTTATAATGTTAAATTAATCATAAAACACTTGTGGGCAGCACTGATACACTTAAAAGTGTGTCAGTTATTTTTTTCATGTTGTTTACTTAAAATAAATTAACATGTTTTGAATAATCTCCTCCCTAGAGGGTCGATAGTTTGAGAAACACTGAATTATTTCATGTTGAGCTTCTCTATTGGGGATCTAAGTAAAGCGGAACCTTATTCAACGAATAAATCGGCATTGAACATTTTTTTTCATTAAATCGAGGTTATTCGTTATATCGGCGTCGAAGCAAAATACAAATTTTTCGCTTTTACCTTTTGAAAATTCTATAATAAGCAACTACACAAAAAATATCCTTAGCTAGAAATTACACACTTTTTATATAACAGCTAAAAATACCGTTAGTGAATTTTTATGCACCATTTAATTGTGAAATTTAAAACACCGAATAACTGACTGTTTTTTGATTTCTGACTCGAAGGAATTCTTTTTCGGCTTTCTACAGAAAAGATTGCATCATTGACATCCTGATGCATAAGGTACGTTTTCAGAATTTCCAAACAATGTAAAAGAATAGAAAGCGTACAATTTCTTATAAGAATTTCATTACCAATTTCTGCATCAGAGTCGTTATTCATTGGCCCCGACAAATCAACAAAGCCCTGAACTTCAGTGGAACGGTCATCAAATGTGACGTAATCGCTAGAGTCTTAAAATGCGTCAAGGAGTCGGATGGGGTAAGAAAATAAATTTCCTGTTTTATGCAAAACTCACAGTACAAGTTGCACTTACGACTAACGCTTTGTACCCTTTCCCGTCGAAATCGCCTTTATACAAGAAAAAAAAAAAATTTTCTGTTTAAGGATATCATCTGAAAAAAAACCCAATTTTTTCTTACACCTTCCGTAAAATCCGGCGTATAACGCGCACTTTCAACACAAAAAAATGCGATCGAAATTTACGGGTGCGCGTTTTACGCCGGGTATAAGAAAAATAAAAAATGAGATGTGCATAAAAAAAACTTGTACAAAGATAGAAAACTGTATGTTTAAAAGAACTTAAAGGGTTATTTTCCTAGACATATATTATTTTTTTCAAAACATCTCGCAAAACATCATGCATAACATCTCAAACAAATGGCTTTAAAGCACAATATCATTGCTAACGTACATTTCAGGTTCCTTCGTAAAGAAGAAAATGCGCGTTATACGGCGAATATACCTCAAAATTAATAATTTCAGCTTGAAAGTATAGGCGTGCGTTGTACACCCCGCGTTATATGTCCGATTTTACGGTAATACAATTTTTTTCAGTTCTTGAAATAGTTTGTTAAATCCGGGTTTATTATTCCTTAAAAAGGGTTTTTTTCCTTCATTTTAATCGGTGAAAAAGAAAAGTTCGTTAAATAGCGTAGTTCGTGAAACAGGGGTTCGTTAAAGTATAAATAATTTCTTGTAGAATTTAAGAATAATAATGAAATTCTCATAATTAGATTTTTACAAGAAGAAAAATTCTTCACATAAAAAATCCAACTTCTATATTAAATAAGTGATCTTTATAACACCTTATACTTTGCTGATAGAAAATAAAATTATTTTAATTAATTAATACGAACAGTTTTTTTCAAAAATTTGTTTGTTTCTAACATCATTCAGATCTTGCTTAGGCCATCAGACTTCCGTCACCCTATTTTCAAACATAATTCTTATCGCGCTTCCCCCATAAATAATAATGCACATTGATGCTAAAGCTACTGTACGATCATAATTATAAACCGTATAAATTGACAAGAAAAGTATTAAATTTTGTAGCTGTTACTTTTATAATTAATATATTTTTTTATTTTTTTACTTTTTAGTTCGATTTACTATAAAGCATGTTTTTAAATTATAATTTAGTTTATAATTATTTTTACTATACACGATAACAATCAAAATTCCAGTGAATAATTTGATTAAGAGAAAATATACATACCTACTTTCAAGGACTTTTCAATTTTTCTTTGCTAATTTGAAAAAAAATCCAATAAAACTAATGTTCCAAATGTGCGTGACCTTAATAAAGGACATAAATCACAGACACTTTTCGCTAACAGTACAGGAACGCTATTTTTCTGCAAAACTGTCATATTTTGTTCACGTTATTGTAGTTTTGCTGTCGTTTGATGATCTATACATAGCATTTGAACCTTTTTCTTCCTTGTGTCTTTTTGACAAGGCGAAGTGCTACGTTTAGGGCTTCATAGTTTTCTTCATAGAGTTCTTTAGGTAGCATTTGAAATTTTCAATTCAACTCAAACGTTTCATCTCTATCGCTTTTCTCATAATTACTTTTGCTGTCTTGATTAATATATATTATTTCAGCAGGATCTTCAATTTCTTGATCAGTTTCAACTTCTTTCAATAGAAATCACAAATGCACATTATTTTTAATATTCTGCTCTTTTTCATTTATAAACCATAATAAGTCGTACAACACAGCAATCAAAACCACAAAGTTGTTGATAGCAGAAAGCGTAGTATGTTCATAGACAATATTTTTGAATTAAAGTGGTCGCTCAGGGAAATCGATCAAAACAAGTACCTTGATTGTAAAAAAACACTTTGCCACTCTCAAAAAAGAGGCATATTTGTGACAAATTCATTTTAGTTCCCAATAAGACTGTCTAACAGAAGGATACTGTCAAGGTCATTGTTAACGAATAAACAGTGTTTTCCCAGAATTAACGGATTCGTGAGCCTGGGTTGACTCTGCGTCTCATGCGGTCGTTCTCATGTTAAAAGTGTATTCAATATATCGTTGGGTGGATGACATGAGTACTCAGCTCTTTGGAGCTACAACCTCATATCAGTAGGTATTTGAGTCAATATAAAAATATCGTAAAAATCGTCTCATAAAAATGCATCATGGCCAAATAATCCTTCAATATGCTTATGCTCAAGTGCTCAATATGCTTATCCATTTATCATAAAACTCATCCACTAGGAAAAAAAGCAACATAAAAATATTATTTACAACTTTCCTAAAGGAAAAAGAGACGGAGTAAAACAATTCAGTAAGTTTGAAGGTCAAATATATAATAATCAGAAATAGTATTTTAAGGGTTAAATGAAACGTAATAAAAAAATCTCTCATCGTGGTATTACAGCAAAGCAAACAAATTGTGTTTTTTTTTAAAAAAAAATGTCTTATCAAAGGTAGCCAATGAGCGTCTGAAGTAGAATCTTTTATTTTGGATGATCAACAGATGATATCTATAAATTATATCAGCGTAAATGCGTATTTTTATGATGTCAGAAAGCATTTTGTTTTCCTTCGATCCAAAAAATTATTTTTAAACCTTTTATTTTCAATAGGCTCGCGCTCCTCTCGCGCCGCCCCGCTTGAGAAACACTGACGTACATCATTCTAAAGTATTATTTCAGGTAATGTACATTAAATTCCTATAAATGCATGCGCCATTCTTATCCATCTGTCTTGTAACATGTGTGTGTTCAACATACAATCAAATCATTTGCAGAGGTGTCAAGCTCGATGTATATTATGCTAGCTGCAATATGCCAAATTTTAATGTCAATAATAATTGTGTTAATAATGTCACGAAGATTCTTAGAGTAGAGAAGGTAGCTATACAACGCGGTTGAATAAAGCAATGAGAATTTATTGAAGGCAAGCGTGATCATACACAAGACGAACTCCAGCTGGAGGGCTTGTATACGATACAGTGGTGTGACATCTAGAATATTCTAGAAATACTTAAACTAACATAAATTTGCATACGCTGCAACTCTCTGTAAAATTCCAGAGAGTCAATTTAAACCAAATTAAAAAAAAACCCAGCGAGCAGCAATCGGTAGGTTTTGAGCCCGAGACCAACAGTTCCACTAGCGGTGGCTTTACCACTGCACCCCTCGTTCGTTGAAATGTCTACGAAACATTGCATTACTCCTTCCTTAAAATAACATCGTCTCGATGTTAGTCTATAGTTCCTTTACGTTTCGCGATCTGGATCTCGTCATAGGTTCTCTATAAGGTACAATTTCTCCAGGAGAGTCGAGTGGAGTATCTCTCTTGTCCGTCCCAACATTGTATGTAGCACCAGCCGGAGATTTACTTGGGAGTTTTTCGGTGTCATTTGTTAGAATACGTCCCTGTGCTTCTGGAGTACAATACTTTTTCATACGTAGAACATGCACAACCTGTGTAGATTTCCGTCTTCGGGGCGAGGGTTCTAATTCTTCAACTTCATATGTAACGTCGGATAGTTTTCTTACAACTCGGTAAGGACCAAAGTAACGCTTTTACAGCCTTTCAGACAAACCAACTTTCCTAACAGGAATAAAAACCAAAACTAGTTCTCCAGGTCGGTAGGATACACTCCGGTGTCTGGCATCATATCTTGTTTTGTCCCTGTGCTTCTAATGTTCTGATTCTGGCAAGCTGACTGGATTCTTCCGCTCGAGTTATGAGTGGACTCACATAGTCATCTTCTGATCCGTCAGCGATGTATGGAAACACAGTGTCAAGAGTGGTTTCGGCTTCTGGACCATGGAGAAGATAAAAATGAGTGTAACCCGTTGTGTATCTTGTTTCGCAGTATTGTAAGAAAAAGTGGCAAAAGGAAGAATTTCATCCCAGTTTGTTTGCTCTACGTCGACGTACGTTGAAAGTAAAGTCCGGCAAAGTTTTGTTAAACCTCTCGGTTAATCCATTCGTCTGGGGATGATATCCAGTCGTCTTTCTGTGCTTAGAGCTACATAATTGACCAATTTCTGTCACCAGCTTCGACTCAAAGACTTTGCCACGATCGGTTAGAATAGTACGAGGTGCTGCATGTTTCAACACAATTTCTTCGGTAATGAATTTTGCTCCTTCTTCAGCTTCGGCAGTTGGTAGAGCTTTTGTGACCGCAAAACGATATAAGTAATCCGTGCACACGATAATACCTTTTTTTCCTTTCGTTGATCTAGGAAACCTTCCAAGAAGATCTATGCCAAAGCGTTGGAAAGGCACGGAGGCTGGAGGAATTGGTATGAGTAGACCAGTTGGTATATGAGGAACTGATTTCCTCCTTTGACACTCTCGGAAATGCATGACGTAGCGCGACGTACACTCCTATACAGTCCTGACCAAAAGAAGCGCTTCCGAATTCTATTGTACGTTTTTGCGAAGTCTAGATGTCCAGCAGTTGAAGCGTCACGAAAATGCTGTAGAATTTCAAGACGGAGATGCTTTGGGATTATTCGCAGCCATTTTCTTCCATTTGGATCGAGGTTCTTCTTGAAAAGTATTCCGTCTATGAGATAAAAACTTTTCGAAACTGGTTCTGCGTTTTCATGGGTATGAATTAATTCGGATAGTTCCGGATCTTTTCTTTCCTCTACGGCTAAATAAGAAAAGGATGCTAAGATAGTTTTTTGCTCAGAAGGGAAAATTTCATCCTCAACAGGATTTCTTGAAAGGCCGTCAGCGTCTTTGTGCTTCTTCCCACTTTTATAAACAATTTCTAGGTCGTACTCTTGAAGACGGAGAGTCCATCTGGCAAGTCTTCCTGACGGATCCTTAAGGCCTCATAGGACTCTTAAATTTAAGTTTTTTCGACTTTTTGAAAAAAAATATATGTTAAAGCCTCAACGTTTCTGAGCATTTTGCTACCAAAATTTCGTTGATACTATGAAAACTTCCGAAGTTATTGAAA
Organism: Trichonephila clavipes; assembly: GCA_019973935.1. NCBI lineage: Eukaryota > Metazoa > Arthropoda > Arachnida > Araneae > Nephilidae > Trichonephila > Trichonephila clavipes. The sequence goes on along the minus strand of BMAU01020251.1, from coordinate 1,702,499 downwards.
AATAACTAGTAACACGTAAACAAAAATTTGCATCTGCCACGCCCACTTTTGACATCTGTCGGAACACATTCCAAACATTTTAATAATTCGCCGATTAGTTTTATTAAAAGAGCCACACCTAATATCAAATTGATTTCGGGAGTAGAATAACTACAACTCAACTTTTAACTTCGTTTAATCTAAGCGGGATTATTTATTTACATTTCGATCTTGGATTAGCACTCTTTTTCATTTGTTATTGAAAGCTTTTGAACAGGGATGTTCCATTGAAAAAGAATTCATCCGGAAAGAGACCAAATAAGAAAAGATTTCAAGGAAACATGTATCGGAAGAAATCTCTGTCTGAAAAAGGTATTTCTTTTGAAAATGTTTCGCCGAACAAAAGTTTATCTGCGAAAAATTGCCAAGTGCACACAAGATTTCAGAAGCTTACGAAAATGATGTTTGTGTTGAGTTTCAAGGTTATATAGACTAATCGACATTAGTTTATTATTTTCCCAAATTGAAAAGTTACTTTGTTGCTCTGTGTGTTATGGCAAAATAAAAATGAGTGAAAAATCCACTGTAGGATTATTTTCCACATTTCAGTTCACATGCAGAAAATGTAGCATTGAAAAAAAAATTAATTCCTGTGAATTGATTGGTATAAAAAATATACCTGAAATCAACAGACGGTCTGTTTTGGCCATTCGCTATATAGGCCAAGAATTGTCTTCGCTCGAGACGTTTTGTTCTCTTCTGTGTTCGCGAAATCCAGTGTCTCAGAAAGCTTACGACAGAATAAATGCTACATTTTACGACAGAATTAGCTGCTTTAAGTGAAGCGCTTGCAAATGCATCGATGAAGAAAGCTGCTACTGAGGAAAAATTATTGTTGGCACCGTAAATTCTGTTGTAGTTAGCGGTGATGGGACCTGAAAGACCCGTGGGCATACTTCTCTTATTGGAGTCTGTGCATTGATTGGAGCTGACTGCGGGAAAGTTCTCGACATGGAAGTCATGTCCTCTTATTGCAAATGATGTGACTCCTATAAAGGGTAAAAGTTTGGGCCAAAATATAGTGCTTTTTTGGCTAAACATCAAATTTTCTGCAGAAAAAACCATAGCGGATCTGCTGGAGGAAACGAAGTTTGCGGAATGCATAAATTTTTTTCCGATCAGAACAAAAACATGGATTTAAGTATCAGCGATACATTGGTGATGGTGACTCAAAGACATTTTTGTCTATTGCTGAAAAAAAAACCATATGGGGATAGTGTTCCCATTGAAAAAATAGAGTGTGTGGGCCATGTCCAAAAGCGAATGGGTAGCCGCTTGCAGATGTTGAAAGCTTTATGGGGGGAAAAGAAGCTTTCCGATGGGAAAACAATTGGTGGGAAAGGTCGCCTAACCGATGCTTTTATAAGCAAATTGACGAATTTTTATGGCAATGCTATTCGTGCCAACTCCCATAATGTGAATGAGATGAGGCAAGCTGTCTGGGCTGTGTGGGCTCATACATTCAGCACAGATGATGAGCCGAAATATTGGTTTTGCCCAAAAGGCAAAAATAGCTGGTGTAAGTACAATGTTTCGGTTCACAACAATACAGTGAATGAACTTTCTCACAAAAACACCTTACCAAAAGCAGTTTCTGAAGTGATTAAACCTGTTTTTAAAGATTTATCACACTTGAAATTGTTAAGAAGGTGTTTAGGGGGAAAACTCAAAATGCTAATGAGTCATTGAATTCACTGATTTGGAAGTGTAGCCCGAATTGGTTGGATCAGGAATTAATGTCACAAAAATAGCTGTATTTATAGCTGCCTGTGAATACAATGATGGAAGTAAGAACAGAATTGATCTGATGCGTGTTTTGAATTTAAAAATAAATAAAACAAATGTGTTTTGAATTATGTAAATATTGACAAAGTGCGCAAGTCAACGGCTATAAGAGACAAGTTTCTAAAACCTCCTTTGAAGCTCGTAAAGCTAAAAAACTTAAAATTCTCAAACAAATTGAGAAATTCAAGCTTGCAGAGGGCAATATTTATGCTGCTGGGACTTTTTAAAGCATACTGGTATGTTTAATTTTCTTTTTTGTTATTTTATATCTTTAACTTCATTTTTCTCAAAATGAAAAATTTGCCTTCCGCGCAGAATTTTTCAAAAACTATTTATCATATCAATATGAAATTTCATACACATATTCAAAATAAGGATTTTTATAACTTATACAGAAATTTTTAAACAAATTTTCATATAATTTTTTTTATATGTGTTTTAATTGAATTTTTTCATAAAATTTTAAAATTTTCTCCATAATTGTATTTTAAAAATATTTTTGTTCTCTAAATGCTTTAAAAGTGTGTATAAGTTCAAAAACGAACATTTTTATATCAAATAAAATTAATTTTGTGAATTTTCATCAATTCTGCTCTTCAGATTTCTGCGCGGTGTAAAATGCTAATTTTCATATTTTTGAAAAATTGACCAAATTTTATTTCTTAATAACTTTTTAAATTCTTTCTCAAATTTTCTGATAATTTGAGAAATAATGTAAATATATATTATTATCATGTGGTAAAAATTTCAAAATATTGTTTTGTTTTATTGCTAAGTTACATTGGTTAGAAGAAGGATGTTTTCTTCGAGTGCACGGATATCTGTTAAGGGTCCTATGACCTCTTAAGTCCTGTAAGCCAACAAAGGGAATGGTGGTCGGTTACGATTTTGAAGTGTCTTCCAAAAATATACGGTTGGAACTTAGCGACAGCCCATACAAAAGCAAGGCATTCGCGTTCAGTCGTTGAATAATTCCCCTCGGCCTTCGTCAGGGTTGCTGAAGCATACTTTTCACTTTTTCTTTCCCCTTTTGTATCTGGACTAACACGGCGTCTAGACCGTAACCGCTTGCATCTGCATACAGCTCTGTTGGGGCCTTTTTATCAAATAGTTCTAGGGCTGGTTCGGATGTGAGGGCTGTCTTCAATTTCTCGAAGGATTCCTTTTGATCTGATCTCCATGTAAATTTGGAATCATTTTTAGAAGTTCTTGGAGACGTTGAGCATTCAGACAAAAATCCTTAATAAACCGACGGTAGTAGGAGCATAATCCTAAAAAACTTCTGACGCCACGTATATTCTTAGGAGCTGGAAAGTTTTAAACGGCTCTTAACTTTTCCTGGATCGGGTATTATACCCCTTTCGGACACGAGATGCCCCAAGATCTTGATTTGCCGGCTACCAAACACGCACTTTTTAGGATTTAGGACAAGACCGGTATCTTAGATGCATTTTAGTACGCTCCGTAAGCGTCGAAGATGGTCGTCGAAGGTCTCAGAAAATACAATGATGTCATCAAGGTAGCAGAGGCACATTGTCCATTTTAGATGGCGTAAAAAGTGTCCATCATCCACTCGAATATGTCCGGAGCATTGCACAGCCCGAGAGGCATAACTTTGAATTCGTATATACCCTCAGGTGTGATGAACGCAGTTTTTTCTCGATCTGCCTCGCCAGTCTCAATTTGCCAATATCCTGACGACAGATCCATGGACGAGAATAATTTTGATTCTTGCAGGCTATCAAGTGAATCATCTATACGAGGGAGAGGGTACACATCCTTCTTAGTAATTCTATTGAGCCGTCTGTAGTCCACACAAAAGCTCCAGGTGTTGTCTTTCTTGCGTACTAAGATGTCAGGAGATGACCATGGACTCTTCGAAGGCTGCATGATTCCCCTGTCTAACATTTTCTCTACTTCATCGTGAATTATACGACGCTCTGCTGGGGTCACACGATACGCTCTCTGGTTTACAGGTAAATTGTCACCTGTATTAATACGATGCTGCACGGTAATTTGAGGAGTAACATTTTTGCTCTCATTAAATGCTTCTGAATACTCCTGCAACACGTCTACGAACATTCGTTTTTGATTAGCATCAAGGTCAGGTGAAATCAGCTTTTGAAATTCAAAAGACTGCTTGGTTTCGGAAATTTCTGTAGGGGCTCTTGAGGTTTCAGAAATTGTATCGATGCAATCGGGACAGAATGGTTCTGCAAAAGCAACACACATGCCTTTAGGGATGATCTTTTCTTGTGATTGTCCATTGACGATCCATATTTCTGTTTTTTCACGCCTTAATGTGACAAGCATTGAAGGCATAAAAACTTCCTTCTTAAGAGCCAACAGTTTGGAACCCTCGACAATTACATTTCCAGAGTCTTCTCTACAGTGATTTAATACTGGAATTTACCTTATCGAGTATACTGGTAGTATACAATCTTTCATGACACATAGGCGTAAAGGTTTAAAAACAATCTCCTCTGAAGTGACTTCCACGTCATCAAGAGTAAGTTCAGATCGTCCACAGTCCATAAGAAATCTCCCGAGGCTTTCAAAAAGTTCCATCCCAAGATAATGTCATAGCTGCAGTCAGGTAAAACTATGAACTCAACAAATTTATTCCAATTTGGAGGGTACATATCCCTTTCGGCTGTACATAATTTCCATTGGCGACTTTAAGGACTGTGTGGTTATGAGCGGGAAACATCACTTTTTAAGATATCGGCGGAATTTCTCAGATACCACCGATGATGAAGCGCTAGAGTCTACAAGAGCTTTTATTGGTAAACCGTCAACTGTAACATCTAGGTGATTCCCCCTCATTTTTGCGGCAGTCGGAGGATTTGATAAACCAGTGGCCTCACCTCCAAGGAAGGAGGCGAGTCTCACTTAGTTTTCCTCGTCTCGGTGGATGGGAGATCGGCTGGGACTACGTCGGCCATAGGGAGAGTGTGATCTATAGCGGTGTACTGGTAATTTTTCCCTGCTTGGAATAGGTGATGGTGTTCTAATTGCTTTGCGGCTGCATTCGTCAGGGGACAAGTTAAGGGATGGTGGCTGACTGTTGGCTGCTTGGCGGCTTCTGTATGCATCAAATATAGCTCGTCGCTTACGGCAGTAACGAACTACGTGGTGCGGTCTCCCCCAATAGAAGCAAACTGGTCTGTTATCGTCGGTTTTCTACACATCGGTCGGCCTAGGGACAGGTAAAGGTTCGACAGGGTGCCTTGGGTGCCATCTTATGAAAGGCGTACAATAGTTGAAAACGTCCTGGGTCTTCTTGGTGGTTCATTTCTTCTATTTACTGCTACAGACCTAGAAGAGATTACAGGACATAGTGCTTGCTGAACTTCTTCTCTTGTGACTTCGTCGAGGGATGGGTATTCTGCTGCGCTGGTGCTAATATCCTTTGAACTTCCTCCCTCACAATGTGTCTAATGAGGGTTGCCAAATCTTCATGTTCTCCTATGGATGCTACAGGAACAACATTTGGTAATCTTGTGAACCGGTGCTTGAATATACGTCTTTGACTCATTTCTTCAATGCGTTGACATTCTTGATAAAATCTGAGGTGCAACTAATGTCCTTAACAAGTAAAGACTTGCATCCGTCTTCATAAGATGAGACACCTTCTCATTTTATCATCTACGAATTCACCTTAGGACGGGGTACTTTGCACATAGGACTGCGCGTTCTCGCCAGTTTCCTGCGCTCGGTTCTCGAGCTTACGTTCAGCTTTTTTATGAATAATTCCGTGCAGCCAAACGCAATCTTTAGCCGTTCTTGCAATTTTTCCAAGGAACTAAGGGTTTCTTTGTTATTCTCGTACCGCAGCCTGGAGGTACCCTTTAAAAAGAAATAGGCGTTTGCAAGGCACATAGTGTCATCCCATCGGTTAAATTTTGCGATTCGTTCGTATTCCTTAAGCCACCTTTAGTCATTATTCTGGGTTTACTTTAAGGTTAATTTCTTGTTTGTTTGTTTTTTCTCTCTTTTAGCAAAAATGGTATCTTTAATAAAATTCAATAACTTATCTGTTTCCCCTCTCTTTCTCCTTTTAGTGTCTTTAAAATATAATTGGAGGAGGAAATCTAAAAAAAAATCATCTTTCCAGTGCTTTTTTAAAAAATCTAACGACAATAGGAAGTGTTGGCGCCAACTGGAATTATAGTTCAAAAATCATTTTTTTTTGTTTCCTGTTTTTTTTCTCTTTTTCACACCTCGTGCCCTATGTCTGTTTCAGGATCTTTTCTTCTCCTTAGAAGACAGCACCTGTGTGTACTCTTGTCTGTGTTTGTGTGTCTGTGTTTTTGTCTTGTAAGTTTTTTTTTTTTTGTATTTGCATTGTAATTGTAAAGCGGTTTTTATGTATTATTCCTTCAATTCTCAAGAATTTGGGGGAAGGGACCTTTTTGTACATGTTTTTTGTTTAATTTGAAAATAAAATACTTTTCGGAGGGTCGGATGCAGCTCTAAATCCTTTGGGTGAGCTTGATTCTTTGGAGTAAGTAAGTAACCCATCTTGACGTATCGTCACCTGCCTCGCCATGAAAAATTGATGGTGCTCTTACTGGCTGCACCATAGGGAAAATAGGGAATGTTTGACATTCAGAGTCTTGCGACATGTTTTCTGAAGATTTACCCCTTGTAAGTGAAACCAAGAGTCCAAATTCAGGTGAAATACCTTGTAAACGACGGCTTCGCCAACACTTTTCTATTTCTGCCACCGTGGATTAAGTATACCCTGCGGCGCTCCCACCAATATAATGTCACAAAGATTCTTAGAGTAGAGCAGGTAGCTATACAACGGTTGAATAAAGCAATGAGAATTTATTGAAGGCAAGCGTGATCATACACAAGACGAACTCCAGCTGGAGGGCTTGTATACGATACAGTGGTGACATCTAGAATATTCTAGAAATACTTAAACTAACATAAATTTGCATACGCTGCAACTCTCTGTAAAATTCCAGAGAGTCAATTTAAACCAAATTAAAAAAAAACCCAGCGAGCAGCAATCGGTAGGTTTTGAGCCCGAGACCAACAGTTCCACTAGCGGTGGCTTTACCACTGGACCACTCGTTCGTTGAAATGTCTACGAAACATGGCAATATCACTAGCAATTTAAATGGAATTGGATTGAATGAGATTATTGTACTTTTAGTGAATATTGCTCTGCGTTGATTATTTGGACAAATCACACTATCCTTCAGTACCCGAATGGTTATGGTCACTATATCAAGCCTTTCATTCCAATCGTGGTTTTGATTCCCTATTCCATTGAAAACCCGTAGTGTATTTAACCAATTCACATTAAATTTGTTGGTGCACATTGTTCTAATGAGGACATGGACTGAGAATGGAAGGGGAGATGAATCAAATACTCTCTCCATTCCTCTGAGGAGAGTGTAGGTGGGAAAAATATTCAAACCTTTTAGGATTATTGCTAATAGGAGCCCGAATTGCTTGAAGTAGCACATTTAGAAACAAAGGATCCTCCGAAACTACAACTCTCTAACTGACTACCCTAATTTTTTCATACCATTTGTTATAATACTATAGTCGCAATTTAGACCTTCGTTGAAGTTGCTAATGTTTCTTGTAATGAAATATTTAATATGTATACAATTATACAACATTTTAAGATATAATTGATTCTCACATTACGATATACTACGTCGTACTTGAAAATTAGGATCTTCTTAACTTACCTTCAGAGTAACTTATTGTGGCGGTAAAAATGGTTTTTTAAAGATTGTTGATGTCAATAGTGCCGAATAAGTAAGACAGTCTCGGTGAAAAACTTCTCCAAATGTATGTTGGCAAGCATCGAGGACAATCTAAATTGAGACTAATTATTTGAATTGATTGCATAGCTTATGGAAAAACAAAAATATGAAGCAGTGTTCAGTAGGGTAGCTTAAGCAGTGACACTACGTTCCATTTGCTTCACGAGAAAGCATGAATATGACAACGGTCCCTTTAAGACCCGAATTATTTCTATCATTAAATATTAAATTCTTCTGGGGTTTCTTATATTATATTTACCCCAATGACACTGGAAAAAATAATTACAAAATTCTTGCTGCTCCCCTAGACCGTAGACGGTACCCGCACGATTGTGCGGGTTGGGTATTTTCTGTGAAATCGGCACCTGCGAAATTTTACATCTTTTGGCTCTGATGGAAAAAACTCACTTAATTTAGCTAAAATTGTTACAAATAAGGAAAATATTGATGTAAAATTAATTATTTTATTGACTAATTATTTATTTCCTGTGGAAATCTTTAAAACATGTTTTAATTTTTGGTAATTATAAATATACATTGCATTATTCACATGTTTTCAGACTGCTTTCGCACTTTTCAAATCTGCAATTGCGAGGCCTTGAAATGTCATCAAGACTCTAAAAATGGTTATGCGTGTCAAGTCATTTTATCCTGGAATGGGCAGGAAAATAGGCATGATATGTACAGCAGGTGAATGATTACACTTGGAAATTTTTACGAGTGGAATCACAACACTTTTATCTTCATCATCAGTTTAAAGGCTTTTGTTAGTAGGTGGAGGACCTGCTAACGCACTTGAACTATCTCAAACTTAAATTTTAAGTGATCCATTTTGATTTTTGGAGAAATTTTATTTGATATTGTACTTTGCTTGCACAGAAACTAAGAATTTGTAACAACTAAAAAAATTAAATGAATGGGTTCAAGAGACTTTGATCCCAACTTATCTTTCTATTTCAAATCTATCCCTGTCATATGAACTGGATTTTCAGTCTACATGTTTTGTTCACCGCATTGTCATCAGACTAAGTTCTCATCTAAGTACAATGGGATTTATTCATCCATTGCAAAATTTCTTCTTGTAGGAGAATTTCCCTTCTTGAAAAAGTTTTTTGTTAAAAAGTAGCCCATTATTCCTTGAAAAATAATAAAATGTATCAGAAAATTTTATTCTTTAAAAATAAATTGCAAAAAAAAGCCAGAGAAAGAAAAAAGGAACCAAAGGTCCATCGCAACACCAAGGAAATATGTTTTTAATTATATAGCGATATATTTCGCCTTTGTTTAAGCTTCCCAAGCTTTAATATTATGTAAACAGAAAAGAAAACTCACATGGCAAGAACTTATCCTCACAGCTGCAGTGACTCAAGCAACGCCCAACCGACACGATCGTAACGATAACGAAATCCCGAGTCCTACAAGCAACAATAATGATGCACTTTGGTGGGTGGGGTGCTAAAGCTACAATACGATCATAATTATAAACGGTACAAATTAACAAGATAAGTATTAAATTGTGTATATGTTACTTTTAAGGTATCCGACTACGTTCGGAACCGTGATTTTCAAAAGCGCATAAATGGATAATTTTCATGATATTTAGTGTCACTTAGATTATAATATATGCCTAAAATTGTTTTAAGGACATTTTGACAAAAACATTTTATTTAAATACAATATTTTGGCAAAACATTAACTTAGAATAATCTTTTTTCTAAATGCTCTCCTATTGTGAAAAATGCTTCTATTAGAATAATATTTTGCCTGTATATAGCTCAGACCTCTGTTCAGAGGCTCAACTGGAATTTTTTGATATACATAAATTAGAAGTGGGTTTATTCATATTTTACGACAACAGAGGAGAGTAATTTTAAGAAAAAAACGCCAATAATTATTTCAATTGGTGGTAACTCTGAAAATAAAGTGAATTTTTCAACAATTCTATTTGAACCTCTGAACAGAGGTCTGAGCTATATACAGGCAAATTTTTATTCTAATAGAAGCATTTTTTCACAAAAGGAGAACATTTGGAAAACAAATTATTCTAAGTTAATTTTTTGTCAAAATATTATATTTAAATAAATTTTTTTTATCAAAATGTCCTTAAAACAATTTTATGCATGTATTCTAATCTGAGTGACACTAAATATCATGAAAAGTATCCATTTATGCGTTTTTTTTAAATCACGGTCCCGAACGTAGTCGGATACCTTAAGTAATTTATATTTTTATTTTTTTACTTTTTAGTTCGATTCAGTATAAAAAAGTGTTTTTTTAGTTTGTTTTTAAACTATAATTTATTTTATAATTATTTTTACTATACACGATAAAAATCACAATTTCAGCGAATAATTTAATTAAGAGAAAATATACTTACCTACTTTCAAGGATTTTAAAAATCCAATATAACTAATGAAAATGCTCCGAATATGCGTGGCCTTAACAAAGGACATAAAGCATGTTCATAGAAAATATTTTTGAACAAAAGTGGTCGCGCAGGGATCTCGATCAAAACTAGTAACTTGATAGTAAAAAAAAAACGTTTGCAACTCCCCCCAAAAAAAAAGAGGGCGAAATATGATAAATTCATTTTAGTTCCCATTAAGACTGTCTTATTGGAGAATAATTTGTCAAGGTCATTGGTAACAAATAAACAGTTTTCCCAGAATTAACAATTTCGTGAACATCAGATGACTCCGCGCATCGCGCGACAGATCCCGTGTTAAAAGTGTATTCAATAAAACATATGGATATTAGTTCTAAAAAAGAATTGCGTAAAAAGTTTTCCGTTATGCATTATATATATGTTGGCCAAATAATCCTTCAAAGTACTCAATATGCTTATCCATGTATCATATAACTCATTCACATGGAAAAAAAGCAACAGAAAAATATTATTTACAACTTTCCTAAAAGAAAAACAGATGGAGTGAAATATACCAGTAAGTTTGAAGGTCAAATATATGATAGTCAAAAGTAGTATTTTAGGGGGTTAAAAGAAACGTAATAAAAAAATCTCTCATCGTGGTATTACAGCAAAGCAAACAAATTGTCTTTTTTTATTTGGTTATAGGATCAAAGATAGCTAATGAATGTTTGAAGAGGAATTTTTTTTTGATGATCACCCCAGATGATATATATAAATTATATCAGTGTAAATGTGCATTTTTTATTAAGTCAAAAAGCATTTTCTTTCCCTTCATTCCAAAAAAAATATTTTTTTAAAACTTTTATTTTCAATATGCTCGCGCCCCCTCGCAGGAATACCGCACCCCCAGGGGGCACGCCTCACAGTTTGAGAAACACTGATCTAATATCACTTAAAAAAATTACTAAAAAAAATCAACTATGATTTGAAGCATTATTCTACGTCAGAAAACATGAGAAACTTACGCAATCCTTCAAACATTTACATATGCGTCTTTTAAACAAAATAAATTGAGATAAAAATAAAAACAATAAATAATTTTATAAGAATTTATCTTTACTCAAATACTGTGACTCCCTCTATATCAGCTGTCGGCAACCTATGGCATGCGTGCCACATGTGGCACGCAGTACAAGGCTCACTGCCCTATGCACTACTCAACAAATATGTCAATTTTAAAGTGGATGGAAGTTGATAAATTTGCAATGGATCTTATTTGACAAATACCTTCAAAATTACGAACATTTACAGAATTGGGAAAAAATCTGAGAGATATAAACTTACAAGTCTTTCGTAAATTAGTGAATATCATTGATGGAGATATTTAATTGTTTGAAGAGAGAAAATTGCATGAATTCTGCTTTCTACTTTTGATTCTGCATATCTACATAAAAAACTTGCTTCATATATGAGAAATTTTTCAATTCCTCAAAGAAATTGTTTAAAAAATGAATGATTAGAATCGTGTCAAATTGAAAGTCACAATTATACCCCCTATTTTACGATGCGAAAGTAGAGTGACTAGGTTTTAATTAAAATTTTTATTTAACCATAATGAAGGGTAATACGTATACTTTATACAGTCTATTTGTTATTTTAATAAATGTGTTTAAAAATGCATAATATATGCAACAGTTTGATGTTTTGATTTTTGTTGAAGAAATAGCTATATTTTATGCTATTTATTTTTATGTGTTAAGATATATTATTAAATGATGCAAAATTAATATATGGTATAAATGTAAACCTATATAATTATGTCCTCTATTCTCTTATTCAGCATACATAATCGCCGGATTTGAATTGTTTCAAAAGTGCCCTACTGTGTGGCAGGCTGAATCATGTTGGCAAATTGGTTTGGCACGTCACAGCTAAAAGGTTGCCAAGCCCTGCTCTGTTACATCATCTTTAATTTTTCTTGTATCTAAAAATACTCTTAGGGCTCTTGAATAATTTTTAAACTATTGCTGGGGAATGGCTTGGCTCTTTAATCTTTAGATATATACTGTGAAAGACGATTAGGTACGGCCGAGGACTTGTGACCAGTGATGTTTCTTTTAATTCGAAGGTTGGAGTCCAAAGACCAACCGCACAGAGGAGCTGATACACATTAAATCTCTCACAGATCAAAGTCCGCATGTTGGTATGCTGTGTGAGAGTGAGGTGCAAACTCTTTTCTATTCTCATCAATGGATCTTAGTGCAAGACTAGTACCTCTACAGGCCTCTTATAGCTTTGAAATGCGATATACTGACAAAAGTCAATCATTCAATGCTATATAAATAAGGCAATTGCAATGCATCTTTTAAGTAAAGACCTCTACTACTTTTAACACATTGAAAAAATAAATACCTATCTACATAAAATAAAGTTACTTTTAGCAAAATGTCTAAAAATTTGACTTGTATTTGAATAATTTCTAAGCATATGTAGTCGTGAGGGCCGCGTGGTCATTGTCACGAACCAGTGGCTTTCATTGCATTTGTCGAGTTGGGGCTTTCTGCCCTAGAGTTGCTGAGTTGTTGATTCACGTTAAACCTGTTAAGGCTCAAATTTCTCAAGTTGACGCAGTGTGGAAAATTAGAAAGTGGAATAACAGCTGATATGTCATACTCAATACTTTACGATGGTTCAAAATGACGTGGTGTCCTCGCATTGTCTCGTCACGTGTCTTAAAGGAAAATGAAATAAAGTGAAGTGACTAGTAACTAGGATCAATGTATTCCTTTCGTAAAAGAATAATATCAATTTCAACGACAATTATTTTATAGACATCTCTGTTTTTCTTGGTTAACCGTTTAACGGATCACTTAAAAGGTATATTAAAATATTTGTGAAACTGAGATGGATTGAAGAAGTGAAACTCATTTTTACCTTATTAGGTAAAAATAATTAGAATTTTAATTGCTCATTGCAATTAAAATTCTATTTATATTAAAAAGTGTAAAGTTAATGCCTTTTATTTGTTTTTTTTTATAATTATAAAATATATTTTGTAAATACTACAAACTGGAAAAATAATTGCATGTTATATAAACCTCATTTATTTCATAGATGACAAACTATAATATTATTTTTCATAAAACTTCCATATCAATGAGGACGTTTTTAATCCTTTTGCTATGTGGGGAGGGAGATGGTAACAAAGTGAATAAGAGTTTATAATTCTCTTAATTTTCTGAAGTTATTAATGGACGAGAGCACAAAGGAAATAAAGGGTGTTTTTTTCAGAGGTATAGAACTTTAAATTGCAATAAAACAATGGTGTATTATTCGATTGACATGAATTTTTTTTATTCAAAGATAATCTTGTGGCATTACATTTTAAATATGATTTCTGGCATATGACTGCCACGGCTGGCTCGGATGTAGTCCAATCTGTACGTCCAGTTTTCGATGACTTTTTCCAACATTTGTGGCCGTATATCGGCAATAACATGGCGAATGTTGTTTTCCAAATGGTCAAGGGTTTGTGGCTTATCCGCATAGACCAATGACTTTACATAGCCCCACAGAAAATAGTCTAGCGGTGTTAAATCACAAGATCTTGGTGGCCAATTCACAGGTCCAAAACGTTAAATTAGGCGGTTAACCAAACGTGTCTTTCAATAGATCGATTGTGGCACGAGCTGTGTGACATGTTGCGCCGTCTTGCTGGAACCACAGCTCCTGGACATCATAATTGTTCAATTCAGGAATGAAAAAGTCAGTAATCATGGCTCTATACCGATCACCATTGACTGTAACGTAGTGGCCTTCATCGTTTTTGAAGAAGGATTCCACCAGCCCATAAAGCGCACCAAACAGTCAGTTTTTCTGGATGTACCGGTGTTTCGACATACACTTGTGGATTAGCTTCACTCCAAATGCGGCAGTTTTGTTTGTTGACGTAGCCATTCAACCAGAAGTGCGCTTCATCACTAAACAAAATTCGCTTATGAAAATCGGGAACAACGGCCATCTCGTTGTGGGCCCATTCGACGAATCTACGCCTTGCTTGATGATCGTTTTGATGAATTGCCAAACCAAACTGAGAATAAATCACTTGACAGCTGTTAAATCGGTCGCCATCTTAGAAAGTAATGCCAACTTAAACTTCTATACCTGGGGGAAAAACACTCTTTATAATAAAACAGCTTACTATGGACATTAAACACTTAATGCAGTTGGTGGTAAGCATACTTAACATGGCCTTAGAAAGGGTTAATACAAAACTAATAGTTCAATATAAAAATTAACTTGCTTTTGACAATTTGCATGTAATATTTTACTTGCTACACACATTTTAGACTTTATTTTATAAACTTAAAACAATAAATAACATCGAAATAAAGTACTCCATTTATGATATACCCCTTGTTTTTTATAATAATATATTTTCAAATATAATTACAAATATTTCTATCAAAAAGGATAAGCTCATAAAATCACTTAAAAATAAATATTGAGTGAACGATCTACGAGAAGGATAAAAGAAACCAAAGATTGTGTACTGTTTATTCACATTTTACGGAGCATTTTCCTTCCAGTATTTGAGAAGTGTTTTAGAATAATGGCGTGGTATCCATTTCAGGTAAAATCTTTTTTTTTACTCCAAATATTGGAAAAGCAAGAGCACTTTGAAAGGCGGTGTAGTTACTTTTATTTCTCTGTTTACTGTTTTGTTGGTGACTCTTTTGGATTGTTGATGAATTGACGCTCCCGCTAAGGATAACGACAAGGAACACCATTTCAATGTATAGATCCACAAAAACGAAGAACTGTTCGCGGCGTCACTTTAGATGCGCTGACTTTGGAAGCTTTTACAGATGCAGAAACAGAAACAAAAAGAAAGAGGAAAATATTGCGCAAAGAAATGAGAAGCTTGGAATTTAAAAGGGAGAGAAACATCTACAGATAAGAAGAAAATTCCAGCTTCTCTTTCTGCTGGTGGAAATAAAAAAAAGTTAAATGTGACGGAATTTATCTCAACGAATAGCAGTTTTTTCTTTCACTACAGGTTTTACATCTTTAAAATACACTAGGTAGAGATCGTAAATGTGAGAACTCTGCACAAGTAGGAGTTTCCTTTCCATTGAAAACGGAGATGATACCATGGAGATTAAGACTGAAAACTGAGAGAGATAATCTGTACATAAACAGCAATCAAAACAACATTATTATTATTTTAAGAAAAATAAGGGTTATTTTTTTTTCAATAAATAAAGTGGGTTTGATGGAGAAGTTTGGAGGTGGTTTACCAATCACATCATTGTCTTCACTTGATTGCATGTTAACATTGCGAGGTTTTTCCCAATAGTGCTCTTGTATAACTTTATTGTGCAATTTTAATAAATTATCAGTTTATACCCTTTTGGTGCGATTTTCTGAAAACGAATCAACAGGAATATCCTTTGTCTGAAAATTTGCAATCTATATATGCGTGTATATACATGATGTCAAAATTAATACATATATATATATATATATACAATATATATATATATACAATATATATATATATATATATACAATATATATATGTATATACAATATATATATACAATATATATATATATATACAATATATATATATATATATACAATATATATATTTATATATATATATATATATATATATATATATATATATATATATACAAATATATATATATATATATATATTATTTATATATATATATATATATATATAATATATATATATATATATACAATATATATATATACAATATATATATTTATATATATATATATATATATATATATATATATATATATATATTGTAAAATTAAAGTAAAAATATTCCAATAAACATCACAAATAGATCTGAGAATGAAAGTTTTAATTTTTCTAACGTCATAATAACGTTAAGAAAAATTTGCAAAAATTACCATCAACTTGTAAAAATGAGTGATAAAAAATTTCCACCAGCACTTACGCCTAAAACGTAACTCAGAATAATTTTAAGAAATTATCCTATTGGTTGTTACTACTCTTTATGAGAAAATTAAACTATAATCTTGTAATTACAACGGATATTTCGTGATTTGTATTTTACATATATCTGGTTAAAATATTATTTTTTTGAAAAAAATGTTATTTTTACATTGAGGCGCATTATATTTGTAGCAACCAAAATGAAATATTCTGAGCTCCAGCTTATATTTAAAAAGAACTTTAAAAAATCTACAGATTTATTTAATTTTTCAATACATTTGCTTACATCTATATTACGTAATTTATCACTAACAAGCTAGCTTGAAAATGCGAGAAAAATATGTTCATAAAATGATGATTGATACTTTTTTTCTCCCAATTTTAATAAACAAGCTCATATTTTTTGCTGAAAAGATAAGATAAAAATTTTTAAAAATCGCATTAACGCCATCCCACGAAAAGAGTTTGCAACGGAAGTGCATTCAAATATAATTAGGTTTTTTTCAAAAGCTTCTAGAATGAGGTGTACTGACCCGCGTACACAAAGTATAAGATCAAAAAATTCCTATTGAATGGAAAAAAATATTATTTAAATCAATGATTTGAAGGTAATACAATTTCGAAGATAAGGTACTGTACAATTTTTGTGCTTTTATAAGGGAAAAATTGCAAAACATCTAGATCACGAATCACACTCAAATGTTAACTTAGGCCAAACAAACGAAGTTTAACTTTAAGTGGGTCACAAAAAAAGTCAATATTCATGAAAACGTAGGTTTATTTCAAATAATACATTATATATTAAACATTTATAAAATAACAAGCAAATTTAATGTTTTCCACCTGACAATTGACATCCCTTCTCTGCTACTATCTTTCCTATTTTAGGAGAATTTTTTTTTTCTTATTTTCTTATATATTATTGTCGCCTTTCATCCATTCAGTGGGTCGATAAATGAGTACCAAGCTTGCTTGGGTACTAAACACTGGGGGTTTTACTTCAGACTGACCCCCTGATCGGGACATCTGCTCATGCACATTAGCGCCAATGGTGACGTATACTAAAATGGGCACAGTAAACCTTGGCCCTCATGGGTTGGTGCGCCACTGAGTTTAGTTTATATATTATTGTATTAATCGCGCGGGCTGTAAGTACAATACCTCTGATCTAGATGCAACATTAGGTTTAAACTGTTTCTCCCGAAAAGCATCATTTATAATTCAATGATTTTTTCACGCAGCATTTTCTATATCTCCATCATGTTAAAAATATCGAAACTTATAGAATATTTTTGAAAAAAAATGATGGTTTGTGCAGTTACTAATGTTTGTGTGTATCTCCATATTATTATCATGAAGTTCGAAAGTAACGAAAATTTGTCGAAATTTTAACCAATAATTTTTTACTGAATAACTATTTTTTTAAAAAAAACATTTAAATATATATTTAACCACAATTAATATGCGTACTAAATCTTTTGGCAACAAAACTGTAATTATTTCAAAAATGTTCCTTTTTTTGTTGAAATTTACATTTTACTGCATTAGAAGCAAAAAATTGTTGTAATAATTTTTTAGCATTAAAAACTGAAAACTTGAATAAATCGATAAAGCTAATAAAATAAAAGTAATTAATAGCAACTCCACACATACATACTTGAAATAAATGATCTTATAAAACTGGTACATCAGTGTTCCTCAAAGTGTGGGGCGCGCCCCCCTGGGGGGGCGCGAGCATATCGAAAATTTAATGATTTTTTTAAAAAAATAACCGGAAAGAAATGAAACAAAATAATTTTTCCATAATAAAAGAAATACACAACAACACTGATATAATTTATGTTTATCATCTGGCGTTCTTCTGTTTTAACATAAAATATTACGCGTTAAAAGAAAAAACTAAACTCAGACCTGAGAAAAATTCTAAGATAAACATTTTATTACTGTAATTATTATTGAAATACTGTATATTAGTTGTAGAAAGAAGAGGAAGACATGATTCACTTTTCAGCCAGGCAGCATAATACATTTGCTGGGCATTTATTTGATTGACCTTCAAACTTACTGGTAGGGTTTCTACATTAGTTCCATCCCATCTTTTATGTATTTGTTTTTCGCATAGGGAAATTGTAAATAATGAAGAGTTTTACGATATTTGGAAAAGAATTGATTGATTTTTGAAGGATTATTTGGCTAAGATTTATTTTTACGAGTAATCTCAAACATATAAAGCATAGTGAAAAACGTCATAATCCTTTTTAGAGCATCCGTATTTTTTCTGAATACACTTATAACCAGGCAGCGGTGGTGTGGGGCATCTGTGATCTGTATTGAAGGAAGTTGAAAGTGATGCATATTATTCATGATTGAGAAACACGATGAACATGAAACGAAAGGAAAATTTTCAATGGCTTCCTAAAGAACTCCATCAACTGAAATATGAAGCCATAAGTGTACCACAAGGTTCAGTTCGACTTGTCAAAAATACACAAGAAAGAAAATGTTCAACTTGCTATTTGTTTATCACCAAAGGTGTCATGAGTTCGAGCCCAGTACCACTAAAGACCCGTCGTGAAAGGGAGAGGTGCACGTTAAATCTGTAAAGAGCTCAAACGGCCTCTTGTTGGAATGGTGTGGTAGTGAAAAGAGGCCAGCTCAAGTATCGTCCTCGTCAACCATGGTTCAAAATTACGAGGTCTGTCTCTAAAAGCCCTCGTGTAGCTGAACAGTGCGACGTTAATATTCACTCACTCGATCATGAATGCTCATTAAAACTACAATTACTTGAACAAAATATGACAGCTTTGCCAGCAAGTAACATTTCTGTAATATTAGTGAAAAGTATCTTTGCTTTTCGTCCTTTATTAAGGTCTTTCACTTGTCAATCATTTTAGTTCAGTTTTATTGGACTTTTTCTCAAATCATCAGAGAAAGATTGAACATTCCTTGAAAGCCGGTAAGTATACTTTCTCTTAATTAAATTATTCACTGGAATTCCAATTTGTATCGTGTAGAGTAAAAATAATTATAAATAAATGATTGGGGTGACTGAGTTCCCCCGCACTACCATCAGCGTTAGTATCGAGTGCGCGCCTGCTCCCGGGTTAAAACATTTTGAAGTCTTCTCGCTTTAAATATTAAAAAGTAACACAATTATTCTTCATAGGAATTTTATATTCTTTTTCATTACTTAACATTAATTCTAAATGCTAATTCTGTGATGCTTAAAATTACAGTTCTTTTAAACAGTTATTTACAATTATAGCATTTATCTAAAAAAATCATTTTACATTTTTGTATACAATGTCGTGCACGCAGTTTTACTCTCCTTACAGTTCAGCTATTATATCAAGAATAATGTTATATTTTTTTAAAAAATTAACTCGTGCGAAGAGCCGGTGTTTCAGCCAGTATACGTTTAACGTATCAGTACTGAAGAAGGTATTTTATAAATAATTTCTTAATACTAAATTAATCTAAGTTTAATAATTATCAGTGACTTCCATGGGCTTGTCTTGTAGAGCAATGTTTTTCAAAGAAAGGTTTAATATCAGATATTGACACTGAGTTATTTTTCTTTATTTAGCTGAGATCTATATTTTGTCTTCAAAGCAGCCACCGCAGAAAATCCTGTTTAACATAGGTAGGATTTTCAAAATGGTAATAGTATACGAAATGCTTTTGTTTTCAGTGCAGAAATTATGATTGAAAATTGGGTCGCCAGTATTGAAAGTTTGAGAAACACTGGTGTACTATAAAAATAATTATAAAAAAAGGATTGGGGTGACTCAATAACCCCGCTGGACCATTAGTATCGATTGCGCGCCTGCTCCAGGGTTAAAACATGTTGAAGTCTTTTCGCTTTAAATATTAAAAATAATACAATTATTCTCCATCTGAATTTAATATTTTTGTTCATTATTCAACATCAATTCTAAATGATAATTCTGTAAGGCTTAAAATTATAGTTCGCTTTAAACTAATTATACTTTGAGCAATCATTTAAAAAAATCATTTTACATTTTTGTAAACATTGTCGCGCACTTGGCTTTACACTCTTTACAAAATTCAGCGATTATTTCAATAATGTTTTATTTTCTTATAAATGAACTCGTGCAAGCGGGTACTTCAGCCGGTATACTTTTAATGTATCAGTGTTCAATAGTAGTTTATAGCTAATTAATTACTACTAAATTAAGAACAAGTTTAATAAGTATTAACGACTTCCATGGGCTTGTCTTGCAAAGCAAAGTTTTTATAAAGAATACTTATGATTAGAAATTGACCCTCTGAGTTCTTTTTCTATATTTAGCAGACATCTATATTTTGTCTTCTAAGCAGCCACCGTATTTTGCAATAAGTCCAATTTAAAAATTAGAGAAAGGAAAAATAACACACATAATAATTATCCTATTATTTTATTTATTTATTTATTACTTAAAAGTAGTATACAAAATTTAATACTTATGTTACTAATTTGTATGGTTTATAATTAAGATCGCCTTTTGTAGCTTTAGCATCAAAGTTCATTATTATTGCATTCAGTGCATTATTAATGTATAAGGGGGGCGCCAGTATTGAAAGTTTTAGAAGCACTGTGGTACATACATCAATTTGAAAACCAGAGAATTTTTATTCGAATTTACCATAACTGTAACCAGTTTCTCGGTTAAAAATTAGTAAAAAAATATATGAATGATTACGTATATAGTTAAGGCAAGTAAATTTTGTAATAAATGGTCAATAGTTATGTAGCTCTTGCGTAAATTGTCTCATGCACTTTTCCGTTCAATAACTTTAAATGTAGTCGATTCTTACCCAAGTTGCTGGTAATTATATATATAGATTCCAATTTTGCATTTCACTCCAACGACACTTTCTGGCCTTTGATTTTATAATTTTACAAATTTGGTTTATTTCACAAACAATAATTTCTGTCATAGATGTCGCCACAGAAATGACGCATTCATGGTTACAAACTCGCAGCTAGCGTTATTTTATGATTTCTAATCCACTAAATATATATCTTTTATGGGTACTGCTCATCGTCAAATTGGTCGAGGTTCAAAATTCCTCATAATGATCAATAAGTATATTAACGACATAAGTCCTTATATAAGTATAGGACAATACTCTGGTGTTGTTCTCAGGAATTGACCATGCTTCACGATTACGTCAACAATAGTTGGTTGGAAGCGTGATGCTAATAAAAATAAGTAATTCAATCTGATTATTTTGATCTAAGTGTATGGCATATTTTTATTTCGAATATTTATCTCGTATTTAAATCAGCTTTGTTTCAAAATAACTGGTTCTTGCCCACGAAATTTGTTTTTAAAAAACTTCAAAATAATGTTACAGGAAATAAAATATTCCACTTTAGAATGGCTTGTAAATTTACATATTTCCAAACAAAATGTTATCTGAAAACATTTTGTTTGAAAATATGTAAATTTACCGGTTTTATTCTAATAATATGTACATTAGATAAGAGCAAATTGAGATAATATTGGGATATATGTACGTAGCATTTTACCTATCCAGCTTCAATCTCCAAATATGGTATAATAGATGTCAGTAATGTATGTTACAGGAATTGAAAATAAAGGTTTTACTTTAAAAACTAATGTGAAATATTTTACAATAATTTTTTAACTTTAAAATTAAAGTTTGAGAATTTAACTTAAAATACAGACAAAAATTTTTAGATATTGAAGTTTCTCTCACAAAAATAAAATAAGCTGTCATTATGGAATATTTCATTTCATTGTATTGGTTACGCTAAGCCCCGACAATGAATTTCCTTAACTTTTGATAATGTCCTTCTAATGATAACAATGCAATCCTTTAAAAGAAAAAACTCCCTTGAAAGACCGTATCACACGCACGTGTATTTAGAGCCACTTTTCAATACCCGGCTGGGTAACACATTTTACAAAATGTTCAACACACACATTGATTTTTCTATTTTTTCATTCCTTTCAAATTATTTTGTAGCATAACCAAAAAAAATAAGCAGAAATGCCAAAATGAAAAGCTTTTTTCCTAAAATAATCCTTTCAAATTTATAGAATTTTTTGTGTTTCTAATATATTTTTAATGTAAGTTTATTCATGTGTATGTTTGTCGTTAATAATCTTACAGATATATGAGAAAACATTGATTCGAGCTGCATGTTACGATTCTTTGGAAGATTCTTACTAAGGGGCAGCAATTCAGTTCATTTCATTTTTAGAAGTTGAGTCGGAATAAAAGCAGAAAACTGATTGCGTGCGTCTGCATAATGTGTCTTGAGAAAGAATTCTTCAGTTTTCTTTCATTACATTACAACCTGTTAAATATTAATCTTTATCGATGAGCTCTTATAAAGAGAGAAGTAATAAGAATGCGAAAGAGTAAACAACACACACACATAAAATTATATGATCATGGCAAAATAACTGCACACTATGTGTAGGAAAGGAAAGAAAACGTTAAAAAAGCAACTGAAAAACCGATTTAAAATAGGATCAAGACCCTCAGCAGAGAGATATTGTCATTCATATATTCTTTATTAAAATTTGTGTTTTACTTACCTGAAATTTATTTTTAATTAAGAGATGTTTTTACAGGGAATTATTACGATATTCGTACTTGAAAGAAAAATCTTTGCTCAATGAAGTTCATATCAAAACGATTTAATTTTAAAATAACGATTGAGGACAAAAATTATAATAGGTTTTCAATGTTATTCAGAAATTATGTATTGAATAACACACAAAACTAACAAAAATTGGAAAATAACATTTAATTTTCGACTTATCTAAAAAGTCAACATTTGTAGAAATTTTGAAGTTATATGTGATTTAAATGATGGAATTTCTGACTCATTAATGGGCGTCCAAGGACATTTTTATATTAACTAAGTGTTATGTTTATGTATGAATATTGTAATCATTGTCTAACTGTACTTGCATTAAAGTTATTTTAAGTAAACCACTAACGCCTATGTGTATCATTCCTTACATATTTTTTCAGAATCTCAAAGTAAATGTCTCATAGCAGGTTGTCACATTCCAAAGTTATTTCTTTTATAATGGAGATGGTACAGCGCTAAAATTTCAATGTGTAATGCAGGATTTGCTTTTTTGTATAATTTGAGATAGCTGTTGGCTAGTCTGTTTTTTTAGAAAGTCATCATTACTAATATCCTACATAGTTTGTCTTCTATTGTTTCAATAGTACAGTTACAACTTATTTGTGTGGCTCGCTTTCTTAACATTCATAAGATATCCGAATCACACAGTTTGTTAATTTGTTATTCTCGTGAGTTCTTTCTGTAACTTCAGCCGCAAAAATTATCGATGACGTATTTGACCCAATTTTACAAAGATCGAGATAATACAGAGCGAGGCAAAAAAAAGCCTCTGTCAAACGATTTTTTATATAGCTTTATTAAAACTTAACGAATAATAATAATACAATAACAAATAAATTTAATTGGTCTCAATGTTGTTGTTACCAATGCCACCTGATCGGAAAGGGCCAGATCAAAGCCCATGAAATTCATCATGGCAAATGGCTAAGTGACGCCTGTCGTTATCCGTAGCTTTGAATCCCATACGGGTAACAGAGCGATTTAACTCGGTTTCACCTCAATTTTGAAGGATAACACTCTGAGGGGGGTCAGGGGCCTCGCACCTCTCTTGCCCTTCCACCAACCTCACGAGAGGACTTGCGGCTCGACGGCTATCTAAAGTACCCCCATGCCGAGAAGGCACTATACATTCTCCAGGATTCGAACCCGGTCCCAAAGGCACATCAGTCAGCGTCACTAACCACTATACCAGATGGGCGATATGTATGATTGCTGTTTATAACAATGCAGAGGCTCAAACGCTTGCAGAAATTTTCAGCAATAGATCTCAACTCTTTTACTTTAAAATGCCACATTCCCGCAAAAGTGATTGATTTGGAGAGTCCAATGTCTTGTGTGGTTTAGTGCTGGCCCTGTACTCTAAAGTGGACCGTACACCGTAATTCATGGGGTTTAGAGCCGGTGAGTAGTGTGGTAATTCTTCAGATGATATCATGTCTAAAAAATTCGCCTTGCACTACTCTTGTGTCTTTTTGGCCTTGTAAACTGGTGCAGAGTCTTGTTGCAGCATCCAAAATGCTTTCCCGAAATGCCTTTAGTCTCACAAAAGTACAACAGCTTCAACAATGTCCTTCTGGGTCACATTTTGATTGATTTTAACGCCCTCTTCCACAAAAACCAAAGGATTTTTGCCATTTGCCAAAATTCAGCTCCAGACCATGTCTGACTTTGAATAGTTGCAATGTTGAACAATTGCCGAGGTGCTTGGAGCGTCCACACACCAGATTCTATCGTTTTGGGAGTTATGAACTCGTTGAAACGCAAAGAGCTTCTCATCAGTGAAAAGTAATCTCTCCCAGCGCTGACTCAAAAGTTTTCGGCATCTTCGGAGTCGTACGAGTTTGGTTTTTTCAGTGAGGATCTCAACTTTTTGCAACTTGTAAGGCTTCAGTCCAAGCTCTGTTTCTACCATTCGCCTCACCGACCTGTCACTTATTTCCATTTCACGAGCGATCTGTCTCATGAAAACCCTCGAATCTCTCTGGACTCGCTTTTCGAGATGGCCTTACGATTCCTTGAAGTGTTTACAGTGCGTTTTCGCCCACTTCCTGGACGTCGACCATCTCTTGGAAACGGCAGATGGCATCCGACACAGTTTACCGAGGTACATCCAGCAAACGAATTATCGTTTTCCTTGCAGAAACAACTCTAAAGTAGCAGAGCTTTTGCTGGACATTATAAAAAACACATAAATCAAAGTAAAAACAAAGAAATATATTTAAAAATATTTTATCATTTAAGTGTCAAATAAAAAAAAACAATAAAATACCAATTAAAAGGAAATTTGTTAACTATTCAAGGAGGCAAGAAATTTGTCCGAGTTTTTTGGTGGCCCTCTGTATTAGCCAAAATTAATGTAAAGTTCGATTATCTTTCAAGACTGTACAACTTGCTTATGCCGATGATACACTGTTATAACATGTGACGTCTCACGTGTCTTTTCTTTAACAAGCCCTTTGGGTTCTTTGGGCCAGAATTAATGGCAGCTCTTTTCGAACCAAATCCAGAAAGTGAAGTGTGAATAAAAGGTGGAAATGAACAAACTTTTAAATATCGAATCTTAGAGTAAGCGGAATGGCAATGTAAGGTAATGCTTGACAATTGAAGTTAGTTCGTGGCAGTTGATAGTTATTACAGCTCGTGGTTCAAGTCTGAATGAGTTTTGCGTGACATGAATACAAGTTATTAGGGATCGAATATATGAAACGGCCAAGTTGCACACCAGTGCATACAAAGACAACATTGATCGTTGCTCCAAGCTGTAATAAGGTAGGATTGATTATTTAATATTAGAATCGGAGATTAGGCGGTTCGCTTATTGAGATTAAGTCTTATTATAAATTTATATATATATATATATATATATATATATTGTGTGTGTTGCGTATTTTACTATCGTAGATTCTCTCATATTAATTTTTATAATTTAATTTGTTAAAGGTTTAAGTTGAATATCTTAAAAAAGTCATATTAAGATGATGTTTGATCCTAGTTCGTTCGTTAATCCTACGCCTCTAGCTCACGCTGAAACTTCGAGTATGTTGTTTCAAGAAGAGGAACATCACAATGGCGCCCAACTCGGTTTAATCTATATGACCCTGAAATGAGAAAGGCGAGAGGGTTTAATGTTTGGCCAGAAGTGTACTTTTCTGGGTCTGAGAACGTCACTGAATTTTTGGAGGGTATTGACAATCAAATCAAATTACTTCAGATACCCAGTGACTTATCGTGTGCTTATTTAAAAGGTCATCTCATGGGGAGAGCCCTAGATTGGTACCAAATATTCGAATCAGCGTTAGTGCAGAATACCGCCAAGGACTTCGCACAGCAGAAAGCAGCATTCTCGAAGGCATTCCCTGCCATCCATAATAAGAAAGATTTGGAGACACGTTTTTACATGTCACAGCAAAGACAGAACCAGCAGACGACGGATTTTGTTTACGATTCATTAAAAACACACAAAAAATTAGAACTGGGGATGTCAGAGAAAGCCCTTGTAGATCATATTTTTGTTAGACTTGAACCACAAGTCCAAGATTATGTAAAAGTACGTAACCCACAAAACACGGTCCAATTGTTTGAGATCTTATCTAAGTTTGAGGAAAGATATTCAGGCAAGGCAATACAGGGTTCGAGAAATAGTGATAATGTGGAGGGACGAGGTTGGAATGAGCGTAGGATGTCTAATGTTGGTAATAATCGAGGAAATTAGAGAAATTCTGAAGTGGGGCGAAGACGAATAATGGTAGAAATGATTATAGAGGTAACTATGAGAATAGCCGTCAAGGAAATCAGTGGTTCGAGAGCAGGAATAGGTTTCAAAACGATGATCGAAGATTTAACGATAGGGGATATCAATTTAGAAATCGAGGTCAAAATGACGATTTTAGTAGAGGGAACAAAGAAATAGGGGTTCGAGTGAAAATTTTAATCGAGGCGATAGAAGAGAAATAGGATGGTTAAATGTTTTGAAAGTGAGTGATGTTAAAGGTGATCGGACGCATTCAATAAATGAGTTACCGGT
This sequence comes from Trichonephila clavipes, assembly GCA_019973935.1. Classification (NCBI taxonomy): domain Eukaryota; kingdom Metazoa; phylum Arthropoda; class Arachnida; order Araneae; family Nephilidae; genus Trichonephila; species Trichonephila clavipes. The sequence goes on along the minus strand of BMAU01020251.1, from coordinate 1,675,856 downwards.
CAAACTTTCAGCAATATGCATGTCTCCGGGGGAACTTCCATATGTTCCTATTTTATTAAACGAGACTTTTACGAAAGCATTATGGGACACTCGAAAGGAGAAATCATTTATATCGGAGGAGATATACCTAAAAAACTTTCTTTATAAGCAAGTAAAGAAATCGAGTACTGAGGTGATCACGACACAGGGAGCTAAATGTCGAAATATTGGAGTTGTGGAATTAAATATTCGAATAAGGGATTTTGAAAAACCTTGGTTGTTCCATGTGTTGGCAGATTTGGAATATCCATGTATTATTGGGACAGATTTCATAGGTGGATCAAAGATTATTTTAGACTTCGATCGGAAATCCTTGGCGATTCATGATTCGCAGGTTGAAGATATTAATGTAGATGATAAGGAATTTGCGCGTTGATGTGTCAGGAACGAAGTTAAATGTTGTAGCTAATGTTTCAGATAAAAATTCGGTTGAAAGTATAATAGGAGAGGAAGTTAATTGTGCAATAATCAGAGATTTGGTACTTCGTCACGAGATCAGTTAAAAGAAGAGCAAACGACAGACCCAGAATTAGGTCATATCTATAGATATCTGGAAAACCCAGAAAATAGCTCAGTTAATGCGACAATATGTGAGAATTGGTCCCGAGATTTTCGTTTAATTGAAGGCTTGTTATTTTATGCGAAATATGCAACGTCATTAGGAGAAATACGAGTATACATTCCACAATCTTTAAGGAATGAAATAATGAGAGAATTTCACGACAAGCCATTAGCAGGTCATTTTGGACTTTTTAAAACTTATCATAAAATAAGGGATGTTTGTTATTTCCCGTATATGAGAAAGTTTATTGATCAATATGTTTCTACATGCCATATGTGCCAAATTAATAATTATAAAAACGCGTTACCAGCTGGTCGGTTAATTACAATTGTATCAAATTATCCAAATGAAATAATTACTTTAGATTTGTTAGGTCCATATATCCTGTGTCGAGAGTAAGACGTAACCGATATGTATTAATAATTACGGATCATTTCAGCAAGTGAGCTGAACGCATACCCCTTAAAAAAGTCTCTGCTCGAGTTATAGCAGATATTTTGTTTGATAATTATATATCGCGTTTTGGAGCTCTAATAAAATTAATTAGTGATAACGGTCCCCAATTTATTTCCAATATTTTTGAGAATTTAAGTGAAATATTAGGCATAAGGCATGTGAAGACTGTTGTATATAGTCCTCAAGCAAATTGAACAGAACGCGTAATTCGCGATCTGGTGCAAATGATTGCAAATTATGTCAATGAGCAACATGACATTTGGGACCAATTCTTACGTGAGTTTGCTTATGCTATTCGTACGGCAGTAAACAAAACAACCGGAAAAACCCCTGCAGAATTATTTTTAGGTCGAAAGTTGATTGCGTATTTTCAGAAATTAGTGATGATATCCGACGGAACGGAATTTACAGTAGGAGATATTGAGAGATTGTTTGAGGAGGCTAGACGAAACACAAAAACTAAGCATGAAAAATGGGAGAAATATTATAATAGACGCACGCGTGATGTGCAAATAAAGGTGAATGATTGGGTTTTGATAGCAACACATCCTTTAAGTTTGGCAACAAGAAAAGTGGTAGCTAAATTTAAACCAAAATTTGAAGGTCCGTATAGAGTATTAGATGTAAAGAATAGCAACGTATAGTGGTATGGAAGGCGGGGAAAAGGTTAACGATTAATGTAGATCGGGTTAAAATATATCGTCATAGCAAATATGACGAGACGGAGATATGAACTGGTAGTTCGGATAACGGTAGTTTACGCGATAAATCGAGTGGTTTTGACAGAGTACATCGAAATCAAAAGAGTCGCAAGATGGTAAAAGGAAAGGGTCAGAGGTAAAGCGTGAGTTGGAGGAAAAAGGATTAAGTTTTAAAAATGATCAATGTGAGAAACACACAAATAAGCCCAATAAGCACGGCCCACTTATCAGATCAACACCTAGTTCATGGTCTGAGAAATGTAGAAGGATTAAAAGAAGCAAAAATGAAACGTTAGGCTATAAAAGATCACATGAATCTCTCTCTCTGGGTCGAGTCGACCAAATAGGAAGTTTCGGAAAAGTTCATACTATAGAGTAACTAAAAGAGCATTGTCATCAAATGATTCTGTCTTACAAAGTATAGAAGAAAATGCCCTAAACAAGATACAGAAGCGGTTAGCAGATATAACCTCTGACCAAGAGGTGGAAGAGAAATGGAGTCCCGACCAGCCATAGAGAGGAAGACATAACAGGGAGGACCATTTCGATCCAGAAAAGACACATGAAGGAACGACAACACCTATATTGAAGAGCGAACAAGATCAAACAACAGGAATGCCAGACGAGGAGGTGATCAACAACGGCAGGACCAGGAAAGGAAAGGAGCGTGTACGAGAAAGTCTCTATCCTTGGAGGTCCTGGTAGGAAACGCCAACTTCAAGACATAAGAACTAGTTTGTATCGTTTCTTTTTATATTCTTTCGAACAAGTGGTCGGAAGAATTATTGCAATGAAGCAAGTCACGGTCGGATATTTAAAGTTTAAGAAGCCAAGCAAAAGTGGACACTACAATGAGTGTGTTTTTCTAGAAGAGAAAAATAAACTTTTGTCTTGTAAATTTTTATATAAATATGGAGAAAATAATTGTAAAAATGCATTTGTTTACTTCTGTGTATGTCTTCACTAAAATGCGACAATTCCTTTGGTTATTTGTTTTAATGGTTTATTGAAAAATGTTTGTAGTTTTATAGTGTATGTATAGGTGTTGTTACATTGTTTCATATTAATGTACATCTGGTTTTGGGGAATGCGGCTTAGACAACATACTAACATAACATTTACCAGCGCTGCGCGATTTGAGGGGAAGTTTTTGAAAAAGCCAGATGAGAGAGAGAGAGAAATATATTTATAGAAATTAGTTGTAATTTTAAAGTGATACAGTTGGCAAAATGTTTATTTGTACACTTAAAATTTTGTATATTCTTCAAAAATAAATTAAGTAATATAACTAAAAGTTATTGAGATACATTTAAATTGTTTTAAAAAATAAGATTCTTTCACAATAAAAAATCAAATAAGCATTTATTTCAAATAAGTGAATTTTTAAAAAAAAATTATACACAAAAAAGATTATTTGTACACTTGCTTAGTAAACATTAACAAAACATAAGGAATAATGAAATGAAATTTCAATATTTTGTAAACCGTCCATTGGCTTTTATAACTGCTTCATGACGCCTTGGCATTGACTCAATTAATTTCTTTGTGATTTCTGGTTCTCAATGGAGTTCCAAACTTCTTGAAGTTTTTCTTTTAAGTTCTCTTTACTTGTTACGTTTTTTCCAAACTTCAGTGTCCAAATGCATCCATAAATTTTCTATAGGATTAAGATCTGGAGATTGTGGAGGTGTTTCAAGTCACCTTGAAGCATGCTAAAGCAACCAGGTCATAATAACTATAGCGGTGTGCTTCGGGTCTTTGTCTTGTTGGAATATAAAAGTGTTCCCCATGCTGAATTTCTTAGCACTGTCTAATAAATAATGTCGCAACACATTGATATAAGCTAAAGCATTCATTTTATTGTTAATAAAGGCTAAGTTATCAGCTGCATTATTAGCTACACATCCCCACGCTATAACATTTCCACCACCGTATTTTAAATTGGGAAGTACAATTTTGGGTTCAAGAGCTGTTTTATTTTTTCTCCAAATTTTTCGAATACTTGGTGGTGTAAAAATCTCAAACTTGCTCTCATCAGAAAAATTAACATTTTTCCAAAAACCCATGGGCTTATTTTTGTACTTCATGGCAAACTCTAGACGTCTTTTTCTGTTTACTTCACTAATATAAGGTTTTTTTCTGGGAGTTCTGGCTTTCAGACCAGCGATGTGCAGTACATTTCTGCTGTCTGAGAAGACACTGAAACGTTACATGATGACAGAAGTTCATTGGCAATATTTTGAGCTGTTTTTATTGGTTTATTTGTTGTTGACCTTACAATCATTCGCTTAGCTCTTCAAGTCAATTTACTCGGACAACCAGGTCTGGGCTTATTTTCAACACTGCCGGTCTCTAAATACTTTTTTATGATGTAACCAACGGTTGTAAATGACAGTTTTAAAATTTTTCCTATTTCCCGGAAAGATTTTCCCTCTTTATGGAGCTCTGTGATATGTTTTCCCATATCTAAAGAAATTTCTTTGGTTTTAGGAGCCCTTTTCAAGAGTATATCTATGTAAATCAGTGTTTCCCAAACTGTGGGGCACGGCCCCCTGGGGGGCGCGGTATTCCTGCGAGGGAGGTGCGAGCATATTGAAAATAAAAGGTTTAAAAAAATAATTTTTTGGAATGAAGAAAAACAAAATGCTTTCTGACTTAATAAAAAATGCACATTTACACTGATATAATTTATATATATCATATGGTGATCATCAAAAATAAAACATTAAACTTCAAACCTTCATTAGCTATCTTTGAACCTATAACCAAATAAAAAAAGACATTTTGTTTGCTTTACTGTCCTCACACGAAGAGAGATTTTTTATTACGTTTCTTTTAACCGGTAAAATACTACTTTTGATTATCATATATTTGACCTTCAAACTTACTGGTATGTTTCACTCCATCTGTTTTTCTTTTAGGAAAGTTCTAAATAATATTTTTTGTTGCTTTTTTTCTATGTGAATGAGTTATATGATATATGGATAAGCATATTGAGTACTTTGAAGGATTATTTGGCCATTATATAATGCATAACGGAAAACTTTTTACGCAATTCTTTTTTATAACTAATATCCATATGTTTTATTGAATACACTTTTAACACGGTATCGGTCGCGCTATGCGCGGAGTCATCTGATGTTCACGAAATTGTTAATTCTGGGAAAACTGTTTATTTTTTACCAATGACCTTGACAGAGTATCCTCCTATAATGGGAATTAAAATGAGTTCATGAGTTCCTGAGTTCTTTCAAACAGGTTCATAAATTTCACCTAGATGTTTATGTCAATCGAGTACGTTAAAAAACAATAACATATACCACAACAATAATTCCGAAATTTTAAAAACAAATTTTTTTCAAAACGGAAATATTTAAGCGAGAATTCAGGCATTCATATAAAATTACTATAAATTTTATTCAGAGCAATCTATAATACTATTCAACAGATTATCTAAACATTTGCAGGAAATAATTATTTCTCTTGTAGATATCGTTCTGAAATGAAAAGGCTGCTGCGAATACATTAAATGCTTTAAAAATCTTCTATTTAATTTAACGAAATATTAATCAAACTCTACGTTACTCAAATATTTGAATAATTCGAAACTTTCCGTAATGGTTATAAAACTAAATCTTTTTTTGAAAATGGATTTTATGAGAGTATAAGAAAACAGTTAATAGAGAAAGTGAATATTTGATTTTAACTTTATATATCTTAATATGACGATAAATAATGTGTCGCTAAGTTTCACAAAATTAATTATTTTAAGTTCCAAGTTCTTTAAAATAACATTGAAAGAGGAAAACTAGCATAATGGTACATTGAATGCTGAAAGCTTACGAGAATCACAATGAAGCGTCTAATTGAGTTGAAAGTTTCATCAAATATATTTAAAAGCTTTTTAAACATTCATGTGATAAAATAAGTATAAAAATGAAATCTCGCTCTATGGAAGTGAAATTTTAATTAAGTTTTAAAAGAAAAACGTTGAATAAATTTCAGATTTAATATCAAAAATGCAGAGTTTTTAATTTAAAAGAAACTTACACATTAATATTTAGTTCTGATCGTCATATAGCTAGCTGTCTTTACAATGTGTGATCGAAATTTTATTACTGACAATGGGATTATTAAAAGTTGTATGAACATTCAAACACTTAAGAGAGATATAGGAATAATATTTTATAAAGTTCTCTAAATCAATTAATTTTCTTTTTTTCTGTTAATAAAATAATTTTAAGTCCAGATGAAAGATAAAATTCCATTGTATAATAAGAATTTATTTTAATCATGAAAGTAATGATGACGAGGAAAATTGAGCGAAAACTGTTCAGCATTTTAAGTTATTTGAGAAGTTTGTTGGGAAAAAATGCATTCCAGTTTTCATTAAGGGTTTAGACGACATCTTGTAATTAAATTTATCTTTCATGTCAGAATGGAAATTTAATTAAAACTTCGTCAGAGGAGAGACTTTTTATTTTTTAACAACAAAAAAGAATGAATGTGAAAAATGTATAAGCAGACTCTCCGGATGCTCGAAGAGTTTATTTTAAAGAAACATTCAATTAAACTATTGTTCGTTCCACAGGTAATAAATCTATAAAAATAAAAAAACGTAAATTGATTTTTTTTCTATTTCCAAACGAGCTTAATTTTCTAGTTTTCGAAAGAACTTTTGATTCTCCTGAAAGAAATATGTGTTCTAACTTATTGCGTTCGTTTTTTTCAACAAACGTCCAAAGTAATTAGACTATTTCACAATTCATCAAACATTATTAAGTCAATGGATATTGGAATAATTGAACGATTACAATACTATCATATTCTATGTATTGCGAAATTTTGGCTAGTGATGTAATATTGAATTTGATTCTTATCCTATAGTAAAAAACGTCATTAGCAGTTTGGCAATTTAACGCACAAAAATATTTTTATTTTACCCCCATATTAATTAACAACAATTATGTACCAGTTATAAATACATTGATTGGTGAAAAATTCAAACTATGCCAGCTATGCACATGAGTAATTGGTAATTATTTAATTTGAATTAGTAATACTTTAGAAAAACAAAAAGACTTTCCATGATAGATTTTATAATTTTGCTTCATTAGATATAAAAAGAATAAATATCAACCTGAAATCTCTCCACTTAGATACCATTGATTAATCTACCTCATAATTTCCTCGCCACATCGCGTGTAGACCTACTTTCATTCACAGTACTTCAGCTCTTATTTTTTGACAAAATACGTCAAAAGATACATCAAGGTTTAATGTGTACTATTAAATTTTTAACATTGCAATTATTTAACTTGTAGTTGGATATCGCAGATACATAGGGACATCCTTATACCGGTGCGATTAAGAGTTGTTGAAATTAAAAAAAAAATATATAGAAATTTATATTTTCAAATATGGACGATATATTCTACGAATTAGAATTTTCAAAAATCCAAGTTGTGAAAAATCACCGAAGCTACGTCAGGATCATTTAAAAGGTAAAAATTGTAAGCAATACAATTTATTTTCATTTGACATTTGAGTACGAGAAGAAAATTGAAACTTTTAACTTTTAGTGTAATCTGAGCCGTACGTGAGCTTTAGCTGGTAAGCAGGCTCACTGTACTTGTAAGGTACAAATATGCCAATTTGCGTACACTTTCAAAAGTCGTTGTTGTTTTTTATCTCTCGCGAGTTAGTTCTTAGACCAATCCTTATTAGTGCACTGCCTAACATTGTTTTTTTAAAAATATTTCTGAATATGATTGTAACTAAGCAATTGCAGCTGGGTGTTGATAAATTCTATTTTAATTATGCAGGCTATTCCTTGAGCACGACATTATACTTGTATAGTAGCATTTATATTGAGCAAGGGACATACTTAAGACGGGCTGATGAAATCAAAATAAAGATTCTGATGAGACAGGACAGAAAATGATCTTATCCATATACTTATCTTTACGGCTTCTTGCTCGACATCTTTTTACGGCTGCTTTTTGATGTGTAACATCTTTCCTCTCGATTGCTGGATATCTTTCGGAATGATTTCGTGAAAAGGGACGGATATGGGTAACAGAAAGTGACGTAAGTGCGCTATTTGATTTCACCAATGAAACTGCGTGGTGTTGTCTCTTCGCTACCCTCGCATTCTTCTTACCCATCCTAATTGCTTACTTTACATCTTTCCCCGAGGCCCTTGTCGCCTAGTGGTTAGAGAAGCTGACTTGAAACGAATTGTCCTGGGTTATATTTCCGGGAGCTTACTACTTTCTAATTTACTTAAAATCACTTTAATTTCCTTAGAAAATTATTTCTCTTGATCAAATTTTAGTTTCCACGTTCTTTCCTGCTTTTTTTTTCTTTTTGCACTTCATTTTTTATTAGCACATTCAAAACATTAATTCAGTTGTTGAAAATTCTTGGTTTCTGTGCAAACAAGATGCAATATTATATAAAATTCCTAAAAAAATGAAAATGGAGGGCTTAAAATTTAAGTTGGAGATAGTTGAAGCATTATGAGCCTCTCCACCTACTAACAAAAGTATTTTAACTGATGATGAATACAACAGTGTTGTAATTCCCCTCGCAAAAAAACGAAGCGTTAAAATCCACCTGCGATACATGCCACGGCTTTTATCCTGGCCATTCCAGGATAAAAGGCTTGACATGTAGAGCCATGTTCGATGTGTTGATGGCACTTCAAGTCCTCGCAAGTGCAGGTATGAAAACTACAAAAGCAGTTCGAAAAAATGTTATAAAAAATGCAATGTTTATTTATACTTGCCAAAAACAAAACAAAAGATTTTTACAGTAAATAAGTAATGAATTAATAAAAGAGTTAATTATACATCAATAATTTCTTTATTTATGTGTTTAAAGTTGAGTTGAATTAAGATTGTTTCTTCTATCCACCTAGAGCTAAAAATGTGTAACTCATAAAATTACATAGGTGACCTGTTTCACAGATAACACCCAATCCGCACGATCGTGCATGTGCCGTCTGTGTTCCGGGAGGGGAGAGGAAGTTTTTTTAGTATTTTTCCCAGTGTCATTAGGGTCCATGTAGAATTAATAACCAGAAAAATTTTATGTTTAATGATAAACATAATTCGGGTCTTAAAGGGATATGCCGAAGGTGGTTCTGCTCTTTAAAAAAACTATCACTCGCTTCCCATGATTTTGAGTGGTGATTTTAACTTTAATATCAGTTTGCATAAAGCTGAGGCACCCATAGCTTTTTGAATGATGAACTCAAGCACGAAATAAACACAAATCAAAATGTTTCGACAACTAACAGTACTACTGTTATTGATGCTGTTTTTAAATGGTTTTTAAATACTTTGAAATCACAAGTATATGTGTCATATTTTAGTTATCATAAGACTATTATCTCCGCTCTTCCCCAAATTGAACAAGAATAGTTATTTTTGATAAAAAAATTGCATTACTCCTTGTTTTAATTGAATAAAAAATTATTAATTAAAGATTAGTTATTCGATAGAAAATTATTTTCAAATTCATAGTCATTCATTTTTTAAGGATAAAAGTTACTATTGCGTATTTACTACGACAACATGTTAGATGTTACACATCATATGTGACTACTGTAAGGCTCGTTTCTTTTTTTACAATGCTTAGTACCATAAACGATGAGAGAAAAGAGTTTGATCTTAATATCCTCATAGCCGTTACGAGTTGAAAAAAGTGTAAAAATAGGTACACAAATCCAATGGGATCGTAAATCCTATTGACCAATAAGAATTGGGCAATGATGCCTCTGTTTGAAAAAATATTGTTGTATGATCTATGTGTTCAATTTTAAATTGAAAGTTACCCAACCATCGGTAATTGAATGGAAACATGTACACCGGTGGCCAAAATTAAGGACACTTTTTTAAAAATTATTATGTTTTTTAAGTTTGTATGCTTATAGAAAATATTACATTGCACAAAATGAAAAGTATTTTATACAATTTTAAAGAGAATTTAATACTAAATTCAATACAAAAATAAAAATTCACACATTTGCAATTTAAAAAAAGTTATGCAGCAATAACTGTAGATATACGTCAGATACTGATGATGGAAATGAGTTATCAGTGCTTAATGGGATAGCCTTTATTTTGTATTGCAGCTTCACATAGATGTTTCATTGAGATGAAAATAGTTTTACGCTTTTCCTTCGTTATTACATGATGCCAAGAAACAATTATATCTTCAATTACTCCCATTTTATTTCATGAGTACCTTATTTGGACAGGATTTTTTAAACGATACGACAGGATTGAGGTCAGGACTGGTTCCTAGCCAGAACAAAAATTTTATTTTATCAAGAAGCAATAACACCAAATAAAAGAGTAGATTGGACACATGTGTGAGGAGAAAGTGGTCTTCCCTATGTTAAAATTGCAAGACAGTTGGGTGGACCAGTGACTACGTTTGGAGACTGAAAGTTTTGCTTACCACGGCAGGAGAGAAATTTAATAAAAAAAGTTGGAAAAGGCCAGAAAAGATGTGCCATATCTGTTGATGGCAGAAGGAGAAAAATTCTATGTCTCCACAAGATAAAAGAATGTCATCAACGGTCACCAGAAGTTATCTGAATGAATCTGGTGTTTCTTTCAGTTCAAAAACAATTAGACGAAGATTATCAGATGTTAGACTAAGTGGTAGAATTCTCACGAAATAAGCCTTATCTCAATTTACAGCAGCGCTAAAAAAACTTCTGTGGGCGATGGAACATATTAATTGGGAAAATGATTAGTGGTCACACGTTATATAGGAAACGAAGATGTTGTTATTCGGTTGTAATGTAGAAAAATTTGTAAGACGTAGAATAGGAGAAATGCTATATCCTGACTGATTCCAGGCAGCTTTGAAGTACCCACATAGTTTTTAGTCATGCATATCAGCAGATGGTATCGGTCGCCTTAATATCATTGAAGGGACAATGAATGTCATAAAATATATTGACACATTTCTAAAACCCAAACTTCTACGTTCCATCAATGATCTATTTACTAACAATGCTTCATTTATGTTTCAGCAAGATTCTGCCCCTTCTCACCCAGTAAAGCAATTGAAAGACTGGTCATTGAATTTTTGGCTTGGACAGGAAACAGTCCTGATCTCAATCCTATCGGAAACTTGTGGCATCGTTTGAAAACTCCTGTCCGAATAAGGTACCCATGAAATAAAATGAAACTATTTGAAGATGTAATTGTTTTCAGACTTCATGCCACAACGAAAGAAGAGCTTAATACTATTTTCAGCCCAAGGAAGCATCGATGTGAAGCGGAAATAGGAAATAAAGGCTACCCCACTAAGCAGTGATAACTCACTGCTGTCATCAGTATCTAACATATATCGACAGTTAATGAAGCATAAAGTCTTTCACGTTGAAAATATTTAAATTCTGCTTTTTTGTGTTAAATTGTGTATTAAACTCTCTTGAATAAGATATAAAAGACTTTGCGTTTTAGGAAACGTAATATTTTCTATCAGCACACAAACTTAAAAAACATAACAATTTCAAAAGGTGTCCACAATTTTGGACACCACTGTATATTCGTTTCAGTGATACCCTTTATCACAGCAGAAATGGGATTTCCAAGGTAAAGATTTGATGAATCCACAGAATAATATTTTAAATGATCAGTTTAAAAGAAATTCTGCCTAATACCAAAAATTACTTGTCACTTCGGTACGAGGCATGAATAAAATATACACAAAAACTAGGAAAAAGCTGGGGTCTCTATTTGTATGCCTGTTTATACGCATGCAACAATACTGAAATTGTAGCCATGTACACAGCTGAAAATCTCTTCAGCACATTTTTGTCAAACCATCCTTTTGTGATCCTCGCACGGTTTCTGTCATTTCTAGTCCAATTGCCTGAGGCTAAGAATGCTTTATTTGAAATTGGGTCAATATCATTTTGCTTTCCACTGTGAATTGTCAAGCATTTCAAACAATCCTAAGAAAAGAGAAGCTTTTAAAAGATTTCACAAACTCGCAGCCGAGCCCTGGTACCACTGAACGCCCGCCAGGGAGAGAGGCACGCAAAGTCGGTCGAGTATTCAAAGTCGAATGACGCAGGAAGGAAAATGAAATTGTGAATTTCGTCCCCAACACTCCTTGCGTTGCTTTAGATTGCTACGTTAATAAAAAACAAAGTCAAATCCAATGAAGTATTGCAAAAGTTCCTATTATCATTCAAGTCTTTTTAAATAGCACTTATCCCAAACATATATTGTTTTATTTGATTCCAATAATCCATTTTTTATTAGATATTGACCTACCAGAACTTAAACCGAAATAAGTAGTTTATCACACAAACCTAAGGTTACAAATTTCAATAAAACACAATTATTGCAAATGTCTGAATATAAAAATGAATACATTACATTCAAAATTTTAGATTATTCAATTGATTTCCACAAGAAATTACAAATCAATTGCATTTAATTTCCAATTCTTCGCCCTTTTCGTAATGAATATCATAAATAACCTTTAGCGCAAAGTTTAAAGCTAACAATCTTTAATTAAAAATCTTAATGTAAAGATGGCATGCGTACGCAATGAATCGATATACAAATATCCAAAATACTATTTATAAGTACGTTTTTTGTCTCTACTTAATCATCTTTTACTTCTAGCCCCTCTATTTGTTCTTTTATTAGTTTTTTATCCTCATTATTGTAATAATAATCTTGGAAAATTTTGTTTAATTGCAGTTAGAATATTTTTCCTTGGTATGATGCATTTAGTCCATAAGAATAAACTGCATTATAATATTTGTTTTTTACATATTGATTTTAAATAATATAAAAAAATATCCCTTCTCATTAAAAATAAATTTGCTAATCTATTTGTATTCAACTGATTCAAAGCTAATACTTTCTAGCTTATAACTTAAATATTAGAGATGAATTGTGAAGGATATAAACATCTTTCTTTTAAAAAAATAATACATGTTACTATAGGAGTGTAGCCAGTTCAATAGTTTTTACTTATTTACGGTGCTGTAGCTGAGTGGTCACGGCCTCGCGTTTCGGTGTAGCTGTGGGTACGAAACAGAGTGCCACTTACGAATGCACGTTAAACCTGTCTAGATTCAGAGCTTTCACTTTGACGTTGAGGGTGAAGTTCGAAAACTGGAGTGCCAACTCGGAGATTAAGCCATTATAATGTTTCCGACATTAATGAGCAATATTGTTGCGCAGATCGATGATTTTACGATATCAGTCTCAAAGAGCAAGGCAGCTCTTCAAGAGCGATGGAAATTTTACTGTCGAAAAAACATTCTTGAAATACAGGATATTACTCAAATACATTTAAAATCTCAGAAGGCCTTCATTTCTTCTACGGCGCTCAGACGCAATTGTCAATGGCTAAAATACAAGCATGTCTAAAGATTATTCATAAGCACTCCCTCGTCCAACTCAACATAGATGGTCGACTCTTCACGGCGAAATCAATACTGCAGTGTAACGGTCAAAACAAGACTAACTCAATTTCGGAAAGTGATTCCCTATTTATAGGTCTCACGGATATTGCGAGAAAAATCCATTTGCTTCAAAGATCGTGATATAAGTAGATTTCTCCACTAATGTCTAGAAGAATACATATGGTTTCAAACTCACCAAAATGGTCACCAAGGCACAAACATGATCTCCAAAAAGGATGCCAACTAAAATCCATAACTAAGATTTCTCCAACTTTCCATAGAATCGCGATTTTAATGTAAGGAACAGCGTCGCTTATATGAATATTACAATTTTAACATAAAAAATACAACATAGAGTAATATAAATGAATTACACATCCAGATATAAGGGATTTACACGATTTAAAAAATCAGTCCACAGTGTTCACAACAAAATATTTTTCTTCAATAAACTGGTGTTTCTATTTCTATTATGCTTAACTTTACTTTTAAGAGAGATACATTCAGTGTCTTCGTTTCTGACAATATTTTAAAAATTAATGTATAAAAAATTAAAATCGATAGAATTTTATTTAAAAATTTAGAGTTAATTACCGAAAAACATTATAGAAAGGAAATTCCACAACTTTTCTAAAAAGAAAATTTATTTTAAAAGTAATTTAGTATTAATTAATTTAAATTTCCATTTTATTTATTTTTAAAAGCTAATTTCCATTTTAACAAGTATAATTCCTTGATTTTTTTTCTTTTGATAATTTTTATAGATATGATTATCAATAACCGCCAATCAATTTCGTTGGATAGCTATATTAAGTACCGGGTGGGCAAAAAGTCCGTAAAAATTTTAAAAATTCATAAAATCCGGAGAAATAAACGAAAAAAAAACTGTTTGCAGGATCAGCATTAGTATGTCACGGGATTTTTTTTTAGCTAGAAGAATAATTCGAAAATCATCCGGTAGGTGGCGCTATTACAAGCGTCTGTGGTGGAAATATGCAAATTAGATGGTTATAAAAACCTTTGCTCTCAACAAATCCACATTCATTTCACCATTACAAACAGTGAATGTGAACAAGGATGCTCAGTGCGCCTGATAAAGCTTTGTTGGTGAAGTTATTTTACATGAACAAGGAATCAGCGACCATTGCCTTGCGTAAATTCCGAGTTCAGAAAAATGTGAAGAGTGAAAAACGCCCTTTAACACCTGCAGGTCTCTTAAAGCTTGTTAAACGTTTTGAGGAAACTGGAATGTTGGAGGATCGAGCACGAGCCGGACGACCAACCATGCTTGAAAGAAGCACGTTCACCCTGCATTGCTGTCGAAATGGAAGTGATTGCGTCCGAAGCAGCTTCAGGGACCAGCAGTGCTCGTGAAGCTGCCAGATGATTAGGCTTACCACCAACATCTGTCCGTAATATTCTTCGTCGAATCCTCCAGCTGTACCCATACGAATTGTAATCGTGCCATGAACTTTCTCCAGCAGATACCGCACAGAGGGAAGCATTTGCGAAGTGGGCCTTCTCTAAAATGGAACAGGATCCCACCTGGGTTTTTAACATCTTGTGAACAGATGAAGCTCATTTCTCGCTTCATGGTGACGTTAACAACCATAACTGTCGCATTTGGGAGACCTCTAATCCACGTGAGTACACACAGAAGCCATTGCATTCCCCAAAAGTGACAGCATGGTGTGGTTTCACGGGTTCATTTATCATAGGACCCTTCTTCTTTGAAACGCAGTGCCCAGTAAATGGATGGACAACGGGAACGGTAAATGCTCAGCGTTATCTAATGCTTCTGCGGGAGACTGTCGTGCCATGTGTAATTCAACGAGGTCAGATTTCGAATGTCACGTTCATTCAGGATGGAGCAACCAGTCACACTGCCAACCCGGTTAAGGGTTTCCTGATACAGACGTTCGGGGAAGACAGAATCGTTAGCAGGCGCCGCAAGTACCCTTGGCTTCCTCGGTCTCCAGATTTAACACCGGTAGACTTCTTGCTGTGGGGATATTTGAAATCTCACGTGTATCTATCCGGTCCATCAAGTCTATCGGATTTGAAAGATGAGATCCGCAGAGAAGTATCCTCCATATATCCTGACATGTTGCACTCTGCCGTTGCTGGATTTGTCACTTATTTGGAACGTCTTCTTCCCTGTGGTGGTGGTCATGTTGAACATATTCTGGTGTAATAAAGTTGTGAAAGTTTTCTGTTCATTATTTATGCATTGTTTCTTTGATTTGCGTACATAAATGCCACCTACCGGATGATTTTCGAATTATTTTTTTTTTCTAGCTTAAAAAAAATCCCGTGACATACTAAGGCTGATCCTGCAAACAGTTTTTTTTTCGTTCATTTCTCCGGATTTTATGAATTTTTAAAATTTTTACGCACTTTTTGCCCACCCGGTATATAAGTAGTCTTATGTATATAATAGAATTTAAAACCAAAAAGGGAAAATATTTTTTGTGATTTAGTACCAAAGAAAAGTAATAAGTAATAGTACATCTGCACATATTATTCAATAAAATCAATACAAAAAATTACAATGGGAATAAAACTATATTTAAATATTTGAATTTTTAAAGTATAAAACGCAAAAGAATTTCGTGTATTTCGAAACTATTATTAATTTTTTGTGGTTAATTTTACATATTGGTCATGAATGACAAATGTGTGCAAAACACAAATTAATACATAACTGAGCATAACATAAATTAAGTTAGAAGTATATGCTAAAGAAAAAAAATATGATTAGATGGGCATTCTCGAACATTTCAGGAAAAATATTACCTAATTGCAGAATCCTTTCTATCTATCTTATTCTTTTTTATTTTCAATAAAAACACTGGCATGAAACATAGTAAAATAAACATACATGCTTCACATGACTCTTCTTACAGATGCGATGTCAACATTTGTACAAAGGTATATACTTCTAAATCTTTTTACTTAACGAACAACATTAAGATCTCTGTTGTCTTCACAAAACTCATTTATTTACTTTATGAATTATTTTCATAAACTCAGTGGCACCATTTGTTCCCTTTCCTTTGAAGCTCACCCTAGCTTAATCTTATTGTCTCGTCCCTCCTTCTCCATATTCTATCTCAACAGAGGGGAAGAGAAAAATTGTCCGTGTTTGCAAGGGTCATTTCATGGGTTAAAGTCTCATTTGACTCATCGCTAAAAGACGAGTCTAGAAGTATGTCTCAAACAAAAGCGAACAATCAGAGATAATACCTGAGATACTTAGGATATGCGTATGTTACGCGTCGGATAGCATTCTTGGAGGATTGGAAGGACATTTCATTTTAAATTCACTTTTTAGGGTTGCAATCAGAATACTTAAACGGATGAAGAAGATAACAACACAGTGAATTTGTATTTTTTGCGTTCTTTCTTCTAGTATTAGAACATGGAAAATAATACTATGTATTAACTTTAGAGATAATTGTATCTGCGAAAATGGATTAAACCACCAAAAGTACGTTTCATAAATTTATAAAAAAAACTGCGTTCGTAACAACTGTAATAGAATTGAGAGTATAGAAAAAAGGAAGTAAATTCATTTTTTAATCAAACCTTTGAGTGGTAAACAAAAGATGCATGGAATAATATTAAAGTATAAAATAGCTGTATGTCATAAGCAATAAGAGCCGTTTAAACGCCATTTGTATGTTAAATACGATACGATAGTTCTCGCAAAGACAAAGAAACATATTTACTGTTAGCATGTTGCAATACATTAATGCTTTCGATATTTCTTTGTCATGTTTCTAAATTTTATAAAGTGGGCCATTTAATGGACTAAAATAGTGACAATCACATGATAAATGCAGTCACGTACTCTCCATTGAATTCAAAACTGACATTAGACTTTTACTTTTGTTGTTTTACTTATACAATTTAGATAAACTTCCACCTGTGATCGTTGGATAAATCTATTCAATTATTAAGATTCTTCAAATGCTGTTCAAGTAGTATAAGTATATATATATATATATATATATATATATATATATATATATATATATATATATATACTTATTTTGTTCAGTTATGTGTGTTATTATTGTAGATAAATACGTACATTTTAAAAAGAAGTTTCTGCAAAAAGCAAAAATTGGCAACAACGAAGATCAAGAACTGATTGGCTCACAACGTGTGATTGCAGTTATCGTGAAACTCTGACGTCACATGATTATACTGGCTAGAAACACGTGATTGCAGTTTTCATGTGACTTTAGCGTCATATAAATTTACCAAATTAATCTGCTTTCTAATGCAAAAAATTCATGTAGTAAATAATATTTAATTATAATGGTTATAATGGGATCTACTTAAAGCACCAGCTATGAGTAAATAAATTCTTATTTTATACATTAACTTCGATTAAAAAAGTTTATTTTAAATTATTGAACTATAAAAAATGGGTGATTAAATTATTTTAAGAAACCGACATAAGTTGTATAAATTTTGGAGAAAGTTTTACAAAAAATAAATAGCTTCGCTGGAAGTAAAATAATCCCAAATTTCCTACCTAGTTTTCTAATTTCTAGAATTGAGTACATACGGAACATCTTTCTGAGAAATATGGAAATACATATTTGTAACACCCCTACTATTTTAGTTTTAAATCTATTGAATTAGAAATAACTCAAAATAATTATTTTTAATGTAAACTTAGGATTGCTTCAGGGAATAAAGTCACACCAAAAGAATGTTTTTTTTTAAAAAATATATTATTACTATGTATATATATATATATATATATATATATATATATATATATATATATATATATATATATATATATATATATATATATATAATGAACAACTTAATTTCCTTAGATTCAAATATTTTCCATTTCGAGGTAAAACTGCATTATCTGCATTGAAATAGTTCACGCTTCCCCTACCTATTTGTTATTTCCTCTTTTAATTAGCTTTGAAATACATGTCTCAAAATATTTTCTAAAAGCATGCCAAAAAAGAAAAGTTTATTAAAAGTCCCTATATTTATTATCTGCATTCGTTTTGCGAGAAAAATATGCATTTTTTACTTCCTGTTTTGAAATAAATTTGAATTCAATAAATGTAGACTAGTTCTAAAAAACATTTTCATTTTAAATAAAAGTGTTATTTAAGAGGGGGTTTGTAAAATTAGATTCATTAAAAGTTGAAATCAGTAAAATATATTTATTTCTTTCAGTTAAAAACGTCAAAATGTATAGTACAAGTTTCTACAATATTTTTTAAATATTCCTAATTTTTAAGAAAAAGTGCTATATTCTAAAAGAAAAAGCAAATGAGGCATTTAAGACAAAAAAAATTATTTATTAACTAGGACGAAATATTTATTTTTTACAACTTATGTGTTCGTAATATTTTTAAAAAAATTAGGAAACAAATACAGTGGGCCACAAAAGTGTTCGTACACTTGCAATTTCTTATAAAATTTAATGTTTTCGACTAATAAAAATTAATATATTGTGATTGTAATTTTTTTACATATCTGCAACTTGTTCTTAATGGAATTACCTAATTAATTTTTTAAAAATAGTATAAATATTTTTTTTAAAAACTAATAATCAAAAACCTACTAAAAATTACGACACAAAAGTCTTCGTACACTTAACAAAAATCTCAACTGAGCTTTAAATATTGCATTTCTTTCTTAATTTAGTACTTAGTAGGACACCTTTAGTGTCCACAGCAACTTTTAATGATCTTAGTATAGATTTAATCAGTTTTTTTTGTAATTTATGCATCGATTTTCCTCCATTCTTCTGTGATTATTGTTTTTACTTATTTGTCATGTTTTAGTTTTTTACATTAAAATCTCCCCAAATATATTCTACTGGGCTAAATAAAGTGATTGAGGAGATGTTTTCATAATTTGGAGACAGTTATAGAAGCACCAGTGGCGTACATTGAGAGCAGTGCGCTTGGAGTCATTACCCTGTTAAGAAATTAAGTCGTCTCCAGTACCCGAGTTTCGGGCGGATAATCTAAAATTTATCTTTAAAATATTTAAACAGAGCTCATGATTCCCAATACCATAAAAAATACCGAATTATCTAATTCTGATGCCAATTTACACCCCCACGCCAGAACACCTTCACTTCAACGCTGAAGCATGGATGTGGAGGAGTTCTTGTTCCACATAAATTCCTGGGATTAAACTCCTTATTTTTTCATTTACAAGCTACTATAGGCCCATCGGAACAAAAAATGTTGAATTATCTACCATCCCAATCAATTTGCTGTCAATTTTGAATTTTCTGAAAATTAATCCCAAGAATCTAGTTGGATCAATAAAACATGGAAGTGGAAGTGTTCTTGCGTGGGGGTGTAAATCGGCCACATAATTAGGTAATTTGGTATTTTTGCTGATTTTGTGAATCATTAGCTCAATTTAAATATTTTAAAGAGAAATTTTAAATTATCTTCCCAAAATTTGGATATTGGAAACGACTTCATTTTTTAACAGGATAATGACGCCAAGCGCACTGCTCTCAAAGAACGCCATTATAACCGTCCCCAAATTATGAAAACACCTCCTCAATCACTTTGTTTAGCCCAGTAGAATATATTTGGCGAGATTTTGATGTAAAAAAGAAAGCATGGCAAATAAGCACAAGATGCGAAGTAAAAACAATAATCACAGAAGAATGGAGTAAAATCGATGCTGAAATTACAAAAAACTGATTAAATCTGTACCAAGACGATTCAAAGTTGCTGTGGAGACTTAAAGATATCCTACTACGTACTAAATTTGGAAATAAATACAATATTTAAAGCTAAGTTGATATTTTTGTTAAGTGTATGAAGACTTTTGTGGCGTAATTTTTAGGACCTTTTTGTATATAATTTTTTTAAAAAAGTAGCTATACTATTTTTAAAAAACTAATTATGTCATTTCATTAAGAACAAGTTAAAGAAATTATAATTGCAATAGATTAATTTTCAATAGTCGAAAACATTACATTTTGTAAGAAATTGCGCGAACCCTTTTGTGGCCCATTGTGTATCTTATTTCATGAGATTAACTTCACTCTTTGAAAAAACTCGAGGGTAACGGACCTCATGATCTTCGATCGCAGTCAAGCTCACTTCATGAGACATTCAATTGTTCTTATAAAGAAATTTAGTTTAACGCAGGGGAAAATTATTCTTTAGAAATAAAAAAACCTATCATAATTCGATCATTATTTTTCGGCATCAATGAAATAATTGTTAATTCTAATGAATTTAAATAATAATCAAATAGAAATTAGAACATATTGCTTAAGTAAGAGTATAATAATTGTATTAAACTGAGCATCAACATGATTTCAAAATGTTGCCACTGTAGACTGGACAGACAAAATAATTTCTTTGCGAATAACACACAAAAAAAGAAAGGGTACATTCCAAATATTATCTTTTATCTTATTATATGAATATTCTTATAACTATTTGACTTCATCTATCTGCGTATAGCTATTTTTAAATAGTTAAATTGATTTGAGATATTTTGTAAAAATATCTAGTCTGTCTATTTCGAAACCCAAATTATGTCTTTAAACTAAAAAAAACTATCGTTTTTAAAAAATCGTTTGTAAAACAATCATTTGCTCACAGGTCATATAATGTTAGGAAGATCGTTTGAATGTAGTACTGTTATTTGTTTCGAAATTTTGAAAAACGCGTATTTGGCAATGAGATATGTTATTCTATTTTCATACAATTTTACAATTAATTAGCTTAGATGTAATTTTTGAATAGAGGATGGAAAATAAGCTTCATTTGCCATCCATTGTGATCGTATTTGTTTATATTATTATTGAGATAAATCCATTTCGAAAGGTAAGTGCTTTTCAAGTATTGTGAGTAAAACTATTTTTATACTACAAGAGAGAAGTGTGACTTTTAATCGACATCCCTTTTTTGTATTAATTTTTACCTCGTATTTTGAAATCTCATTTTAAGTCACATCAAAAGCTCTAAAACAGGCTTTGCACATAGTGTACTGTAAAGGATTCGAAAATGGACCGAATTTGAGCGAAACTTTGTGAATGACACATGAAGACATATTGCCATAGCAGCCATTTTTAAGTTAGAGAAAGTCAAAATAATTATTTATCAGCGTTTTATTTCTCATTTATTTAGATGCTAGAGCAATGAAAAAAGGTGCAAAGTATCTATTACATTTGTACATAGAATATTTATTAAAGAATAAAAATGTCAAGTATATATCTACCGGTTGATTCATAAAAAGTGTAATCAATTTCAGAGGATTATAAATTTTTATTGAATAAAGTTATTTACATGAATTGCCAAAGGGGTTTCTTCTAACACAGTACGCTTTTCGTAAGCGTTTTAGTCAATCTAAAAGAAGCAGAAAAGAAAGAAAGAAAGCAGAAAATTTATTTTTTAATCTTTCATCAATTTTATTGTTTATTTTTCAGTATGACTTAGAGCAGAATCTTGGTGCAAAACAAGTTTTCTTGAAAAAAAAGACGTTTACTTTTTTTGATCAAGTGTTTCAAAACTTTATTCTGATAGTATTTAACATCAATTTTAGCCTTTGGTTCTACAAAAAATAGTTTTGTTAAGTCTTGAGAGGACATTTCCATCCATACCATAACACCCGACGGCCAACTTGCATTTTTCAAAACAGCTAGGTCTCTGCGACGTTTTTTGCTTGAAATATATTGAATCTTCGTTTTGCCTATTGTGAATGCCAGATGAAACTGTGCTTTCTCAGATGTTATCCATGCTTTTTATCTACCTTTGTGTGTAACATTAAATACAGAGGCCAAGAACGTTTTTTTCGTCTTTCTATGGTATTAACAAACATTTGATGACAGACTGAAAAGTTTACTCTTTTATAGCCAATTTTCTTTATCTGACGATAAATTGTCGATTGCTTTATCTATAGTTTCTTTGCCATAGGTTTTTGAGGGACAGAATTTTCTGCAATGATAATGCTTTTCAACTTCTTTTTTCTCTTTCATTTAGGTCTTTTTTCCCTGGAGCTTTAGATTGCGAGCCAAATTTTATTTATTTTAAAGTTTAGATAGTAATACCACAGAAAATTCCTTGTTTTTATTTTTAAGAGCTACATTACTTACAGAATTTGAATAACCATCCTTCAAAAGCTGTAAAATTTCGTTCCGGGTTTGAGGAAATAATTTCAGTACTGTAATTTACTCCCACTAATAAAAATATTTAGATTGGTAGTTTAAATGTTTCCTTTTTCAAGTAAAATCAGTAGTAAAATGATAGAAATTCATCATAAATAGTTATGTACTTTAAAAAATTGGTCACACTTATTTTGTACTTGATTATTTTAACTTGAACTGAGAAAACTTTAATTCGAGTATATATTTGGTAATTGTGTGTGCCTGAGATAATTGCACGGGAGAAAGTTTTGAAATGTGCAATTACTTATATAATAGGCATAATTTTACAAAATCGTAGTAATGTAAATGCTTTGAATTTGGAATGGAAATCAGAAGGAGGCAAGAAAAGAAATTTAGCAGAGCCCTTTGAAAAAAGATAAGATGCATTTGACTCGAATTTTACCTAACGTAGGTGCCTTACTACACGCATGAAAGAAAGCGGCCTAATGCTGAGGGGCGCTCAAGTGCTCACTAAAGACAAAAACATGGCAAATTTCTGGAATAACTCTCGACACGATAATTATTTGGGGGGATGTTATAACGAACTTTCTCATGTTTGAGGATAAAATAAGACATTAAAACTACTGTGAACTTTTGGAAAAGATTCATGCAGAACATCCGTTCAAAAACACTCCATTGAAGTCCGTATGCAATGCACACAATAAACAGAACGAAGGAATACACATGCAGTTTGTGCAAACAAGAAAGATCCGAACTTATCACTTTTGGGTTATGATTTGCTCCGATCCTCAAAGAAGTTTTAAAAGGAGGAAAATTTTTTAGATACAAGTCAAAGAATTTGTGTATGCAGTTTTGCATTTGACGTGTTTGATCAAACCGGAAGGTTTCTTTTTTAATTCAAGTAGATTAAATAAGATATGAAACTCTCTTAAAGGCGGTTAGATAGAAAAAATAGAATGGGATTAATTTAGGTATGTAACATTTAAGAAAGTATCTTAGTGAAATATCTCGTTTATATTCGAACCATACTTGATTCGACATTTTGCTGAATATTTTTTGTCCACTAATCCTAATTATGATGTTGAAAATTTCATATTTTAAAAGCCTTTACTACCTGTTTTTTACATATTTCTGAAATTAAAAGCTTCATTTGAGTAAACGGATCTATTGAATGTATCAGCCAATGAAAAATATTCAATGTGGCAGATATAAACATTTTTGCATACATATATTTAAACAAAATATTTCCTGATCTGAAATGGTTTGTGTGTGTGTTTTGGTTATTTACTCAAATTTATGTTTAATACATGTTTTTAAAATGCTTTTGGGACGCATTTTCATCTTAAACGATTGTGATTTTTAACCAAGACACTTCAATATCTTGAACTCAATCATCTTGGTTTCTTGGTGCAAAATTTGAAATAGTTGTAGAATTATCAAGACATTATAAACATCAAAAGTTTACCTTATTTAGAAACGGAAAGTAAATAACTTCGTTTAAATACAATAGTAAATAAAAAAAGAAATATTCAAAGTTCTCCTCTCAGACTATTGCATTCGTATAATTCTTGTTTTTCGGCTTTTTATAACAGAAATTAAAAAGTTTGTAAATAAAGAGCAAGAATTTCAACAAAAGCAAAAAAAACAATACTAAAATATCAATGAAGAATAAAATACTTTGCAAAACGTTATCTAAATTATTTAAATAGTTTGAACAGTTTGGCAGATTTCTGTTCATAATAGAAAGAAAAATCAAGAGCACATCGTAAACATATGTATATTGTTAGCTTTTTGGAAGTGTTAATACTTTTGAAACAAATGACAAATTAGTAAGAACTAAGAACTATTTTCTTTCATTTTTCTCGTAATGTGTTGATTTATCTATTTTTATACTTTGTATTTGTTAAATTGTTTACGCACATAACTGGGGGCGTTGCTTTTTACCGATTTATTCCGTCTTCAATGCTATTCAATGAAAAACTAAAGAAAAACTTTTAAATAATATTTCTTTATTGTTATTAATGATGTAGAATCACATTGTTGCCTTAACAAAACAAAATCCCATGCAATGAAACTTAATATTTTTTTATTTTAAAAACTTTTACTAATTACTTGCATCATTAATGTCAAAACAAAGTTGATCAGTTATATTTTCCTTGTTTCTAAAGGAACAACCACAATTTTCTTGTAAAAATAACATATAACAATTGCATTAAGCACATTCTAAAAAAATACATAGATGTTTAAAGAACTTTCAGCATAAATATATAATTGTGCTCTTTCTTAAATTTTCTTTTACTAAAATAACTACAATAATGCCGTTTAATGATATTGCTCATTTTCGCTATTTAAATAATATGCATGTTTTATTGTTTGTATTATAATCTTTCTGAAGTTATTTTTTTGACAAATAAATTAATTGTTAGATGTTATACACTATTTGTTATTTATTGTTTCCATTATTCCCTTACTAATATCTCAATTTAGATTTTTTTCCTGTGAAAATAATTAAATTATTAAAAATGACCCATTCTGAAAAATTAATTGTAGCACTTTTTTGGTTATTTCTATTACGGATAAATTGCATATAAACAAAAAATGTGCTCATAAATTCCTGGGAACTGGAACTAGTATAAAGAAACAATTACTAAAATTCAATTTTATAGCTACAAGTTTTTGCGTTAACCATCTGAGGGAGATTATGGATTGACAGGTTCTGTAAATTTGTCATTTTTATATGTTCTGAAATTGGTATCGTTTCAAGTGGACTTGAGTTTAAATTGGAGGAAATGTTAAAAGGAGACAAATGAGAAGAATAAAGAGGATGGCTAACCTGTACTGTTCACTGTGTGTAATCTTATTTCCCTGCAGTAAAATCCCTTATTCCCAAAATTGTTATCTCACTTGGTGAAATTTTTTCCATCAACCACTCCAAGTTTCTTCACGGTGGGATTTATTGGCAATTTGATCAAATGAATCAAACGCGTAGAACAGCTTAACTTTCATTAGATGTTCTATGGGAGGTCTTTCCTCCAAAATATTTGTCAACTTCAACGTTTCCATGTCATAGCAGCATGAAGAAAATCAAATAAAAGTATGGTAACCTTATATAGCAGCATTGCCAAAATTTATTTTTGGTGATTCCTAAAATTTGATCATTGCTTTGCCTAAATTGAAAAAGAATTAAACGTCAGTCTCTATTCTATGTTGCAGTCTCTACAATCCATTTTTCTCGCACACCAGACAGTTAAAACTAAAGAACAGTGTACTGACGCATTCAAAGATTTTCGCATTTGTTTGCTGTACACACCGTCCTAAAATTTAATAAACCTATAGTTAATTTTGTTTTGACTTTGTATAGTTAACAACATTATAACTACGTTAAGGTAGTTTTTAATCTTTGGAAGGATTAAGTGCAAATAATTACTTACATACGATGTGTTTTTATTAACCCTTTTAAATCTATTCTACAATAATTCTTTCGAAAAATACTTAAAAAATAAATTACAAAACTCATTCTGAGTAATCCTCTTCAGTTACATTTCAAACTCTATAAGTTAACAGTATAGTGCCATAGTATATAAAACTGATTTCGACAACATAACAACTTGAATTTTCAAGTATACTTAATTACCATTGGAATAATTAGTAGTTGTACAAGAGATTTGCACGAAATTGCATTATATGAGCTGTATTTAAAGAATTTTGCTTCGCATTTCCATATTTTTCATTTGTTTTATACACACTATTTTTGTTAAGAAAGTATACTTAAATGATTTTATTAAAATTTTTATCTACTCCTATACAATTTCATTTCTTCTTTTTTTTTATTCTTCAAATTTCTCTTCACTTCCTCTTCAACTTTAACTACTTGTTTTACTCTCCTTCAGACAAGAGTTGTCCCAAATTACTTAATTAATTCCTCCTCGCCAACTCAACGACATAATTATGCAGGGTTTTTTTAAAACACCTTTCAAAGAATCCCATGTCATTAGAACTCAGCCACTCTCTTTTGAGTGAAGTGCTTTTATACTGAAATCTTTTGTCTCTCAAAACGATTTAAAATTTTAGTTTCACGTTCACTTACTTTTGAGAAAAAAAAGTTTTAAACAAAGTATTTCTCAGAAACGCATTAACAATTTTTTAAAAGATAGCCTGGGCAGCCTTTAGCAAAGAATGCACAATATTCTGATTTATATCATCAACATTTCTCATTTTCTCTAATTAAGTGCTTCTCTTTCTCACACATAAATAATTGCAGTTTAGAAAAAATAAATTTTGCTAATTAGTTATCAAAATTTTAATTTAATTATTTTGCCATTAAATTATGATTTAATAACGTGGAATAAAATTTCCATGTATCACATCCCTAGTTATCATTGATTGTTTTAATATTTCTTCTAGCAAAGTGTATATTTACCAGGTTCCAATTTAATGCTTCCTATTCTCTTAAAATGTGAATATATTACTTTTTATAGTTATATATCACCTCACGAAGAGAAAAATAGGAGAACTATTATTCTGGCAATGTATTAGATTATGTTTATAGAACATCTGGTTTTATTTGCACTTTTTAGCTGTAGGATTACTTGTGTTGTAAGGAGCATTTCTTACTCACGTTGTTTAAACATAAAGAGATAATTCTTCTTGTAAGTCTTCTATACTACTTGAGCCAAAAAGTTCCCGGAATGGTCCTTTACATTCACAAAGGTGTTCGATGGAGGGTAAATATCTGTTTCAGGGGGTGGCAGCACTAATAACGAAAACACTCAACCATCTGGAATTCATCGACTGCAATGTTGGAGTTAGTTGCAGATCATTTCTCTCTCTCTTCTCTCTCTCTCTCCCAAAACGAATTTTTCATTCGTAGCGAATTGCAATTACGCCTGCAAAGCAGCTTGCAAACATCAAATTCTGTGTTTTGCTCAAATTTGTCGTAAATCACCTTCTGAGAAACTCGAGAGGATGAAAAAAGCAAAAGGAATCGATTCCAGCTCTAAAGGAGTTTTACCTGTTTCCATGGCTGAAAATGAAATTAAAGGAACATCGTTTTGTGGATTCAGATGAGGTCATCCAAAACACGACGAAGTAACTGGAAGATGTCCCAGAAACTGGATCCCATGAGTGTTTTGAACAGTTACGATAAAATTATTGTTCTATTTCTTTAATAATTTGTAGTTGACCTGTTCCGGGAACTTTCTGTCCCTACCATGTAAAAGCATCCGATAAAATAATATTAGATGACAAATTTTAGCTTTAATAACATTTCAAACAATGAACTAGACCAGATGTTCCCAAACTGTTTTATTTCGTAGACCCCTTGCCATGTTTTTCGGTTTTGTGTAGACCCTTACTTACATAATACTAAGTTTTTGCAAATTTATCAACATAAATATCTTTTGACAGTTGTTATAGAACTACTTTACAAATTTTATGTCTTTAACTGTAGTTAAGTAAAGTGTTTAAAAATTAAGAAACACGTGGGAATTAATTAAAATAAAATTTAATTTATATATGAAATAATTATTACATAAAATAACTGAGCAGCAAACCAATTTTTTAATGGGTGGAATCAATCTGTTTCTTCAATTGCAAGTTTTCAACATTTGGCTTTAATCTTTTCAGGTTTAACCCTAAATCTCCTCAGTATCCAATCTTTCTTTTTTTCTTTCTGTTTTTATTTTGGACATTAGCAAGCGTACTGTAACTCCTCCTCTCTGGGAAAAGCAATTAAAATCTTCCTTGAGATGTTCCATTATTCGGGATAAATAACAGGCATATCTTTTTAAGGCCAAAGTTGCTGATATTTGTTTCTAAACTTTCCTTTAATATCTTCGTTAGGGCTATTAAAATCAGTTCCTTTTGTAATAAAACATTTTTGTTCTTTTTTTTTATGAGACAGTATGAATTCATTACAGTCTGTGATATTACCATATTCTCAAACCTAGTTTCAAAACCTGAATAAAAGGGCATTTAAATGTTGAACATAGGTTAAAACGTCATTTTTCTTGCAGATTGTCTATGACAAATTGAGCCACTGTTAAAATTCGAGACGTCCAGTTTTATATTCCTTTAGCTTTTTTTTTCACTGAAATTATGGTCCTTTTTTTAATAACATTTATGCTGTCGCCTTGTAACTGCAAATTAACCCCAGTAAATTTAGTAAATGAAGGTTTTTAAATATGTAAATCAGGTTCATACTTGATTAATTTTCGTTTATAATTAAAGTCATGATTTGGTTTAGGCCAGGGATGACGAACCATTGGCACGCGTGCCATTCATGACACGCGACACAATATTTTGCGCTCGCCAGCGATCAAAATGGTTTACATTTTACTTCAAAATAACAAAGTTTACTACGATATATTACGAACAAACGCTAGTAATTGGTCACCGTGCGGTGGAGAGCCACTCGTTTGTTATTGTCTTGTCTTAGTTACGTTGTGCCCTGCAATTGCTTACGATACAAAGTTTGTATACGCATAGCATAGTCAATTTAATTGCCACAACTGAATTTTAAAGTTTATTTGTGTTATATTTAATATTTTTAAGTGTTACTTTACATGACTAGTTCAGCAAAAGAATGATAAGTGCAAGATAGTAAGCGTAAAAGAGAATTTGAAGTTTGGTGAATCTAGTAATATGGCATTATTATTAAAGGCAACAAAGCAGTGTGTGTTTTATGTTCTGGAACAGTAGTATGTAGATCATCGTCTTTAAAATAGTAATTTTAGACAAATCACAAATCCTCTTGTCAAAAAAGTCAGCCACAGAAAAAATAATTAATTGCTTAAAAACCGATTGGCAGATGACTCCAACTGAGCAAAATTCTACTGAAAGTAACATCTTACAATCCTAATATAAATTATTTGTCATCCACAATCTGCAACAACAGAACTCACAGAAATGTTGCATTAATTTGAATTACCCGCATGACTAAAACACTTATAACTATACTGTGCAAAAGGTATTTTTTCGAATTAAATGAAGAGTTTTTTGTTCTTAGTATTTAGTTTTATATTTTCCCAATAATAGCAAGTCAAAATTATTTGACGGCACGTCATGAAGCAGGAAAAATGGCACGTTGATCAATAAAGGTTGGCTACCCCTGGTTTAGGAATCCGATTTACACCTCATGAACCCCTAAATTATGTTTCCACTGACGTGGACCCCTTGCATGTCGTCATAGACCCCTGGGGGTCCATATGGACCACTTTGGGAATCAATGAACTAGACTTTTTTCATAAGCTGTTACGAAGAATGTTTATACGTTTTAGTGAAAAAGAAGTTATACGTAACCTTTGTTCTCCCAATCTTGAAACTAGAGTAGACGTGCATAATATCGTTAGAATCACTTTTTAGAGGGGAATTGAATAACTGCGGCTCTAGAAACGTAGTCTCAAACTAACGGAAAAAATTCTCAAGTAGGCGCATTGAGGAAGGTGCTTTTTGTTAAAAAAGTATCGTAGCTCTGTATATTTCGATTTGCAGTTTACAGGGGAAGGGAAAGCACTGCAAATATAAAAGTTGCATTATCTTTACACAAACACATACTCCCATGTAAGAGGGTATCTAGTCGTGAAGTGAGTATTCCCATTAAAATTTTTTTCCAATCATAGAGTTGCCACAATAGCTAAGATTTTATGCTGACAAATTCGTCCTTGGCATTGCACCTGCCGAATCTTGAGTGTAGCGAACTTAAAACCCGGTTTCTCGAGTCGTGTCCTTAAGTCCTTGGATCACTAATGACCCCCCTCGCAGCAACTTTGATGAACATTAAATCTACCGAGGCTGAATGTGATGGCGGGATGTTGATGTTTACAAATGGGGCGAGTTCTGGTATCGTCTTCGTCACTTGATTACAGACTACATTTACTAGGTTGTATTACGTAGTTTTACCGTGTTCTGTTGCTAAAAATGCAAGCATGGATTTTTTAAGGGAACCAGGACATCATACATATTCAAAAAATCGATTTTTCAATTTTAGTATAAAAAAAAAATGCATGTTTTTCGAATCTAAAAATGTTCTACACTTTTATGTTCATTGATAAAATAACTTTAAAATATGAAAGAAGTAATTGACAAAACGTAGACAAAGGTTTTTTTTCTTCATTTTTCTCCAAAGCATAATATTTTGCTTTTAGGTGCACTTTTTAAAACAACTATTGCACTATAGAGTTCTAAATTTTTTACACTTCTATATAGGATATATGTACATTTAGTGAAACTATTTTTTCTGTCTAAGTAGTACATTGTTTTTTAAAAAATAGTATTATGTATGAAAAAGCAGGAGGGGGGGAGGATAAAAACTTTCAAAATTTTAATACTTTACTAAAAAACAGGTTTACTATATTTTGTATATTTTTTTTATATATGCAAAAAATACTTTACATATTTAAGAGATACTTTTCTAAAAAATGGTATCTTAACATAAGCATGTATTATGAGATCTCAAAAATTATGTTCAAGTTAAAAAAAAAAACTGAACTAAAAATTATTTTTGTATTTCTACAGAATGATTTAAATATCTTTATTAAGATTACAAAAAATCTAAGCTCTATTGGAAATTTTTAAAGATATATGTCCCACAAAGAAAGAGCCTTTTTTTTGGCATTTTATTCTTTCGAGCATGTCCTGGTATTCTTAATGAATATTTTAAAGGAACCGATTCCCAGGGAATCGGTTTGTAGTTCTAAACTCTTCAGGTGAGCTCGGTTCCCTTTGGCACTCTGCTAATAACCTTCCTGTTGCTTCAGAACGCGAAGTAAATTAAAAAAAAAGATTAATTCAACTCATTAACTCGAGTTCCGGTCCTATAGTGGTATCTTCATGAGCCAGTAACAGCCTCCGGACAGAGGTGGTAATCAGTTTTGTCTAGTGGTTATGTTACACAGTTACAGATGTATAGATCGCGGGTTCTGTACACCGG
This sequence comes from Trichonephila clavipes, assembly GCA_019973935.1. Taxonomy (NCBI): domain Eukaryota; kingdom Metazoa; phylum Arthropoda; class Arachnida; order Araneae; family Nephilidae; genus Trichonephila; species Trichonephila clavipes. Next base: position 1,644,575 of record BMAU01020251.1, on the reverse strand, counting down.
AGATGAGGCACCACACACATATATATATATATATATATACATGGATTGTAAGAAAACATATTCCTTTTGTTTTTATGTGTATATTTAAAAAAAAACTATGGAATTATGCGAGAGATTTCTTAAATCCTCCTATAAGGAATAAATATAAAATGATTTATTCTTGTAATCAGTAAATAATAACAATAAATTAATGGTTATAAATAAAATAGTTCAAACAACTAGTAAATGGAACGCTTTATATTTCATAAAAAGAAGCAAGCAAAATTAATAAAAGAAAAATTTTTTAATTGCCCTTAATTATTTTAGTAATAGGGGAGGTATTTGAATCTATATTTTCCACTTTTAATGCGAATATAATTAAACAAAGTCAAAACTGTTTCTCGGTACTATAGTAAGACACTTTTTATATTTGTGACGAATCTGTACGGAACCTTTCCACTAATCTTCTTAGGCGTCTTTCTGGGGAATATAAATTCGCGTTTATATATTTCCAATCAACTCCAAAAAGTAGTAGGAGATATTCAAATTAGATAAGGTATTTAAGTCGAGAGTTGCGAGATAGCAAGAGAGATGATGGTAGGCTATTGAGCCAGTAACGTTAAACGCATAACTAAAAGATTCAAAGAGATTAGATTCGTGAAGACGTCGTGCTGCTAGACGTACCAGGAAGCTGATATAAGCCAGCGGTAAATATAATTCACTTACACTTAAAGTAAGCGTCAGTTTGAGCTACTTAGGTAAAGTTAATGACAATTAAGAATTCGAATACGTGTGTTTCTCGGATCTCCTAGTTTCGGTAAACCTTACTTGACTTTGAGCTAGATTATTAATTAATTGTATTCTTAGCAATTTAATTTAATATAAAGGCAAATCCCTTTAAGCGACGTAACACTATTGTATTATATGTTATCAGAGATTTTTGAGGAAATTATAACAAATAAATAATAATATTATTTAAAATGGCTCTTGGTGGTTTTTTGCCTCAAATTAATCTTGGTGTTTAAGGTGTGACCCAGGGGGGTCATCACACATTATATAAATTTTTTACCTGAATAAAGTAAATTTATGATAGTAAAAAACAGTTTGGAGAAGTTAAGAGATAAAAGAAATAAAACCTTAAGAATAACCAAAAAACAACATAAAACATGACGGAATACACAACAAACAACCCAATAGTTTTCAGCAATTTTGGATATTTTTAAGTTTATGTAACACACATATAGTTTTTGACATTTTATTTTGCGTTTATTACACGCAATAAAATTATAAAAAAAATTAAACACACCTTTCAAGAGCTCCGAAACTCATCCTTTTAAAAGTTTTTTTGCATGAATACTTACTATTTATTCATCAGCAATAACCAGAAATTTTGCATCTACACTTAAAATAGCGTCCATAAAAAACCTTAAAGCTGATTTTTTAAGGCTTGAATAATAAAAGACTGATAAATTATTTCTGAAACTATTTGACACAAAATCTATACGGCAGGATAGGTTAGAGCATAAAATAGCGTATTGTAGTTATAAATAATTAAAATTGCATATTTTTTTTTGAGTTTCGAGTTTTTAGGTTATAAAGATAATTTTTATTCAAGAAATTTCTTAGGAATCCCAAATGCAGTTTTCAAGTTCTCTTCCACTCATAATAAAATTTCGGTTAATTTACTCCTTTTTTTGAAAACATATTAGAAACTGGGTTTTGTGAGGATCGAAGCACTGCTCCGCTTTTTGCATTTCAAAGTGTTTTCGCCTAGAAATACATTCTTCTTGTAAAGTCATTTCCACATGCTTCTTTTATAATTAAACTTGAAAAATTAATAAATAGTTGCGAAAAATTAAATTCTGAAAAAAGTAAGGAAATATTAAATTACTCTATGTATGTATTAAAAATATTTTAGAATGTAATGTTTATTCTTACCTTTTCGTTTCTCTTTCCTTTTCTTAAGACTTCAAATTTATCGCTCCTTGAAAGAATGACAATTTTTCTCAAATGTTATTTATGAATTTATACGAAATTGAGATGGTATTGAACAAAAAAAAAGATTATCACAAATTTTTTACAACAAAGATTTATTAAATTAAGTAGAGCTTTTAACAGTCTGTGAATCCTTTTTAATATTTAATTACTGTCGTTTTCGAGAGATCCTTCTATCCTTGAATAGAAAAAAGTAAAATAATATTAAGTTCATTAAATGGAGCGTTAACAAATATAATTTCTAAAAATAGAAGATGTAAAAATAAAGTAAATATTTAAGTAGCATACATTTGTAAAAAAAGATAAAATTAAAGAACAGTTGCTTAATTGACAAAAATTTTATAGTATCTTACAACGCACCATAAATTTAAAATATATTTCATGAACGATTTTAAATTCTTGCTTCACTGGGGAAATTGGTAAAGGATTATCTTTTAGAATTTGTCGTTATCAAAGATATAAATATCTTTCTATATACATAAAACTGATTACATAAAATACTTATTGATGCAATGTTCTTTCAACATAGAAAATCTAAAGTAGTGATTTGTTCCTTCAGAGTCCATAACTCTCCTTGTCTCTAAAAAAAGCTATTTTGATATTTTTTGCTATCTTAATTCTTGTTTTTATTTTTATTTAAGACCTACAGAAACATATCAATGATAGAATATTTTGTAACAAACATCTATATCGTATAATTTGGCGTATAATGTGCACCTATAATCACCAAACACAATAAAAAAAATTGGGTATGGTATCCACATTTTATGCTGGCCTTTTCCTTACAAGGAAACTGAAATGTGCATGTGAGATACTGTTATCTCCTGAAGTCCTTCTTTCGAAAGTTTTTTCTTGGCTTTTGAGCAATACTATACAAAATATTCAAGCTTCAAGAGAAACAGATTGTGTTTCATAAATGCTTGATAGAGTAAATAATTCTGGAGACAGGACGGATTGCATTCAGTTCAGATGTGCGCAATAATGCTGTTTAAAAAAAATGACATAATTTTGAGTATGAACACACTTCCAAACCGAATGAACTAGCAAAATAAGGAATCTCCAATTATTTGACGCCGTGGTTTTAAAGGGAACCCATCAGTTGTTCTGCAAATTGCATTTGATTTAGATGAAATATAGTCCATCCAGTGTTCCTTTTAATTGTGAATATGTAATCAAACTAAATAAACACAATGATAGTCTTAAATGCAAAGTCAAATAGTTTGTGAAAGAAAATGGAAATCCTGTAGCGGAAAGAATGCTTCGTATTCAGAAAACATCCAAACAAGAGTGAAGCAAAATGGAATAGGACTAATTATTATGCCCTAGAATAAATGTGTTTTTCCCGAACGAAGTAATGAAATGGGCTATACTAGATTCCAATTTTGTGGAATGGGTGATTTAGTTATAACTAGAAGCAGCGTAGGCTCATTTAAAGTGGTTAAAAAGGAATGTAAGTGTAAGTGAAATCCTTAAAGCGACTATGAATTAGTTTCGTAGTTTTATTGTATGAAATAATTTAGTTCCGTGAGAACGAAAGGAAACAATACCAGAAAAAAAATTATGAGATATTTTCATGTTGTCTGATTTTAAAATATTTTTCAAGCTTATATATCGTTATTGCCAAACCAATATATGCCATGCACACGTTTCTGACAGCAGTTTTTATTTGAAATACTGTGGCTAATGCACATAGCATATTTTTTAGCGTCCCCAGAGCTCAGTATAATGTTTGAAGTCAAATAATTGTCGTTTTAATTGGTAAGAAAATTACTCACAATTGTCAAAATTTCACTTTCAAAATACATGTAACTTTTATAAGAGAAAAACCTAAAAAACACTGCACATAAACTGTACTCCTTAATTTCCAGAAAATCAAAATTAAGTATTAGAAACAAAATGCTTATCTACTCGCTGATCCTGAAACCGATCCCCTGATCTACGCTCCCCCTGTTTGGCGAAATGCAGCAGAGACTCATATTAATTGTTTAGAAAGTGCTCAAAGTTTAATTTTCAGGCAAACTCTTAACGCTTGCTGGTTTATAAGGAACGTAGACCTCAGAGCTGCGAGTAAAATTCCCACTATTAGACAAACGATTAGGAGAAATGCTACCAACTTCTTTAATAAAATTGATAACTCTGACAGTAAATCGATCACTAGCATCGAAAAATATACACCTTATCTTCATTTCCACAGAGAAAATCATTCTTAATGAATCCTGCTCTTCCTTAATTCCTAAATATGCTCTCTTTCCTCTATATTATTTTTCTTTTAATTTTATTCTTAAATTATTTCTATTTACTACTCAATGATGGGTAAAATTTCTCACATACACTTAAACGCAAAAATAGCTGACTTCTCTGATCAGCCATCCACAGAAGGTCTACTCGATACCGACTCATTTTTTCTCTCTCTTTTACTCGGACTCCTTTGTTGCATTAGGCATCATTCCTCCTACTCCCATCTCATGAAAAAATAAATGCGTAAATAAAAAAACTTTTCCAAGCCAAGATTTTTTTTCCATCAATTTTTATCTTTATTTCACTCCTACTATTAGCTCACACTCTCTATTTATTTATCTTGGTGGAATTTTCAATCGTTAATAAAATACATTTTAAAGCGCTCCATTGAGATGAAATTTTATATACATGATGATTTTGGATGACAATACAATAATTTAATTGTAATTAATTAAAATTAATGGATTAAAACTAATTATTTAAAGAATTACAAATACAGCCACGTTGGCATCATTTTTGGCGACTTGGTCAAAACTTTAAAAGGTTTTTTTTTCTCACGTTTTAAAGCATTCAGTTGAGCTGAAATTTTATATACACGATTGTTTCGGAAGACAAGACGATACTTTAATGATAATTAATCGAAATTAATTACCACTTAATTTTGTGATTCTGTCATATGTATACACATAAGTTCATTAATTGTAACTATTTAATAAAAAGTATCTAAAATAAAATTTTTCTTTGTTGATCTAAGTGGGAATTGACTTAATTTTTTTATGTTACTTGTTTTATTTGTAATTGTAAATTTATTCATATCAAAGTAATTCACTTTTTTATTATTTTTCTTCAGTTTTTTTTTTAAATTTAAATATCATTTATTAAAAAGAGCAATTTTTGAAAGCATTTTAATGTTATTCAAAGTGTCTTTAATAGCGATGAAGTTTCGGATGAACTACTATACTGTTCGAATTAATTGGTAAAAGCATTTTTTTCTTGTCTGAGTTGGAATGGGATCATCAGTGATGTCTTGAACCCCCTCAGAAGTAATGTGATTGATCGACCTTGACTATAATTTACTCGTTCAGTTTGTTTTGGCGTACATATTGTTCATTAGTGAGCCTTTCAGTGCAGCAGTTGGTGGTCATAAATCTACGTTCTATGTAACACGTACTACTTTTACTTTTTCTGAGATGGATACTACTCTAATGAAGCGTTCTAAAACAATCACTCTTAAGGAACACACTTTTATGAGAGAGATATAGCTGTGGTAGTTGGTTGTGGTTTAAGAACATTTCAAGATTTCGGAATATTTTCTCCAAAAAGAAAAGAAAAAAGTGGGCTCGAACGGAAAACTACTCTAAGAAATGATAAAATTTCCATTTCAGAAAAAGGTGAAAAAACGTTTAGCATGGGCCAAAATATACCGATTCTAAAATGTTAACGACTAGAAGAAGGTGATTCCAGTGATGAAACATATCTATATGTGCAGGGAGCAAACTAGGTGCAGTTTGACGAAGTGAAGATGAAACTCTGCTTCCAGACTATAAAACATATTTCGAAGGAAATGTTTTGGGACTTTTTCACATCAAATACCACTAGAAACTCAGTTCCTCTTAAAGCCATCATGAATTCTGTCAAATACATGTAAATATTACACAGTAGAATTATTGCTTCCATGGAAACATTTGATAGTGCCTTTCAACATGACTTGGTGGCTTCTTGTCGCAATATTGATCCAGGCTTTTATGCTGGGAAATAAAATAAAAGTGCATCATTGGCCTGGAAATTCACCAGAACTAAATCCTATGGACAATTTATAACCTCTCCTCATTCTAGCTAAGATGAGTTGCACGACAATGAAAAGGGGGGCTCCACGTGATGATGTGCGTTGCACTGTACATAATGGAGTAAATGTCATTAGTAAATATTTCGTCCTACTTAAGGTGTGGAATGATTAAAAGCTGTTTCAGAAAAAGTCCTTTTCTCACTGTTTGTCCCAATTAATTCGAACAGTGCTCCCACTCACCAAACTGCAACTACAATAATTAAAATTCTGAAATCTCCAAAACATGCGCATAGCAGATAATAGTTTGACTAGACAATACATCATATATATGTTATTTCTTTTAAATATTCTTCATTTACGTAAATGTACAAACTTTTAACTTTTTCTATTCTCATCTCTCTTTCCATTATTTTTAAGTGCATCATTTTTATATGAAAGAAAAAAAACCGTTTGAATACTTTTTTTTACTATTGCAATGCATAATATTAACTGTTAATGTTCACCAGAATATTGCTGTTTGATAATCTTTCAAGTGTTACGCATTTCTAATTTGCGACACGCATTGAAAATATTATTTATGTTTAGTCTGTTAATTTACAAGACTTTTCAGTTTGAAATATTCAAAAGGTCATATTTCTTCAATTTAAACTATTCAAAATGATTCAATTCACGCATTGTATTGTTCTTCAAATGTCTAGACTCTTGTTTTGATTGGAATTATTCTGGAATTCTTGTTTTATCATAACAAGATTAAAAACAACCAAAATATTTATGGGTATGACACAACTGGACATAACACATATATATTATGTAACTTGCATATCACAAAATAAAGATACGAGTTTTTGGAATAGTTTATATTCTTTAAGAACGGGGATTTCCCCTTTTTTAGTCATTTTAAAAAGAATATTTTGAAACTTTTATATAAATAATCATACATAAATTACAATCAGTGATTCTTTAAATGAAAATTTAGCTTTATATTCGTGGTCTGAAAAACCAGAAAAAAATCTATTACTAAATTTCAATCAGAAATTTCAGAAATCATTTCTTGTTGTCTATCAATGTAATTTTGTATTATAACATGTAGTTGGAATATTATCTTTTAAGAATCGAGTATAGTCTAAGAGCTAGCAACGTTTTGGAGAAAGAATTTTAGAAAAGCTGATTCTTTAATATTTCTTTCTCTATGACTTTTCGAACATCGTGCGGGCCATCTGGCTGCCGGTAAACGTTGCGTTTATTAATGCGCATCATACCTTTACAGGTAAAAATATTGATTTTTTAAATCATTTTAGAAAGAAAGGTTTTGTTTTCACTAAATTTAAAATGTTATTAAGGACATGAATTTATTAATGCCAGACATTTTTGTTGTTGAAAATAATGTGCCAGATGTCATTTAGTATGAAAAAAAAAAAAATCATTAATTTCAAACCATTTTAGAATGTCTGTAATTTTAATATAATTTTATTTACATATAAATAAATACAAATTTAAATTGCCGGACATTAATTTGGTTGCTTACTTAACATACAGACCGATTTATACCGCAGTATTATGCCTGTCGTTAGCGAGAGACAGTGGCAAAGTAGGTAGGCAGAAGAGTGGCCGATGCGTTGCTTCCTTTTTGTAATTCATACAAAATGTAGTGTGGTAAATACACTTTATCTACTGACATTTGTTTTCACTTTAAATATTACAAGTAAATGATGAACGGTAAAAAAGGACTCCTTTTACATTATACAGCATCTAAAGAAACAAAGACAAATCCGAATGATTCACTAGCCAGATGTTTTTTTTTTATTTACAAGAAAAATCACCTGCCTATTTAAAATACGCGACAGAACTTTCCTTCCAACCCGATAGTTTAACTATTTTACATACCAATCAATCATTGGCTGCTGGAGAAGATAATTGCTGCAGGGCATGTTAGCGGTGCATGAAGACGTCAGTCCCGAGTCATATGTTTACGTTTGTTGAGACAAATATTATTCAACTCAACAAAGAAAAATATAATAAAAATATTGAACATTATATTTTGAAAAGTAATCAACAAACAAACAAAAATGTTATAAAATTATAGAACATTATAATTTGAGATAGAAAGTAAATTAAAGGTAAACAACAAAGTTTACATTCTTCCAATGCTGCCAAAGTGTATGACAAAATAGCAGAATGGGTTACCAAATTCCAAAATCAAGAATTATTACAAACAATTAATAATCTAAAACCTCAAACGCTCAAATTTTTTATCACCATTCGTGTGAAGTGGGATATTTCAATGACATCAAGAAAAGAACTGTAAATACTGTACGCACCTCCTGGCAGTGTACGAGATAATTCATAAGGATATTTTTAATAAAATTGTGTCAGTAATTGAAGAAGATGTAGTTAAAAAAAGAAATCATTTGTCATTAACTTTCCTTTGTGACATGTATAATAAAGAATTACAAGAAGAGTTAATACATCAACCTGAAGCAGATGTAAGTTTAATGACAAATGATCAACTTGAAGAAAAAATAGTAAAACAATTCAAGCAAATTAAGATTGTAATAAAAAAGAAAAGAAAAATTATTATGCATAAAAATAGTAACTTATTGGAACAAGAAGATCTAAAAAAAAACTCGAAGAGAATGATCTCATTGATAAAGTTGCATTCATAAGACGAAGTACTATTTTAAAAATGGATAAAACAACATTACCTGCTGTAATGAAGATGAAGATTTGATTAATGGTGAGTGTACTATTCCAGAAAAACTAGATCGCTTTTTCAAAGCATTAATTGGAGGTAAAGATATTCGTCACCGAGATGGAGTCAATTTTATAGGTTAAGCAATTCATTGGCTTCTGATGCTATTTATAGTGTAAGTAATGGTACTGTTAAGCCATCAAAGCACATAACACTGGGTATGACCGTGAAAAATCTTACAAGTAGTAGAAAAATTATTAATATTTTAAATTGACTTGGACATTGTTGTAACTACAATACGCTGGAAGAACTAAAACTGAAGCTACGATCTCATCTGTAAACCGTTCTCAAATTTGCCCTCCTGACATTATTCAAAGTACGTCACTAAGCACAGGTGTAGCATTCGATAATTTTGATAGATACGTCGATACTTTATATATATATATATATATATATATATATATATATATATATATATATATATATATATATATATAACTGGAAAGGACACTTTACATGCAGCCGTAGAAATCATTTACCAAAATGTAAGTGATGATTACGATATTGAATTAAATTCAAGTAGTATAAGTGGAAATCTTGACATACCACTACCACCAGCAAAAAAAGGACTTTTAACGAGGAAATCCGAGAACTATCGTCGTTTAATCATCGATTGCAAATGTTAGAAAATTTAACACCAGTTGAGAATGAACCAACTCTTCCCGCAAAATACCTTTGATATATATATATATATAAATATATATATATATATATATATATATATATATATATATATATATATATATATATATATATATATATATATATATATAGAAACAATAGATCTATTATATTTACTTTCACACTTCTTACATGTGCCAAATACCCCAATGGGAACAGGTTTTAATTTAAAATTATTAAAGATACTAGTCCCTAACAAAAGTATCTTATCTTACACCTATTAATTTTTCACCGACAAATGTAGCGGTAGTTACACATACAATGGAACAGGCCCAAGTTGTAGGAAAGGAATGTAATCAAACATACGTGCAAGTTACTTATGACCTGGCAATAGCTAAAATAGCATATAAAATCCAATCAACGTCAAAGCCACAATTCAATAATCTTTTCATCCATCTTGGTTCATTCCATTTAATGATGGCTTTCTTCAAAGCCATAGGAGTTTTTATAAATGAGTGTGGTCTATCTCATATGATAATTGAGAGTAATATAATTGCTTCTGGCTCAGTGAACGGTTTAGTTGAAGGTAAACATTTTAATCGTTGCAAAAGTCTGCATCCGTTGATAGCTCTTGCTTTGAAAATGTTACATTTTGATAATTTTTTGGACAATATTGAATACAATTTCCTGAAGGAACAAGTTATCGACGATCTCCTTCATTATCAAGAAGTTATAAATTCTCACTCGTCTATGCCAATAGAATTACCTAATGATGTATTATCGAGAGTATTATCTGCATATCAAAAATTCGTAGAAGAAACAAAGCAAGGTGAGCATGGGAAAACGACTCAATTCTATTTGATTTACATCCAGCTTGTAAACTATTATATTACCCTGTCAAGAAGCATACGCGTGGGAGATTTCGAAAAATTCAAATATGTTATTCCAAAAATAACCAATTTATTTTTCGCAGTAAATCAACCGAATTATGCTCGATGGTGTGTTAAATATTTAGACGATCTAAATAAAGTAGATGAAACACATCCTGGACTAAAAAATGATTTCATGAATGGATGTTTTGGAATAAAAAGAACCGACAAACCATTTTCGAGCATACCAATTGATCTTACACTGGAGACGACTATCAATGCTGAAACGGCTAGATGCCTAAGTGGTATTGCACATTTTACTAATTCCTTAGCTGCCCGTCAACGCTGGACCAAAAGTCACAGTATTAGAGCTATTAAAATCTCTCACGTTCTCGCTGTTTGTGGATTGAAGCAATTACAAGACGTATCTGCGGATTTGCAACCAAATAGAATTAAAATTTATGGCAAACAACTCTCTGATTTCAATGAAATTTTTGAAAATAATATTAATCCATTTGATGAAAGTTTAGATAAAGATAGTTTATATAATATTGCAACTGCCAAGCCTGTACCTGAAAATATAACGCACTTTTTGTTGAACATTGAGAAAAATGGTGAAGATTAACGGAAACAGTTTATTACTGAATGTGCTGAAGATTAGAATAGATTTGATAAGCCAATAAAAAAACCAATTGCTTAATTTTGCTGGTGCTCCAAAGAAGAAAAAAAATAACTCTCGGTAACAAAGTTATTGAGCTAAGAATGCAACGATATCTGTTTGGCCGACTCTTAGGTATATCTATGACCAACAAAGTCGATATTGAAAAAGTACTGTGATTTCCACTAACGTCTATACCAACATCGATGTGTCATACAGACGGTAGTATTTGTAAAACATATAAAGCACAATTAATTAAAGTTTTCGGGAAAAAATTTAGAAAGGTCAATCAGCAATCCTTATTTTTAGATATTAGTATTTTAGACGGTTTCTTCATGTTACACATCATGAAAGAAGTGCCTCAAACTTTTGATGGCATATCAAAAAAATTCCTTAAAATTATTTAACAGTTTAAATCACCTCGCATTGATATTGTATTTGATCAGCATTTCCCACCTTCTATAAAAGATTGTCAGCGTTTACGTCGCAACGAAACAACCAGTACAGTTTCCATCGGACCTAATCAAATTCGGCATAATAATTTTGCTGGTGAACTGAAAAATACTCAGTTCAAGGAAGCTCTCGTAAAATTTTTTATTGAGCATTGGGCTAACGAAAACATGTATCCTTTTATTGGGAATAAAACTATTTATCTAAGCTTGGATAAGTGATATTCGTATCGCGTTGTAAATAACCAACATGTGATGAACATGAAGCTGATACTCTAATTAAATATCATATTTGCCAGATAAGCGTTGACGCTCAAGTTGTTGTACGCTGCTCAGACTCCAATATTCTGATTATATTTTTTGGCAATTTGGATCATCTGAATGCATCTTTGAAGCTTTGAATCCAATGGGGTGTAGGAAACCATGAACGTCTATTAAGCATCAATGATTTGTCATGTTTCCACGCAATAACAGGGTGTGATTATACCCCAGCATTTTTTCGGAAAGCTAAACTAAGGCCCTTCAAGCTGCTCGAAAAATCTGTCGAGTATCAGTTAGCATGTCAAGAGATTATAACTGATGATGACGATGAACTTGAACTTATATTCGCCACTTTGGAAAAATTTATATGTCCCATGTATGGGGTGCCTAACTCTTCAAATGTAAATGATGTTCGCTTCTATCTATTTTCCAAAACTTATCAATCGAAAAAACTCGATGATAATTTCGAAAAGAAATGTCGAAGTTTCGATTCATCGAGTTTACCACCATGTAAAGCTGAATTATATCAGCATTTATTGAGAGTGCGGTATGTGACAAAGTTTTGGAGAAATGCTCATTTAAAAAATCCATCATCTTTATCGCCGTTAGCTTCCGGGTGGATCCTCAATGATGATAAATACGATTTCGTTTGGTTTGCTGGGGAGCAGTTTCCGTCATCAGCTGCTGACATTGTCATAAAAAGTAAAATATTATTTATAATAGGATAAATCGAAAGAGTAAATTATTATTTAGACCATAATAACCTAATTTTTTTTTTGCTCCAGAACCAACACTACTAGAAAACCAAAACACAAAGCAAGATGATGATTATGATGATATTGATAATAATGGGAGCAGTGACAATGATGACGACTATGAAGATGTATCGGTTTTTTGTAACATTTTTACGGAATGAAAATACATATTTCATGGAAAAATGATTTTGACCATATAAACATAATATGTATAAATAAAAGTGAGAATTTTGTTATTGTATTAATGGCAATTTTTTTCCTTCATCTTTTATAAAATCCTTTTATTCAGTTACAATTAAATTTATATGATATTTAAAAACGGTATTTTCCCTTTTGTTATAAATACTTTAATCAAGTATTTAATATTATTTTAATTAGAATTTAAATATTAATTTTTTTTTCATCCTCGAAGACATAAAAATTAAAAAAAGTTGTTTCGAAAGTATTCCTGTCACTCTTACGTGTACCTACTTTGCCACTGTCTCTCTCTAACGACAGGCATAATACCGCGGTATAAATCGGTCTGTATGTTAAGTAAGCAACCGAATTAATGTCTGGCAATTTAAATTTGTATTTATTTATGTGTAAATAAAATTATGTTAAAATTACAGACATTCTAAAATGGTTTGAAAGTAATGATTTTTTTTCATACTAAATGACATCTGGCACATTATTTTCAACAACAAAAATGTTTGGCATTAATAAATTCATGTCCTTAATAACATTTTAAATTTAGTGAAAACAAAACCTTTCTTTCTAAAATGATTTAAAAAATCAATATTTTTACCTTTAAAGGTATGATGCGCATTAAAAAACGCAATGTTTACCGGCAGCCAGATGGTCCGCACGATGTTCGAAAGGGCATAGATAAAGAAATATTAAAAAATCAGCTTTTCTAAAATTCTTGTTTTTCTGACGTTGTACTAGTATTTGTAAATTCATTTATAACTGCCCTTATAAATTCTAAGAATACATTCGGATTATTTCCAAATAAGATTCAAATGTCGGATCTTTAATCGAGATACATATTTAACACATTACATACACTCTGTCGCAAAAAAATATATGCACCCAGAAGAAATCAAGCTACAATCACGAAACTCGGCAAGAATGTAGTCTGGTAAGAGATATGCAAATGATTAAAATTTCGAAGCCAATGAGACAAGGCTAAGTGTGCTATGCGCATATTAGTTGCGCAACTGGGAGAGTTTAAAAGCATGAGTACGAGCGCCGTACGGCTATCCAAACGAATCTGATGACTTTGATAGACGATATTGAGACTTAGGATGCCTCTAAGACGTAACCGGTGGCAGTACGAGCAGCTGACGAACTTTGATAGGGGCCGTATAATAAGCCTCAGAGAAGCAGGTTGGTCGAATAGACGTATCGGCCGCCACCTCGGTCGGAGCGATATGGTAGTTGCTCGGTGTTAGCAACAGTGGATCACAGAAGGTAGAGTGTACCGTCGCGGAGGGTCAGGACGTCCCAGGAACACAAATGATCGCGAGGATCGTGCAATCAGAAGAGTGGCCACTTCGGCACCAACAACGTCGCTAGCATCGATTCAACGCCACTTACCTCCTTCCAGACATCCAGTGCCATCAAGAGAAACCATAAGGAGACGACTGACCGAAGTTGGCTTGAGGAGCCGACGTCCGCTAAGACGCTTACCACTGACCCCACATCATAGGCAGTGTCGACTGGATTTTTGCCGACCTCGGGCAACTTGGAGTGTGACAGACTGGAGACGTGTCATCTTCAGTGATGAATCCCGATTCAGTCTCAGTGCTGATGACCACCGCACACGTGTCTGGAGGCGCACCGTCCAGTGGTCCGATCCGGCATTTATTGTCGAGCGGCATACAGCAATTTCACAAGGTGTGACAGTGTGGGGAGCAATTTCTTGGGACACACGATCATCTTTAGTGGTCCTTCAAGGCACTTTGACAGCTCGCAGATACGTGGACGATATTTTAACGCCAATTGTGCTACCCATGCTATCAAGTCGCCCAGGTGCCATTTATCAACAAGATAATGCTCGTCCACATACTGCGCGACTCTCCCAACAATGTCTTCAAGGATATGACGTCCTACCATGGCCTGCCAGGTCACCAGATCTTTCGCCAATAGAGCATGTCTGCGACGCGCTGGGAAGGCAACTGCAGCCGTCCCGAGATACAGGAGAATTAACTGCGCAGATGCAAAGACTATGGCAGGATCTTCCACAGGGGGTCATAAGTGATCTAATTAAATCGATGCCACGCCGAATTTCGGCTTGTATAGCTGCCAGAGGTGGCTTTACGACTTACTGATTTTTAACCTTTTTGCAAGCTGTAACCGCTTAATAAAATGATATTTTGTTCTGAATTTTTAATCATGTGTTTATTTTCATATACACTACATGCATACCAAATTTCGTGAATGTAGCTCAATTTCTTCTGGGTGCATATATTTTTTTGCGACAGAGTGTATATTAATTTAAGTTTTAGTATTTTATTAATTAAGTATTAGTTTCTGTTTTTGCATTTATAATGTTTTTCGCATCTTCTCTCTCGATGTGTCAGCAATAGTCAGCCAAAATTGCTGCATATTCCATTATACTCTCTATAACTATTATCCGTAATATATATCTACGGTTGAAAGCATTTACCATGCTCATTGTTTCCATGTTATCAGGAAAATGTTCAGAGGAAATTATACAAAATGAAATTTAAATGGACTAAATTATTAAAATATTTCACCAGCTTTTAAACAATATTTTTAAAGTTTGTAGCTTTGCTCCTTTTTTAGAAAATTTTCGGCATACTCTGGAATGAAATCGTTGCTTAAATTTATATTTTCGTAAGAATAGTTTCACAAACTGATTCTTTTCTATGAGTTTCGAAACATCTGAAATTATAAGTATTATTTTTTGTTAATTTTAGCATTTTATATTGTTGGGTAGTAGTGTCACTCAAGCAAATTTGCGTTCCTTGTCGATCAAAATGTTTTAAGGACACTTTTTATAAACTTTTTAGATAGATGTGTAGCAATGAAATTAATATATATATAAGGTTCTTTAACCTTATTTTTATCATTGGACTCCATAGACTTCTGAGAAGTTTACTTTGGTGACCTTTAGCTTTTGCACGGCTCTCTTTTAGTTCATAAACCTTGCTTTCGAAAGGTATAGAAATAAATTTCAAGTCAACGCAAATTTTCCTCTTCAACACAAGTAATAGCTTCTTCAAAGCATCGCAACTTTCTTTTCTTGGAAGGTTATCCTACAGGAATGAAATTTTATTAATTCCCATTGCGACTTCTAAGCTCACCTTGGAAATGCTAAGTGATACAGATACCTTTGGCGTAAGCTCACCATCTGTTCACCTCAAATGTGATACAGATCTAAAAAGCATTAATGTATAACTAAAAGTATAGCATTAGATGTCTGAAAGTACACAATTAGATGGAATGTTCCATTCCTAAGGCAGCAGCTTAACTTTATTCTACCAGAGCATCTCCGGTGATCTTATTCCATTATTATTTTTCTAATCCACTTTTAAGACTACGAGATGGGATCAACTTCTAGATGGGTGTAGTATAGGAAGCACGTCACTGTGACGCATTGACAACGTCGATATTAAGATACTGAATCCAATTAGTTTCCTCTTGCTCTTGGAGTCGGACAACCTACAATTTCCCTCCAGATAAAAACTCCCTTTTCTTTTCAACGTAGGAGAGAAGAGCAAACAAAATTATGGCGGCCATTGCTTATTTTGGTCACCAATTTTGTATCCAAAATAAAATTTAGTCGTAATTTCATTTAATCCTCTATGTGGTTTGCCCGTACAACCTACGAGCTACTGAGAGTTGTCCGAAACTGGTTTGACCGTACGTTGGACGGGCACTGAGATATTTTCTTTATTTATTTCATTTGTGCTTACTTATGGTGTATTATTTAGTGCTTGTATTTTGAATAGGTGATGCATTGGTCTATGGTACTAAAGATCTTTTGGCCCGGCATTTTTTTGGGTAGTCTGGTGAAGGGTGGATTTTGTATGATTTTTAATTATTAACATTAACAAAATGTGCCTTTTTTAAAACATTTTGGGTAAGAAATAACCGCTTAAAAAGTTAAGTGTTATGCGAAATGGGCTTACAGCTTATCTAAAAAAAAAGTGTTAATATTATAAGTTGAATTAATATAGTTATGAAATATCTTAAAAGCGTCCGTTCGTCAGGTAATTAAAGTATTGGAACATGTTGAAATGACCAATTTCCTTCAAAACACACAATTTTATTTTTGCATATTATAAAATTGAACAAACTGTCGGCTTTACAAATTAAACTAAATTCAAAAGAAAAATAACCCATGGCAGGCCACGACCTACTGTGCTAATTTTAGTTTTCGTGACCTTGAGCACTGAGGTGCATCAGAAGATGTGCCGGTCAAGCGGTCAGTCTGATGTGAAGCCCCCAGTGTTTCTCACTAAAGGGAGCAAAAATTGAGTCTACCTTGTTCAGCCAGGGGTTTGAGTCCCGGACTTGTAGAGTGGAAGCGCGGTGTGCTACCACTCCAGCACCAGGCATATTGGCCTTACAAAACGTACATAATTTTGTTTCTACAATTCATATAAGCCTAGTTATAATAAAATTGGAAACATCGAAAGTGGGGATTTAACTTGTTCAAAATCTATAATGGCGAGTCAAATATTATAAATGTATTTCTTATAAAACTTTCTGATCCTGATATTCATATTAAACTTATATGAAATGTACTAAAATAATTTTTACTGTATGAATATTTTCGAAGTTATGACCTTTAACGTCTTTATAATAACCTCATAAATATGTCAAATTAATTATAATATTTATTCCATCAGCTCTCTAAAACTTTCATATTCCAATAAAACATCGAAATTTTGGTACACTCCCTAGATAAATGAAGTAGCCTGTTTCAGTAATACTTTTATTGACATCAGCGTATTCCTTTTTCCTCTAACTGCTTTACTGAATTTTTTTAAAAAAATGTTAATATATTTTACTTGTAATTGGGATTTTTGTAAAATTTAGATAATTTGGTTTAAATATTTCTGATTAAATTCTAATATTTATTGGTACTGATCCTTAAAAAGTGTTTTTAATGTTTTGCCATTTTAAAAGAAAGGTATCCTGAAAGTGTGTTCGGATATCTTAAAAACTAATCTAATCAAATATTTGTACCAAAATAACATTAAAATCCTCCTTGTGTCATAAAAAATCTGACAAGTACTTCCTTACTATTCACCTAATTGTACTCCAAATCTTACTTCTATGGGCATTTGTCTCGTCTTCTTTTTTTAAGGGGTTTTATTTTTTCGCAGCAGAATCCGAGTATCGTTCGTTCTGATTCTTGTAATTTAAATTTTAATGGCAATAAATGTATATATTTCATCCCTACTGCAGTGGGTCGATAATTGTGTACCAAGCTTGCCTGGGGGACTTAAACACTGGGGGGGATCTCGCTTCAGACTGACTACCTAATCGGGACTTATGCTTACACACCTCAGCGCCCAATGGCCACGTATACTAGGATGCGCACAGTAGGCCCTGGCCTTCATGGGCTGTTCAACCACTGAGTTTGAGTTTAAATACATATATTTACCTATCTCGTACTATAATCAAAATATATATTCTTTGAAATTAGAAAACATTGTTTCGAAATTACCTGATCCCACTAGAGATGTCTCAACTTTAAATTGTTTTTAAAAGGATTTATAGCAAGGTTTGGAAACTACTGCTTTTATAGATGTTACACAAAATAGATTATATATTAATACTTTACAATATATTATAAAAAAACATTTTTTGTTTCACATGCTATCTTCTCTTTTTTCATTGTATAGTTTTTTATTTATTTATTAATCATTTTCGGGGTAAACAATTTTTTTTATGCGTGCTGGTTTGTAGTAATCTTCAAAAAGTTGTGCCTTACACCGATAAGAGAAATTGTGGCAATCATTAATACACGTGTGACGGGTTCTATTCGTTGCTTTCTACTATTCTTATTAAGGAAAAATAATTATTTAACGCTTATTTGATTTTAAACTGTTTCTTTTGGCAGACAGAACTTGATTTTTTGCTAATTGGAGTGTTATTTAAACCCTAGCAAAGTGAATGTTAGAGTTAGTCGTTAGTCTGCTATTAAAGTGAGATTTGCTAAGTGACGTGAAAAGAGAAGCTTTAGACCAAACTATTCAGTTGAGTCGGGCTAGACCTGGCAAATTCTATTTCATCGGATCACACTCATTTACGTGTTTAATTATTTGTCTTAGAATTATATGGTAGCCATTTATTTTGACTTCTCTCTCGGTTTATACTCCTTGATAATATATATAAATCTATAAGCAAATAAACTTAGTTATTGACGTGTAACATCTTTTCTCTCGGTTGCTGGATATTTGTCGGAGTGATTTCGTAAAAAGGGCCGGAAATTGGTAACAGGAAGCGATATCAATGGGAACTTGGTGAGATCTTGGCGATATATCTAAGTTGGCATCATATTTGGCGATTTTGGTGAATATGTTGCCGAGTTCTTTTCGCCGAGAGGATGCGTGCTTAACTAGTCAGCCTACCAGCTTGGAAGAGGAAGTGCAAGCAAACCTCTCGTTATTTTCCAATACTGTTAAATACTTTAATGTAATTGTAACTGTGATATTTTTTTTAATGTTGTTTAGTTTGAATGAAATAAAGTTGAGCTGAGCTGACCGAAGTAATAAATCTGTGATTACTGTCTTTACAAGATTAGAATTCTTATTCAGGATAAAAACTTACTTATTAATAATTATACTTACTGTTAAGCGTGTGAAAAAGTTCAACATTTTTAAGAAAATACGAGTAAGTAATATGGAATTATTCGAATAAATATTTTAGTGCGTATATTTTTCATAATTTTTAAGATTAATTCCTTTCGTTGTCAATATAATATTTTTCATTGTAATTAAAAAAAGTTTTCTCGATTTAAAATTAAACATTTCCCAAGATAATTAAGTTTTCATGATTTTGTGATTTTCAGAGATTGTTAAATTCAGAGCAGAATATATGAGAAATCCAACTCTACTAAATTTTTTTTATATTGTTAAAGTTAGCATTTCAAAAGATTCGAATTCTAAAACTCGATTTCGTTTTCTTACGCCACTTCGCAATTCGACGACGTTATTTCACAAAATTGTACATTACTCATGTTAGCAGAGACGTGGTTAGATAATGACGAATATGTTTCGATACCTAACTTCGATTGCTGCGTACAATTTAAACGATCGGGGCACAGAGAAGATGGTGCTGCGATCAATCGCAAACGGAATAACTGACATGTTGTGACTCCTCACATGGATATTATTTAACGTCAAACAAGTGGGTTGGGTATTGCTAGTCAAGATATTCGGGACATATGTGCGGCAGAAGCAATTTGAAAATGGACAAACAATGATTTCGGTGGCCGTATACATTTCTCCAAACCAAACGATTAAAAACATTAAAGATTTCCTGCATTTTGTATTTTTATCATATACCGAAGATGAATCTGCTCTTTTAAAAACAAACTATCACTCGCTTCCCATGATTTTGAGTGGTGATTTCAAAGTTAACTATAGTTTGCCGGAAGTTGATTCACTCATAGCTTTTTTGACTGATGAACACAAATGAATACAAATCGAAATGTTTCGACAACTAATAGTGGTACTGTTATTGACGCTATTTTCAATGGATTTTAAATACTTTGAAATCACAAGTATATGTGTCATATTTTACTTATCATAAGTCTATTGTATCCCCTCTTCCCCAAATTGAGCAAGAATAAATTTTTTTCATAAAAAATTGCATTACTTATAAGTATAATTTTCATTAAAGATATAATTATTCGATAGAAAATTATTTCCAATTACTCGATTCCTTTTTTTCAGGATTTAAGTATTACGCGTAAGCGTATTTACGACGATAGCATGTCAGATGTTACACATCATATACGACTACTGTAAGGCTCGTTTCTTTTCTTTTTTTATAACAATGTTTGTGGTACAACCTTACCTTAGCCTCTCCTGCAACCTTAGGGTTGCAAAACACATGCCAATGAACGTTACGCTGATCATAAATAAGGGTACCGATAATCGAGACGTTTGAATTACGAGATATTTGAGATTTTCCTTTCCATAGGTGACAATGAAAAGTATAAATACTCAAAGAGAGCACAAAAACAAGATAAAACTCTGATTAATCTAAAATATTTTATTTTTGTCTTCCAATGAATCAAAAGTGCCTTTTCCGAGCAGGAAGGAAATATTACACTCCCCTTTTTTCCTGAAATTTAAAATTAGATTCTTAGTCAGAAATCACGAAGCAAGTTGAAATTTCGGGAGTAAATATGTTCCATTCAAGAAAAAAGATGAATAATCCCTTGACACTTTCTATCTTTGAAGTCAAAGTGAATTACACAGCTCTTCAAGATTTGTAAGGATCAGTATGGCAGAATAGGGAGTGCAGCGATTTCGGTCTCATTATTCTCCCCATCTCTGACAGGGATCAAGGTGGCACTTAAGATCTTCCACGATCCTTGACGAAAAGTGTGTCGAGGCAGTACTTGTTTCCTGTTCCATCCCTTCCTTAATTGTTGTTGTGTCATTGAAGTTCCTGCAGGGAATGGGGCGTGGAATCTTGTTAAGTACTTGGTGTACCTTTTTTTTAGAAAAAAAGAATTCGGTAATTGCTTCTCATCCTTTTTTAAAATGTTTTTAGTCATAGCTCAGACAGCTTATTTTTCGTCATTTTCAGCATGCAATTGTGAGCTTTGATTCCTGGGAGATTTATTTTTATTTTATCTATAAGAGTTGGAGTCTTATCAATTTGATGTGTTATAAAAATGTATTTAGACATTAATATTAATATATCTATGGAAAGAAATATTGGAGTACTTTAAAACTTATCCCAATAGAAGAAATATTTCTAATTTTTAAATGAAATCATTTCTGTAATTTTTATGAGCAAGATCAAATGCACTCCTGTTACTTGAAAAAAACACACAAAATGTCTAAATTATAATTAGCTTATCTTAAAACTCTAAAAGAAAAGTATCCAGAAAATTTAATATTTCATACTTTTAAATCTATTGCATTGTAAAAATCAAGTATTCTGTTATGAAAAATATAACAGAGGAATTTTGTCATACTTTAATTATTCCAAAATTCAAAATAATTAATAATGTTCTTGTTTAAAGTAATACACCAGAGGGGATGCAAAATAGTTAAGGCAGTGTTTCTCAAAGTGTGGGGCGCGCCCCCCTGGAGAGGGTGCGATAACCTTACAAGTGGGGGGTGCAAGCATATCGAAAATTTAAAAAAAATAACTGGAAAGTAAAACAAAATACTTTTTTCCATAATAAAAAAATACGCAACAACACTGATATAATTTATGTTTATCATCTGGCGCTTTTCTTTTTAAACATAAAATATTACTCGTTAAAAGAAAAAAACGAAACCCAGACCCTGGAAAAAATTCTAAGAAAATAAACAATTCATCACTGTAATTATTATTGAAATACTGTACATTAGTCATAGAATGAAAAGGAAGACATGATTCACTTTTCAGCCAGGCAGCATAATACATTTGTTGATCATTTGATTGACCTTCAAACTTACTGGTATGGTTAGTTCTACATTATTTCCGTCCCATCTTTTAAGTGTTTGTTTTTCGCTTAGGGAAATTGTAATTAATAAAGAGTTTTACGATATTTGGAAAATAATTGATCGATTTGAAGGATTATTTGGCCAAGATTTATTTTTATGAGTATTCTCAAACATGTAAAGCATAGTGAAAAACGTCACAATCATTTTTAGAGCATCAGTATTTTTTTCTGAATACTCTTTTAGCCCGGGTGTGGTGGCGCGGGGCACCTGTGATCTCTATTGAAGGATGTTGTAACTGAGCGGAACAACTTAAAATTTTATATTAAAAAGAACCGATTTCACGAGACATTTTAAAAAAATCATAAAACAATACAAAATATAATTACTTTGTAAAATAAATTACAGCATATCGTGGCGAAATAAATTATCTTTACGAATCTGTAATTATTTTTTGTGTAAGTTTCATGAAAAAAATTAGATTGCATTTTAAAAACGTGTGGAAAAAAAAAGAATTTCCAAATTTTCCCCTGGCGGTGAGAAATGGTACTAATTATGCGTTTTAAAGTTTTTAATTAATATCTTTTTGACTAATTGGAATATGGGAATATAAATAGTTAAAACAAATTCCTCGGATCATTCCCAACATTTTGATACCTTCGGCGAGTTTCTGCGTTGTGTGGTTCGTGAGAAAACTGGGCTACAATCATGCATAGATACGTTTTTTTACCTACGAATTTTAATAGTGTAGATTCAGTTTACAACTGAGATCGCATTGTAGCTTTAGCGTCAAAGTGCGTTTTTATTGCAGTAAATACATTATCGTTGTACGACAAAAACTATGATTGAAAATTGGAATTTGAAAAACACAGAGTTAAGGAATCCGAGACAATTCGTTTGGAGAAAATTTTCAAAAATATGACTAAAGTAATTATTTACTTGTTATTTTTTAAGTATGTTACAAAACTATAAAATTACACGAAAAAGAATGTTTTGAAAAATTATTTTTCAAAATATTAAGATATCTGAACCAAGATATTACGAAAATGTTCTTTTTTGCTAACAACTCTAAAAAAATATATACTACAAAACCAAGTAATATTTTTACAGGAATGCAATTCTTCTATGTTTAATTATGATGCCTACCAAAAAATTCAAGTTTTAAAATAAAATTATGAAATACAGGTGTTCGACTTGAAAGACCTCGTAATATTCTTAAAAATAAACTTTTTTCGTATAAATTTACTTTAGAAAACTATTTAATAAAAAATTTACCCTTAGCTTTTAGCAGAAAGCATTTATTAAAATAAAAAGAACAAGATCAAAGAAATTCATAACGATATTTAAATTACTTTAAGAGATATCATTGTTACCATGAACAAAAGTAACAAAAGTACAAAAGTAACATTCTTCAGAAAATGCAAAATAAAGTTTACATTTGCAATAAAACTTCTTAAAGATTATGAAGGTATTAAAGTTCTCCAAGTTTGTCAGTGGTACCTTTCTGTGTGTGTGTGAACCTTATACTTCCAACTTCTACATTTTTGAAAGGTTTTTCATTCTTTACGAGTTTCTTATCTAGTTTAGAATGCCTCGTTGAATCAACAATTCTCGTATTGTCGAGGCACCAAACATACCTTTCAGGTCTTATTCTCTTTCTAACTTTTGCAGAAGAGATAACAGAATTCAAAAATATTATTGCAATATAAATCCCTAGGTGGAGTGTTTATAGCTCAACAAAAGTTTCTTTCAGGACTATACTCTACACAATATTGTTTAAACTCTCGCTACAGTTCTGAGTTATCCCGTGAAGACACTTTCTTAGGACACTGTTTCTCAAACTGGGGGGCACGAGCATATCGAAAACAAAATATTAAAACAAATTATTTACCGGAATGAAGTAAAACAAAATTCTTTCTGACATAATAAAAAAATACACATTTACACTGATATAATTTATATATATATCTTCTGCGATATTACATCATCAAAAATAAAAGCTTCAACTTCAAAACCTCATTTTAGTTATCTTTGATACTATAATCAAATAAAAAATATTTGATTTGATTTGCTGTAACCCCATGATGAGAGATTTTTTTATTGCGTTTTCTTTACAATCATAAAATGCTACTCTTTCAGAGAAAAACAAAACAAAGACCCATAATCAATAAAAAAATAGGAAGATAAAAAATTCATCACTGTTATATTATTGCCATCAGCTGCAGGCAGCAGAATGTATTTACTGCGGTTTGACCTTCGAACTTACTTGTACGGTTAGTTACATCTCTGCTCTTATGTATTTGTCTTTTCATTTAGGGAAGTTGTAAATAAACTGTTTCTGCTGCGCTTTTTTCATTTTAAAACCTTTTTATAATTTATAGAAAAGTACAGACGGCACTTTGAAGAATTACTAGGCCAATAATTATTTTTATGAGTATTCCCAAACATATAAAGCATCACAAAAAACGGTTTACGTAATTTTTAGAACATCCATATTGTTATAAATACACTTATAATCCGGGAGTGGCGACGCCAAGCACAGAGTGCACGAAATCGGTAATTCTACCAAAACTGTTTAATTATTACCAATGGCCCTGACACTATCCCCTGTTTAACAGTCTTAACGTGAACTAAAATCTGTTTGTCACATATCGCCCATTTTTTGGGAGTTAAAAAGGGGTTTTTTTCAGTCTTAAGGTACTTGTATTGTCTGAGTTCCCGGAGTGACTTACTTTCTGTGTCCTTGAAAGTAGGTGAGTATATTTTCACTAGGATTACGATTTTTATCGTGTACCAAAAAATAATTATGAAAAAAGGATTGGGGTGACACAATAACTCTGCTCGACCATTAGTATGGAGTGTGTGCCTGCTCCAGGGTTAAAACATATTGAAGTCTTTTCGCTTTAAATATTAAAAATAATACAATTATTCTTCCTCAGAATTTCATATTATTTTTCATTATTCAACCTCAATTTTAAATGCTAATTCTGTGAGGCTTAAAATTACAGTTCGTTTAAAACTAATTATAATTTGAGCAATCATTTAAAAAAATCATTTTACATTTTTTAAACATTGTCGCGCACTTGGCTTTACTCTCCTTACAATTCAGCGATTACACTATCTGGCCAAAAGTATCCGGACACCCAGTGGTATGGACTTCGAGCGTCCTGAGGCACATATTAATATGATGTTGGCCCCCCTTTTGTATGGACGACAGCCTGCACACGTTTGAGAAGATTTTCAACCAATTTTTGATAGGTGACCATAGGAATTGCCTTCCAGACGTCCATCACATCTGAGTGCTTGCACTGAGGAGGGTCGATTTTGCGGGATACGTAATCTGCTCTCTAATTCGTCCCAAAGGTGTTCTATGGAATTTAGATTGGAGCTCTGAGAAGGCCAGTCCAGTTTTTGAACTCCCATTTCGTCCAACCACGTCTGGGAAAGCCATGATGTGTGAATGGAGCAGTTATCCTGCTGGAAGAGAAATTGGCAGTAGTGTATATATGAGAGAGCTGGACCAAGACCCCAAACAAGGCGACAAGAACAAATTTGACGCACCCCCAAAAATGTAATGACACCTCATCGATCCCTCTCATCGTTATAAAACAATGGCGTGGACTTCCTAGGGACCCCCCCCTCGAGAGAGCTGGACCAACCCCGTAAGCAGGGGGACGCGTCCGACCCGATTTCAAAATAATAGTTTAAAAAATAGCCATCGCTTGTCTCCCCCACTTTTAAAAACCTCTTGCCAAACCCCGTTCAAAAGAATGGAACAAAACTTATTTTATCATTAAAAATTCGACACTTCTTTTTTGCTGCATTGAAAAAAATGGCAAAATGGCCCACCAGGTCAGTGATACTGTAACTCCGCTTCCAACAGCTGTTTTCGAATTCTAGAACCAGAGTTCCAGCATCACTGACCCGGCCCACCGGCCGACATGGACAATAAGGACACTACAAACATCCAGGACATAGGACCACAAGTCTCAACCCACCACTTAATTACCGACGATTGCCACTTCATAAAGCAGCTGACATGTCTTATTTTTGGCTAGGTAAAGGTTCCACAACCATCAACCCGAGTTGGAAAACCCGGGAGAGGTCGGGATTAGAACCCGGGACCTTGATGTTACGATCCCTGCGCGCAAACCGTTCAGCCATGGGTACCCACTGTAAAAGGAACTTCTAAGTTATTTATGCTGTAAACTCATGACTAAAAGCTTAAATACATAACTTTACGCGAGTCATTTTTCAATTATAATATTACAGATCAATACAATTTCAAACCATGTATTTTATTCGATTAAAACATTGCAAAAATGAGTAAACTTAAAAATAACTAAGAAATACGCATTCATTCATTCTTAAGTAACGTGTCCAGTTCATGGTGACATCTGACGGCTAAATTTAATTATTTTACGTACGTCATTAGAAAAGTGTTTTTTCATCCTACGTCACGCTGCCAAAGGCGGAAGACCGGAATATGATAGCTTGCTCTGTTAAGGAAGTGGTACGGGAATTGAATTGAGTTAAAGAAAACTTTCCTTCTTAATAAACATGAATGATATTGAAACCGAAATCTTTCGCTACAAAATTCTTCTGCAGTATCTGCAGTTGGATGTTTTAAGCAGCGACGCACAAAACATCTCAGATATAAGAGAGTCATTAAGAAACTTACAGAATCAGTTTGAAAAAATTGTGAAACTTATAAATGGATAGTTTTTTTTAATAATTCTACAATTATTAAAAAAAGTTACTTTTCAAATTTAAACATATGAGCTGGACAAGACTTACCAGTATCTTTGCTACCCAAATACACAAAATACAAAGGTATTATATCGTTAAGTTTCAAATAATCGGATGCCCTGTTCACACACCGCTGGGGTAAGCTGATAACAGAGCCATCTTCTAGTTCAACGATTATTTTTTCTCCATATTTCGTTGATAATCGTTTGATTTCAGAGATAGGGTATTTTTTATCAATGTCTAGGTCAGACATGCTTTTGAAAGTATCGAATGTACTAAATGCGTTTAGTTTATTTAACAGTTCCATCTTTTTATTTTTATAAACGAAATCATTTCTTTAAATGTTTTTATTGTTGAAGAGGTAAGCTTCTGAAAATACCAAGTAGTGCCCTTTAATTGAAGCTTTGATTTGTTTCTTTCTTAATGACTGTGTTTCCTCTTTACTGATGCTTATAGAATTAAGTTTTTCCATTTATTTAACGAGCAAAATTTATTTGTCCAATAAGTTACTCATGTTTTGAAAGAAAACTCAATCTTCTCAATATGTAAATAAGGCTTTAATTTACACTTTCCACCTGATAGTACAGATAATAACAAAATTTCGTTCAATTTACCATACGCAAACATAGTTATTGATTCTTCGTTGACTCTTATTGCTTTATTAAGAAGGAGCTCTTTCCCTTTATCTAAACGTATCAATGGACTTTCATCTATTTTATCACAGGCTAAGAAAATGGTAATTTTCATAAACATATTTTGCGATAGTTTTAAGTTTGAATCTAACAGTTTGGAAGTAAATTCATTGAATTGAAAAGCTTGATAACCCACACCTGTAAATTGTACAAGTCTATCTGTGGTAGCGCAAAAGGTTTTCATATCCACATAATATTTATTAGTACAATCTGTTTCTTTCTTTGGCCATTTTACACTTGAAATTCTTTGGTTGTGAGCAAAATAGCTTTTATTAACTGTATCCCACAGAATGCAATAATAATCTAGGTGTTTTTTAATAACGACATCATTTGGGTTTTCCGGTTCTTTTACATTTGAAATGTTTTTATTTCTTGCATCATAACTTCCACCACTTAAAATTAAAGCATTATTCTCAAAATATTGTTTATTTACGGCATGTTTAGCATTTTCAGGATCCTTAAGATTATGAATATTTTCTCCTTTTGCATCATGGTTAATTAAACTAATTTTTTCAGCTCTTCAACTGTCTCATCTACATATATTTTGGTAGCTGAATCAGAAGCTTCTTCGGGATGCCCCTGATTTCTTATAATTTTATGTTTAGCATCGAAAAAATCATTTTTTAAAGTTAAAGTTCTTTCCTTCAATTTTTTATCAAAATAATTTTTTGTCGCACAATCAGTTAATTCTTCAGGATCTAAAACATTTCTTAAAACCTTTCCTTCCATGTCATAATTCCCATCATTCGTTAATTTGAACCCTATTCCTGGCATTCCAGGAGGTCCTTGTTCAATTTCATCGTCAAAAACTGGATAATATGCAGTCATTTCTTTATTTTAACAAAATTAAATTTTTATAGTCCGACGACTATAGAAACTTAAAAATGGCTCTATACAATTTAGAGCTTTAATGTTTTGATCATGGTAATATCTTGATTTTTGATATTCAAGTAGCACTTCTTACGCTCCTGTAAGATGAAATAGAAAACGTAGTTCTTGGCGGGATTGTTTCTTAACCGCCAGTTGAATTCAATGGTTAAATTATTCGTATCTGTATAGTTTTGATGATGCGCTAGATTAAAGCAAATGATAGGGTATAATTTACCGAAATTGGAATAGTTGACCATGCAGCCTGTTTCCGATGTGATGGTGTTGAGTCCAGATTCTAAAAGAGATGCGTACATTCGATTATAATCCTCTTTCTCAAAGTCCATCATATAACTAACAGTCGGAACCTTTATATTGTTAATCATAAGGTAGCATTCAGTCATATCCAAATTGTCAAACAACATATTGTTCTCTTTTGCATTTTCATATCTATCAGTGTACTGAGGAATCACGTACAAGGATAGGACTTCATCTGAAGTAGCTTTAATGGTATAAGACCCGCTAGAATTTTTCAAGAAAATATTAGATTTAACAATGCTGTGTTGGTTCCAGTTTATTTCCACATTCTTATCCGACAGCCTTAATTCATTAAATTTTGTGGCAGCGGAGTTTTTAAACCTAACATAAGGAAGCCAGAGAGATAAATCCTCCACAACAACTTTATAGTCTTTGTTTTCGTCTGTATACACCATATTCTTGCTATTATTTCTCTGAAATTCAAATTTGACTTGCATCCCCGTAATTACTTTCTTATATTCGCGGAAGAAATCAAATACATATTTTAAAGGGATCCATATAGTAACTGTTTTGCTATTTTTAGTAAACTCGCGCCTTTCCGTAAAGCCCTGATTATACTTCTCATTGGTTACTAGGTTTTTGAAAAATCAGTTATTTTAGTCGCATCTGTCAAAGTTCCATGAAATTTCAAGGGCCTTCTATCAGCATTGTCTGACGTATCCATGTAGAAGAACATATTGGTGGCTTCCGACGAAGAATAATCAGGTGTAAAGTGTATTAATCCCAACACTTGTAGCATGATTGCGGAATAATTAATGTTCGATTCGATTTCGGTGGTTCCTAATGTAAACCTGCTAGCATTGATCAAACCACCATTCACGAGAGAGAGCTACATTATCTTCCGCTATTGCAGTACCATTATCATTAACAATCCTTAGTTTTTGTTATACATATCCATTAGAGTATAAAATATTGGTGTTGGTGTCTTGAACGAAGAAATTATAAGTGGCATTTTCCATAGAATTATCACTATTTTCATGCCTCACTTCTCTTTACTCAAAACTTTTGATGTTATCATCGTAATGATAATCCGTGTTGTCTAATTCGAATATTTTATTCATTTTGTTTATTTATTACTAAAGAAAAATTTTCTTGCATCTTCTCAATTTAATAGCAATATTGCTATTAAATCAAATTTAGAGAAACTTGTTTTTTCTTCTTTGAAAAAATTTCGTTTAATTTATCATGCACAAATGTTTCAGCTCGACCTTCTAATACGGAGCTATTTAACTGATCATGTAGAAAACTAAGAGCTTTTTCTTTTAAGGCAGGTCGGATAGCAGATATTACGTTGGAAAAGAACCCTCTTCCTTGTATCTTCTTACTCTTTCTTTGAAGTCTATGTTTATTCATTTCTTTATTTAGAGCGTAATAAAATTATACTGTACTTCTTGCTTATTTAGCGGAATTAATTCATTCCTGTGATTTGTTATTCTCATTCTGATCCTGTAAACACTGTCCATTCTAACAGGGAAGAAAAGAGGTTTGTCGAATGACTTAATGATTTGACTGCCTGGACGATTACTATTTGTGAAGGAATAGATGACGTCCGAAGAGTTGAAGCCGTTGATATAGGCCCCTTCGATAATATCGCAATGTATATAAATGTTATCATTTCCTCCAGATAAGTCAGCAATGTACTTTCCAATTTGTTCAGGCTCTGCATATACTTTAGGCTCAAAACCTAAAAGCTTATGCAGGTTCTTAGTTTTCGTTAAATCTATTTTGTACTGGTCTTTTAACTTAATAGCAGTTCGTTGTCGTTCCTCGATTATACCAAATAGAATTGGTGGATCGTTTCCGAAAAATTTTACCATATAACGATTCAGTCCTTTGATTGTATAATTTCCATCTGGTATAGACAAATTTAACCACTGACTACCATCATAGTAAGAAAACTGCTCATCCTTGATATTTTCCCAAGAAACATACATCGAAAAAAGACTGAAGGGCTATCTGCTTGAAACTAAAGGGGCGGGCATATTCAATCGTAAAATCTTCTGATTTTTCGGCGGTTTTCGAATCTAATATTAATAACACCATTTATTTATAGAGGACATTTTTTTCATTGTAGGCACTGGGTTCTTGAGTGAAAGAATATAACACATCTACAACTGATTTACCTTTGTTTCTCTCACTAATGTATTTCATGCAAAAGTAACCACACTTGACGGAAGCAGGGTGTTGTAAAAAGCTTGAGTTGTATCCGATTTCTTTTTTTCCAGAACTCAATAGGTACCTTTTAATGTTAGGAAGGATTTTGTACACATAATCTCCAAAAGGGTCAAAATACTCAACAAAATTGTTTTTAGGATCGTTATAGTAACACACCCAGTGCGTTCCCGGTCCTGTTGCTATGTCCAGATTAATAATGCCGTTTTCAAACTGTCTCATCTTTTTAGGTAACAAATCCGAAGTAAAGACGCCTCTAAACCCTTTTTCATGCTTCATATTTTGTTCAATTACTTCGTCGGATATTCCCAATTTTGATAAACTCCCTTTCCAAAGGGATTTTTTTACAACCAGATCCTGAAATTTTATCTAAAGCTTTCTTGGCTCCCCACCCGGCCGCTCCACTTGCAGCACCTAACGCTAAAGCTTTAGCTCCAGCAATTAATGCAGGAAGGAAAGGAGCTAGAAAAGGGAGAAAACCGCCTGTTTTCTTGAGTTGAGTCTTAGAGATAGTAATACGCTTTCCCTTCCCGATTTGAGTTATTTGAGTTGGAGTCAAATGCATATCATAGTTAGGGGTTTTTGTCTTATCTATTTGCAGAGATACCTCTTCGCCTTTCCGGTACGCAGATTTTAACTTTGCGATCTGATGATCGCTTAAATGTATTTTTGTTTTTACGTAATTGCTCATTTATTTAATAAAAAATTTTTGTAGTATAGTTTTACTTGGTCCTTGGTCATAGTTCCTTCTTTCATCAGCGCGTCCAATAAATCAGCGACTTGAGTGCGTAGTTTCTTACTTCTGCTTCCATTGCATAACATGTCAGTGAATCGAGACAAAATTTCTAATTTATCTTCCACACCTTTACCAATATATATTTCTTTTCTTTGTAAGTCCCTTAGTCGATCTCGATAATCCTCTAGCGTAAGCATATGCTCTCGTAAGTAATCGGCCTTACTTAACAACGCATCTTCTCTTTCCTCATCTTTTCTAGTCATTCGAGCAAGCTGACTCATAACGTTTCCTTTTTGACGAGCCATTTTTATGTAAGTATTATTTACTCTTGCAATTACTTCTCGCAATGTGTCCTTGGGCTCATAGTACAATTTGGAGGGTCTCGGAAAATTGTTTTTTTCTAAAAACTCCACATCTAGTTCATTGTCAAAATTATAGATTTCTGCAGGAGGATGTTCAATGGCTGGAGGTATGTTTTCAATTGCTAGAGGAATGTTATCAATAGCATCCGTAATAGTCTTAAAATGCTCTTTTCTACTAAGTTCTTGTTGTTGAAGTTGTTCAGTTACAGGTTTGTGGAAGTCAGACAATGATTTCTGGAAACCTAATTCTTGTTCCAGATGGTGTTCGTTGTTTCGTCTAATTTCCGCCTGAAGCTTGAAAACTTTCAAGTCATTTTTAACTTCGTCTCTCAACTTCTTACTTCGCTCTTTTTGTATAGCATTCATTTATTATTACGCAAAAAAAGTGTTTTACTGGAAGCAAAATAGGGTTTTACTGGAAGCAAAATAGGGTTTTACTGGAAGCAAATTTTTTAGATATTAAATAAAGATGATT
Source organism: Trichonephila clavipes (assembly GCA_019973935.1). Taxonomy (NCBI): domain Eukaryota; kingdom Metazoa; phylum Arthropoda; class Arachnida; order Araneae; family Nephilidae; genus Trichonephila; species Trichonephila clavipes. The sequence continues at coordinate 1,612,212 of BMAU01020251.1, read as the reverse complement.
CCAATTGAAGATTACACAGAAGTTGAAGAATTTTCTGACTCAAATCAGCACTATTTATTACCAAAACACCCTTTTAGACTTTTAATTGCTGGAGCTTCAGGTACTGGTAAAACAAATTTGTTGTTAAATTTCATCTATGACTATCTCGAATTTGATAATTTATTCGTTTGTGCAAAAGATATGTATGAGCCCAAATATGCTAAACTCAAAGAGAAGTACACTATGTTTGATGGCGTGGATTTTGATAAAATATTAGTTAAGTATCCTAAAAAGAAGAAGAAAATTATGCTAGAATTATTTGAAAAATTTGGCAAGAAAGGAACTTTATTCTCCTCCGATACAAAGGAATTTATAACGGTGGACGACTTAGATCCATCTTGTAAAAATGTAGTTGTGTTTGATGATTGTATGACAGATAAAGACCAGAGGAGCATAGAAGATTTTTTCGTCAGAGGTAGGAAGAAAAATGCAACAATCATATACCTTTCTCAATCTTATTACAGAACACCTATTATCATCAGAAGAAACTGCAATTATTTGATATTTTTAATCTCCAACAGAGGGAGATTCAGCAGATTATAAGAGAGATTGATGGTAGTTTGACAAAAGAAGAATTCAGTAGGTTGTATAAAAAGTGCATGCAACAACCGTATGATTTCTTTATGCTTGATTTAGTTAATCCAGCTCTGAGATATAGAAAGAAATATTTCATCCCTATAAATAAAGATGGAAGAGTATTTGCAGAAGAAAATTTACGTATACAGAAAAAGCTACCACCACTATCATAAAATTAACATCACTATGACCGTTAGCAAGTTCGTCTTGAGTTCATTGGGTTTATCAGCTTTTGTAATGGTTCCTTTAGCTGCTCTGAGCTTAAGCGTCGGTATTGTGGAAGTTATTGATAAAGCCTTGAATATTGTGGAAAGGAAAGAAGAGCACAAACAGTCTTACAAGTTTTACAAACAGTTGCTAAATCTGTACAAAGCTCGCGAGATATCAGAAGAAGAGGTGTACAAGCGAGAGGAAGATTTCGTTAATAACTTAGTTCACCTACCAAGGGAAAAGTACATGAAACAAACCCTACTCAATGGATATGCATACGTAAGCAAATAATTTTTAGCATATAAATAAATGTGTCGAGATAAATTGAAAAAGAAAGGGAAAGGTGTTGTTAACACAGCGATCAATAATTTACCGTTTGAAATGCATCTACCAGGACATCAGTTTACTGGTCCAGGAACTCAACTGCTTAAAGGTAAAACTAGATTAAACCCAGACTTAACGCATAAAGAATGGAGCAAACCCATTAATAGGGTCGATGGAGCTGCTTATAAACACGATGTATGTTACATTAAAAATAAAGATACGAAAACGAGAAACGAAGTGTGTGACTCAGACATGATTAAAGAGTTGGATGACATACCTAATCCGACTATTCGGGAGAGGTTGGAGAGAGCAGTTGTGAAGCCTATTATCAAAGCAAAGAAAACATTTGGAATGGGTTCAAAAATATATTGTCTAAAATGTAAAACTCACACTGATAGCAAAAATGTCGAGCATGACACCTCTAAAAACGGTAGGCCTATGATGAAGGGAATGTGTCTAGATTGTGGCTCTAAGAAGTGCCGTTTTTTACCACTGAAGGGGTAACTAAGAAAGGTTGCCCCGAAAAAGTTTTTTATGATCCCGAAACAGGATTTTGTGGGATGAACGAACTAAAGAGAAAAACTGGTTTAAGTCAAAAAGAAATTTCAGACTTCTTACACCAACAAGACGTTTACACAAAACATAAACCTCTTGTCCGTAAGTTCAAAAGAAGGAGAATTTACGTCTCGCATATTGACGACCAGTGGCAAGCTGATTTACTGTTTGTCTATAAATTTGCAAAAAGTAAGTACAATGAAGGTACCAAATATTTATTAACTGTTATTGACTGTTTCAGCAAATATGCATGGGCTATTCCCATTAAAGATAAATCCTCAAATGAAGTAACTCATGCATTTAAAAAGGTTTTTAAAGAAAGAATCCCAGAGAAGATTCAAACAGATAAAGGTTTAGAGTTTGTCGGTCAAACAACTCAAAAACTTTTTAGAGAAAATAATATCCAATGGTTTACAACCGAAAATGTTGAAATAAAAGCAGCAATGGTTGAAAGATTCAATCTTACTCTTGGCAATAAAATAAAACTCTATTTATCTGAAAACAACACCGAAAAATACATAGATGTCTTGGATAAATTAGTCCAAAATTACAACAACTCCAAACACAACAGTATAAAAATGACACCTGTTGAAGCCAGTTTGAAAGAGAACAGTGATACAGTGTACCGTAACTTGTATAAAGAGAAAGTCATACATAAACCTAAATTTCAAGTAGGGGACAAAGTTAGGATATCCATTCATAAATCAACTTTCAGAAGAGGTTATCAAGCAACCTTCACCGAAGAAATATTTGTCATTTCTGAAGTATTAAAAACTGATCCCATTACCTATAGAATCAAAGATTTAAACAATGAGGAGGTTAAAGGCACGTTTTATGAAAATGAACTGGTAAAATACGATAAAAAGGACAGTATCTACAAGATTGAAAAAATCATCAAAAAGAAAGGGGATAAGTATCTGGTGAAATGGTTGGGCTATCCCGAGAGTACCTGGATTGATAAAAAGATTTTGTACTTTAGCTAATTTTTAATAGCAGCAAAGCTATTAAAAATTTACTTATTGGGAGCCGCTACTTATTGGGGTCATACCTAAGCTCCTCGCCACTATACTGGCAAATGTACCACCCCTCATCATTTTGTATCACATATTCATGTTTACATCCAGTTTTCATCTTCTTTATTTATGGATAAAAAATCCCTCTCACCTAGTAAGTCCAATTTAAGGCTTTGAAAATAACTCTGCAGATTTCTTCGTTTTGGGTAAGCGTTTTCTTCATTTTAGGCAACTTAAGTGGGGTCTGATAACCTCTTTTCCGTAGCAGATGAAATAAAATATACTCTTTGCTGATTAAATTTTTCCGCTCTGGAAAAATTCTTCAAATTTATGGATAAAAGAGAAAAAGTCAAACAAAAGTTCTTCTCCAAAAGGTAGATTATACTTCTCTATCCATTGCGTCAGATTCTTTACTCTGTGTTTTATCCTTTGTTGGCTTTTTACGCTTGCATACAAGTCGTAATGGCTGATCGGACGTTTATTGGGGTCATATCGTAGTTCTTCATGACATGCCCAACAAACATACCAACCATAATCATCTTTCGTTACGTCATAGTGCTTACATTCTTCATTTATTTTTAAAGGATCTTTCTCTTTAACCCCAGGAATATTAAAATCATTTAAAGAAATATATTTAGTATATAAATAAGATGGCATCTTTGAAAGAGAAAATCAAAGTCGAGGAAGGGTTTGTATATGTTGTCACAACCTCTTACCTCAAGTCAATGAACATTTATTATATCAATCACACTAAAAACATTACAGAAATACTTGACGAACTCAATGAAGATCGTCATCCGATTGAACCTCAATACTACTTTGTTGCCCTTTATTCAACCTCAGACGCAAGGGCACTTGAAACCTCTATTCACAGAAAACTAAACGTGTATAGAGCCGAGGGGGATTTTTTTAAATGTGACTTAGATACCATAAAAGAAGCCTTTGAATCAGAAGAATGTATGTTGGAGCCTTATGATTATGAGAACTAAAGCTACGGAGTTTTAATGGTTTTATCAATCATTAAAATGAATAAACCTCTTCAATAATTTTAGAACTTAAAGAGAACGATGTATTATATAAATAAGATAAACGAGAAAAATGTCATTGAACGATATTTGCTACGAGCAGATTAAAGATAACTTTTACTATGGGTTGTTTGGGGACTTTCGACTGGTCATCGATAAGAACACGGGGTGCTTTAACGCGACAAAGCTTTGTCAACTCGACGGCAAGCAATTTTACAATTGGACTCGTCTTGAAAGATCCAAAAACTTAATGAAATATTTTGAAACTAAAAGCCGCCCCTCAGATGTGAGGAGCGGCGTTTACGAGGTTAAAGGAGATAACAATGACGCTCTCAACAAGCAGATAACAGGTCAATATGTCCGGCAAGAGCTAATACTTGACATTGCATCCTGGATATCGGTCGAGTTCTACGTCAGGTGCAACAGAGTCATCCTCAACTACTTTGTAAACGAGTATAAGACGATGGATAAGAACGAGTTTGAGGAAGCTTCGAGAGATCGAGGATAAAATGAAAGAGAAAGACAAAGAGATTAACGATCAGGCAGAGAAAGTTAGCACTATCCAACACAAGCTGGAAGTCTCAGTGGAAGATCGTGCCCCACAGCCTGCCAAGAAGAGTAAGCGTGAAAGGTTTGTTCTTCTTAAACGCAACGACGAAACCTACCCATACTACGCAATAAGAGCTCAAAACGCCCATGTTAAAACTGCGTTAAAAAGCAAAGCTCCTGTTATAAGCAGGTCTCTATTCTTTTGGATCTCAGCTGTCACCCCAACTCAAAAACTCTCTATGAGAGAATTAGAGCTGAATTGAAGAAAAAGGGAGTCACTTTTAATATATGTGCCATTTCTTTGGCTGACTCTGCCGTGAAGGAAGAAGAGTTAGTAAAAGCCATGAAAGCCATAAATGACGAGAAGCGGGACGTCTAGTTTAGATTATGTTTTAATGGTATAAAACCATCAAAATACCCCTTCAGTATTTTTAGAACTTAAAGAAAACTATTCATATATAAAAAAAGAAGATGCAACTTTCAGTTTATCAAAGTATTTACACGCATTTAGATAACCTTCAAGCTCTGTATTCTAATTCAGGCACTAAAATGTGTTCATTAGCTTATGCGTGTGAAAATTTAGCACCAATCCTAGAAGGTCTTGGAAACGATCAACCTGAAATTTTCGCTGTTGTGAGGGGTGTTTTCATTGCGTTCCTTGAACAAATGTTTGATATAGTGTTTAGGGAAGAAAACGATGATGTACGAGAAGAGGGTTTAGAAGATTTAGATGAAGTGCTTAGCGCACTCGATAAACTAGTCCGCTAAGTTTTAATGGTGATATGATCATTAAAATTGAATGGTAAAAAATATAGCCCCCTCAATATTAAAAGGATTTAAAGAAAAACAATTGTTATCTAAAGATGGAAACAAAAACAGTTCGACAGTTGCACGACTACTGTCGGGAAAATAATATTCGAGGTTACTCGAAACTTAGAAAGTCGGAACTGATTGAGCTTATTCAACAGCAGAGGACCTCAGAGAGCGTCTTTCAGTTCCATGATGACTTGTTCAGTGAGCCGAAGAAGGAGAGAGAAGCTAAAGTCAAGTGTTGTGGTCAGTACTACAAACAGTCATACATGGCAAAACACTTGCATTCAAAGAAACATCAAACATATGAAAAAGCTAATGCGTTCTCCTTTGATGCAAGCCTATTTCCCAAACCCAAGAAGGCAAGAACACCTCAAATCAAGTGTAGTGACTGCGGGACATACTACAAACCTGCTCTAAAAGGTCATCACCTTCGATCTATCGTACACAGGCGAGCAGTGGACCCTACACCTAAAGCCCTCGAACCCAAAGCCTCCGAAACCAAGAAATCTACCTATCAGTCTTTGAAAAGTTGGTTAATGGATCAGGTGAAATCATTCAATAAGACCTTCACCAATTGGCTATTTCCAGAGAAGACATCAGAGCCAACTGAACAGGCCTTCGACTTTGACCATATAGAGGAAATGTCGCTGGTTGAAACATCTTTTCACAGTAGACTTCAAACATGGGTTATACGAAACATTAGAAATTTTAAAGATCCGACTGCATTTCTAGAACATTGCAGAACAATGGTTATTGAGAAGTTGTCTCAGCGGTTAGGAGTGAAAGTTAATCTTCAGTTATATTGCGATTATCAAAAAATGGAAGAGATTCAGGAGTTTTCATTCAAAACTCAAAATCAGATCGTTTTGAAATCTACCGATCTGAACGAATGTTATGATGAAGTCGTCGACAAATTGAAGAGGGAGATGGAAGAGTTTGAAGCACGAGGGTCAGGATGGCGACTTGTCCAAATAAAGCACTTGGAGCTTAGAATCAATAAATATAACCCATTGAGAGGTTCATCCTACATTGATCTGCCAAAAAGATTAAGGCTAAAAAGGCGGTCATCAACGTAAAAAATGAAGATAACAAGTGCTTCATGTGGTCAATACTAGCTGCTCTTCACCCAGCTGGCGATCATGTAGATAGAGTCTCTAAATATAAACCATTTGAAAATGAGTTAAATTTTGAAGGCATTGAATTTCCAGTGAAAATGGAGGATAGAGTTATTAACAAGTTTGAAAGGATGAACAACATATCTGTAAATATATATAGCTATGATAAGGACATATATCCATTGAGGATAACGCAAAATAGAGTAGATAAGCACATCAATTTGCTGTACATAAAACATACGACGAATAGTCATTACTGTTGGATCAAAGATTTGTCTAAATTATTAAGCAGTCAATTAACTGATCATAATGGGAGAATATACCCTTGTGAACGATGTTTGCTATTCTTCCACTCTGAGAAAGATTTGCAAAGTCATGAAACGGATTGTCGGAAAAATACACCTGTCAAAATAGTAATGCCCTCTACAGATAGCACTTTGAAATTTAAAAATTACAAGAAATCCCTACGAGCAGCTTTTGTAATGTATGCATATTTTGAATGTCTAACCACAAAGATAGATACATGTCAACCGGAAGAGAATGTTTCCTTTACGCAAAAGTATCAAAAGCATGAATCAACGAATTTCTCTCTGTACATCAAATACAAGCATGGTGATTATAAACCACCTGTTGAGTACATAGGACCCAATGCAACCAAAGTATTTTATGACATGCTACGACGTGAAGCCCTAGAGATAAAGAAAATTTATGACCACGTATATCCAATCAAAATGACCGCTGAAGATGAGGCTCACTTCCAAAGGACTGATAAATGTCATATATGCAAGTGGGACATCAGTAAATATCCCTCACCATATTCGAGCAAAGAACATGTAGACTTTGAGAAGGTAAGAGATCATGACCATCTATTGGACCCGTCAAAATATGCATCAAATTATAGAGGTCCTGCCCATATGCTATGCAACATAAATTACCAAGAACCATCCTTCATTACAGTCTTTATTCATAACATGTCCGGCTACGATGCACACTTATTCATAAGAGAGTTAGGTGCTGATAATGAGCCTACCGATGTCATCCCAAGCACTGACGAAAAGTATATCTCATTCAGCAAAGAAGTCGGTTCCAAAACGGCAGTAGTCGCGGGGAAGAATGTAAAGATACCTGGAAAAAAATTGAGATTCGTAGACTCGTTTCGGTTCATGAACTCTAGCCTGGACAGTTTAGCCAAAAATGTCAAAGAATTCAGAGAAACAGCCAAGTACTTTCCAAAAGACAAACTGGACCTCGTTACCCGAAAAGGTGTGTACCCGTATGACTACATGGACTCTTGGGAAAAATATGAAGAAACTAGATTGCCCAACAAAAAGGAATTTTATAGCAAACTGAATGAGGTAGACATATCAGATGAGGACTATGAACACGCTAAAACAGTATGGAAGGCCTTCGATATTAAAAATTTAGGTGAATACTCTAATCTGTATGTGAAGACTGATGTACTCATTTTAGCCGATGTCATGGAACATTTCAGGGATGTCTGCATGGATACCTATAATTTAGATCCCGCATGGTACTTTTCTGCTCCTGGACTATCGTGGGATGCTATGCTAAAGACCACAAAAGTTAGATTAGAATTGTTGGATGACTATGACATGATACTCATGTTAGAAAAAGGCACCAGAGGAGGCATCTCTCAGTGTTGTAACAGATACGGCAAAGCGAATAATAAATATATGAACGACTACAATGAAAGTAAAGAATCGAACTATCTAATGTATCTAGACGCCAACAATCTGTATGGTTGGGCCATGAGCCAATGTTTGCCTTATGGAGGGTTCAGGTGGGGAGATAATGACGTAGATGTAACGAAAATTCCAGATGACGCAGTTGTCGGTTGCATTATCGAATGTGATTTAGAGTATCCTGAATATTTGCATGATCTCCATTCAGACCTACCTCTAGCCCCTGAGAACCGAATCCCCGACGGCTCAAAGCATGCAAAGTTACTGACAACCCTACACCATAAAGAACATTATGTGGTTCATTACATAGTTTTGAAACAATACTTGCAAAAAGGGTCTTAAGCTGAAAAAGTGCACCGAGTTTTAGAGTTCTATCAATCTCCTTGGCTGAAGAAGTATATTGACTTGAACACTGAGATGAGAACCAAGGCCAGCAATGACTTTGAAAAAGACTTTTTCAAGTTAATGAACAATTCAGTGTTTGGGAAAACGATGGAGAACATCAGGAAGAGGCTTGATATCAGACTGTGCTGTGATGCCAAAAAGGTTGAGAAACTCATCGCCAAACCAAACTTCAGGGGAAGAAACATTTTCAGCGAAAACTTAGCTGCTATACACATGAACAAGACTAAAGTTAAGTTTGATAAGCCCATATATGTTGGAATGAGCATCTTAGATCTGTCCAAGCATTTAATGTATGACTTTCACTATAATGTGATGATACCCAAGTACGGTAAGAATATTAAGTTACTATATATGGATACTGATAGCTTCATTTACGATATAAAGACAGAAGATTTCTATGCAGATATGAAAGAGATGATCAACTACTTTGATACGTCGGATTATCAGGAAAATAATAGATATGGTCTACAGAGGGTAAACAAAAAGGTTCTTGGTAAAATGAAGGATGAACATGCAGGGAAAATTTTCGAAGAGTTCGTTGGGCTAAGGTCCAAAATGTATGCCTGCAAAACTGAGGAAAGCTTGGTGAAAAATCCAAAGGTGTTAAGAAGTGTGTCGTAAAAAATAGGATCACCTTCGAGGATTATAAGGACTGCCTATTCTCACAAAAACTACAGTACAGAACCATGAATCTCATCAGAAGCACAAAACATGAGATTCATTCTATACAAGTTAATAAGATTGCTCTTTCTGGTAAGGACGACAAGCGGCACATATTACCAGATAGAGTACACACTTTGGCGCTTGGTCACTATGCGATTCAAAATGAGAAGAGTGAGAAATAAAATATTTTTGTTCCATTCTTTTGAACGGGGTTTGGCAAGAGGTTTTTTAAAAGTGGGGGAGACAAGCGATGGCTATTTTTTTAAACTATTATTTTGAAATCGGGTCGGACGCGTCCCCCTGCTTACGGGGTTGGTCCAGCTCTCTCGAGGGGGGGTCCCTAGGAAGTCCACGCCATTGTTTTATAACGATGAGAGGGATCGATGAGGTGTCATTACATTTTTGGGGTGCGTCAAATTTGTTCTTGTCGCCTTGTTTGGGGTCTTGGTCCAGCTCTCTCATATATACACTACTATTGGCCTTCCCCGAAATATTGCTATAGAGTTCAGAGTGCAGCATTGTCCAGAAAATGTCCACATACATCTCAGAGTTGATGTTTCCAATGACAGGAACTAACGGACCAAACCACGAGAAACGCCATTATGCTTCCACCACCAATCTTAAGAGTCTGCACAATGCAGTCACTAAAGAAACGTTCGCCGGGCATCCGCCAAACCCATGCAAGTACATCCAGTGTGTAAAGCGACTCCAAAGAACAGTTTTCCACATGTCCCCAGTCCAATGACGGTGAGCTCTACTCCCTTGCTTTACATTCTGTGGAGTGATGTGTGGCTTGTGAGCGGCTGCATGACCATGGAATCCCAAGTTTTTTAACTCTCGACGGACAGTCCTACTGCTAAGACTAATTCCTGATGAACTCTGGAACTCCTGAGAAATTTCCACCCACGAGGACTTGCAATTTTGTTTCACTATCCTTTTCAGAGTTCTGTGGCTGCGTTCACCAAGTATTGTCGGCCTACCGGTTCGTTTTTCTGCCGTTTCATTGCCTCGACGTTTCCACTTCCCAATTACATCGCTCACAGTGGATTTAGGCTTCTGTAGAATGTCCGCAATCTCACGAACTGATTTCTCACACAGGTGGCATCCTAATATACTGCCACGATCAAACCCACTAAGCTTCTTTGACTTACTCATAGCCTCACAAACGCATAAATACAATTTGACAAACCACTACCAACACTTTTATAGCTTTCAATTACATATCAAATTGCGTAACTCGACAGAACCACTTTTTTAAGGGGTGTCCAGATACTTTTGACCAGATAGTGTATATCAATTATGTTTTATTTTCTTATAAATGAACTCATGCAAAGAGCGATTACTTCAGCCGGTATACTTTTAATGTATCAGTGCTGCACAGAGTATTTTATAACTAATTAATTAATACTAAATTATGAACAAGTTTAATAAGTATTAGCGACTTCCATGGACTTGTCTTACAGAACAAAGTTTTTCGAAGGAATGCTTATGAATAGAAATTGACCCTATGAGTTCTTTTTCTATATTTAGCTGATATCTATATTTTGTCTTCTAAGCAGCCACCGCAGTTTGCAATATGTTCCACTTTAAAAATTAGAGAAAGGAAAAATAGCATAATAATTATGCTATTACTTTTTTTTTGCTGAAAAGTAACATATACAAAATTTAATACTTATGTCATGAATTTCTACGGTTTATAATAAAGATTGTTGATTTAGCGTCAAAGTGCATTATTATTGCATTCAGTACATTATTAATGTATAAGTGGGCGCGATAAAAATTGTGATTGAAAAAAAGGGCGCCAGTATTGAAAGTTTGCGAAGCCCTCTCTTAGGATAATTTGATCACAAAGTATCATATAAGTCCTTTGAATAGAATTAATAACTGAATTTGGGTGATTCATTGATTTTTCTTTCAACGTATATCTTGCTCTTAGGAAATCCCTCCTTTTTTGGCCACACTGATCTTATTTTCGGCATGATAACTTTAATTTAATTGATAAAAATAAGAATAACTCTATGCCAAATTGTTAATAAAAAAGACCTAAAGAGCTTTAATTTCGAACTTAACTCGATAGATCGAAAAGATTACAACTCGTTCAAATGAAAAAAAAAAAATTGCAAATTAAAACAACATCATGATGTGAAATAAAGTTTACTAAACATAAAAATAACTCGTTAAAATATTTTAAATGAAAAAAAAATCGTATTTTTCGGCTGAAAAACCACCGAAAACTCGCTGCTGAAGGAACGATACTTTCATTAAATAAGTTACAAAAGTAGGTTAAAAGACGAATCTCAATTTTTTATGATGATAATAATGCTTTAAAACCAGTTGGATACCTTAATACGAACATGCACAAAGCATTTTACTCTACTTGATTCTGAAAATATCACGGTTTGACAATGTCCTACAGTTTTTCTTAAAAATTTGTTTGAAGTTTCATGCATATCTCGAGGTTTCCCTCCCACAACTAACGTTTCGATAGGGTGATATAGAAAGTTTAACTGCCATCCTCTCATAGAGAAAACATAGTATGAGTAGTTACATATAAAGCAATGTGAAATGCGCTTGGATATAGATTGTAATCATGCTGTCAGAGTGGGTGCATTTAAGTTGTCAGATAGCAATACTTTGCTTCTACATTGTTGCTTTGGGGGTTACTTATTATTCAGATAAATCACATGATAGTGAGGCTATTAGAAAAATTCCTCAGTCGGAGTCAGATCCAATCCGAGAAATATTATCAAATTATTTGGATAAATCGCTTCAGATAGAGATGGCATCTAGGACATTGAGCTTGGTGTTTAATAACTAATTGTATTCGATTATTTGTGTTTGTGATTCGGTATGAGGGATATATTACATCAACTATTTCTATTTTAATGTTCAGTTCAGGGACGATTCCTTACTATTAAAAATACATCGGAGTTGGTTAGTCAGATTTTGGAGATACTTCTACAAATTCAGTGCTTCTCAAGCTTTTGATATTTGGAACCTCATTTTCATTCATATAATTTTCATCGTGACCCCCCATAGAATAACATAGAACTGATGCAACAAATATGTATTTTGACATAAACTTACAATACGACTTTATTCATAAAACAGGCTTTATTTATAAAAATTATCAGGATAAGTATTAAATTTTGTATATGACAAGCTCATGGGAGTAACTAGTAATTATTAAACTTGTTTTTATTTTAGTTTTGATAAATTAACTGGCGAAAAATTTTTGCAGCACTGATACATTTATAACTATATTTTTTATCAGAACAAATGTGAGCTTAGTTTTTATGTCAGAATGTATTTTGTTTTGCTTTCGTTCAGTATATATTAATATTTATTTTAAATCTTTTATTTCGACTTTTCAATAGGCTCGCGTTCCCCACGTAGGGATATCCCACCCCATGAGGACCACCGTTTGAGAAATGCTGTTCTAAACCAAAACAATGAACCAAGCAAATTAACATAAATTTGTTACATATTTCAATGGGGGAATATTTACTTGTGTCATTTGTTCATGTAGCTCCAAGAAAATATTTTCAATAAAAGATTTTTTCTCAATACGTGTCGGTTTCTGGCTAAAATATACTATGAAAAAGTTTCCTTTTATTGTCTTAACAGGATAAGAACCCTACGATTTTCTTTGAATAGCGAAATATTTCTTTTTCCTTCAATGATTCTTCAAGCAGTATTGGAGAGTGACATCTCTGAAATATTTCCAAAAAAGAGAAAATGAAATGCATGATGGATGAATTTTTTTATTCCAGAGCTTGAGACAAAGGAAAAGTCGACAGATTTTTTTCTTATTTATTATTATTAGAAAATCACCTGTAGAATAAGATAAACGATTTGTGTTTTGATACGAATTTTATCACTTATATTTCTAACCGCATATTGATCTCACTTTTTAGTAATTTAATATTCGGATTTCACCGTAGAATCCAACCACAATTTCAGACAGAGCGCATGCATGGCTGTGTGGGCTGATTTCTCTCTTTGGGCCATAGCAATGTTCCCATTAGACGATAATCACAAACGGAATGGTCTTTTACAGCGTTAGAAAGCGAGTAGATTATTTAGGTAGAAGGAAAGAAAAGGGTGAGAGAGAGATCGCGCGCGTGTGCACACAGCATCCGCAGCGTCATTATTAACAATCTGACTGTTAATAAGGTTATTAGCGACGAGCTATTGAAAGCATCAATGGAAAGGATAACATTGTACATTCGCTGACTACTGCTCATTTGAGTTAACGATAAGTGAGTTTCGACATTCTGTAACGAGAATTGAATTATTTTGAGGTATGAGTCCCTTTTTAAACACTGCGGTTTGCCTGAGATATTCGGCATCCCACTATCTCCCTGTTCATTTCATAGTTTCCCGAATTTACATTTTAAGAGGATATCCAATGACAATTAATTCTATTGATTGACCAGTACTCATTAAACAGTTTCCTAACCATCTAAATCATCAACTAACCTTTCAAAATAACATTTTTCGCAATCCAGTGAGTAGACTTATCTTACTGCTTAAGAATCTTCCCAAAGTAGATAAAAAATTGTAGAATTTCTTTAATCCCATAAGGGAACAATCCCATACACAAACAGCTCTGCTTAGCCTGATATGAGCTTATATGAAGGCCAGATATATTCCGATACTTAATTGATTTATTCACAATAAGGAAGCATATTTTTAGTAAACAACATTCAATTACCCTCACAATTCAATTTTTTCTTTATTACTATCTATTCATCACATTTCGCTAATTCATTATGATGCCACTTAGATAAATACTTTTTGATCAGTCGTTATTTGAAAGTGCGCATTTGTAAACATCATAAAGACTAACGGGAAAAATAGCGAAAAACAAGTAATATTAATATTCGAAGGTCTATGGTAAGGTTATATGATTATATGCGAAATAATGTACATAAAAATTCAAACTTGTTTACAATCCTTTATGGGATAATATTTTGGGGTTCCAGAAAATATTTTCAATGAAATGAGATATCAGAATGAATATTTTAGCCGAAGTATTATAATGGTGAGTGGACAAACTTCCGAATTTCGTACATTTTTGTGCAATGTTCTCTTACACTACGACCTCGAAAAGATATTAATCTATTATACATATATACATGCGCATTAAATTAGTATTGATTGGATTGAAATTGAAAATACAAATATAATGCAAAAATAATTCTCTCTATTTATCAGCAGAAATAAAGTATGTAAAATATTAGTGAATAGCTAATTAAATAATGCATCAGAAGAAAGGAAAATTAATTAAATCGGTATTCGCTGCATCTTTTTCTTTCTTCCATCTACTTATTAGCTGCAATTTATCTTTCACTTCCAAATGATAATTTTTTGTTATTAAAACTATTATAGTCAAAAACTTTCCAACAATACATATTCCCTCAATTATCGCAAATAATTAAAATTAGTAATTTTGTTACAAACTGTATTAGACTTTATCGTTTCATTTGAATCAAATGCCGAGCCATATATATTATATTGTATTAGCGTGATCCCCCCAAGTTTGCTTAATTTCTGGGTAGGGAAAGATATGACATAACTTTAAAAAAGAAATAAATGAATTTTAAAAAAAATTATTTTTATTTTCACATAGATAATATGGAATTTACACCCGTTCAGTCTCTTTGCAAGCCCAGTTAACCTAAAATGGGCAGATTTGACTGTTTGGCATATTATCACGGGTTTGCAACTGGATCGTAATGCCGTCATTCCATCGAAGTCGTCAAGCTATAATTCTAGTAGGTCACATCGTAGAGTCCGGCTGCCCAAGAGCCCTTTCACTGGAGAAAATATCTAGTCCAGTTCGCTGCTCTTCCGATAATCGTCTCTTGGTGGCAGCTGCCCCGCAAACTTTTTCGCATGTATCTTGAAGTTCCCTATCTCTTTCCGAACCGATTCTTTAAATCCCTGGGTGGTCCTCTTTCTCACTCCCAATAATATCTGAATGGTGAGCGTCACGAGTCCGACACCCTCTGCCTTGGTGCCAACGGCCATTGGTTAGGGGTTGCAATATCGGATCAAAAGTTCAATACGCTATTCGGTATTTATTAGAACTCAATAACGGGATACCAGTTTTAATACCGGTAATAGAAATTTTAGAAAAAAGACAGAAAATACTGGGTGTTTCTTTGTTTTACTTACCAGTTTTATTAGAGAGTGTAACTATCACAAAAAGAAATTGAAATTCATAAATTATAATAGTATATTATAAATCACAAAAAAGTAAAGGAGCATCTTATTTTTTTAAATCATGCAAAAATATGAATATCAATATTCATTAAGTGTTACTATTATAAATTTTTGAAATGGGATCTTGAAAAACATAATGCATCAATTGTATTGTCATTAAGCTTGGAACGTTATTTTGTGCAAAAATTACCAGCTGTAGAAAACGCTCTTTCGGCATCTACGCTAGTTGATGGTACTGTTAGCAATGCGCGATATACTTTTTTTTACCTCTAAATCTCTCATTTTCAAATAAATCGATTTCTCCTCGGATGGTTTTTGGATATAGCTGTTTTCTGTAATTTTTTTGGTTTGCTGAAATTTTTTTAGTTATTGCTAATTCTAATTTTTCTTCAAGGGACAATTTCTTTTCACTATCGATATTAGTGTCATCATCATCTTCGATAACTGTACCAAATTCTTCTGAATGTGGATAGGTTTGTGTGTAAAAAGTTTTAAGAAAGTTTACTATAAACTTTTTATCCCATTTGATTTGGTTAGTCCTCCTTTTTTTCTTTTTCATTTTTAAAATCATTATAATTATGTAAATACCGTAAGGCATTCCCTATTTCGGTATGACTTTCTTCTGTGCGATTTTTCCCTGTAGTATTCAGATAGTGATGTGTGTTGTTCTTTCAGGGACTGCAAAACCAAATTTATTGTTGCCTTAGGTGTTAAATTAGAATCTCTTCGACTTAATGTCTCAACAGTAAGTTTAATTGGAAGTAGCGAGAGAGATGATACAGTTCTGGGTATTAAGTCGAATTCACTGTTGGAAAAATTTATTTGCAGGTTTAAGTCGATCATTGTCTTTCTGACTGGATTTTTCAGTTTCAAAAATCCTTCCATCATTAGGAATAAACTGTTCCACCGTATTTTAAAATCTAATATTAACATATGTTCCATCTTATTTTCAGTTAGTATATATTTTTGTAGTATGGCATTTAATAATTCTCTAAAATAAATGTATAACTCCTAATTGAATTCCGTGAGCATAACACATTTACTGATTTTTGCACCAATCAACTTTCCAACCTTTTTCCTAACTGTTGCTTCATCAGTAATTATGGATACAATATCTTCTTTCAGAGATAATCCATGCTTCGCTAATTTAAATTTAAGCACTTCCACACATTTTTCAGTTAGCATACTTCCCGAGATATGTGTAAATCCTATATTCCAAAAGATTTTTTCTCAATGAATATTTATATTTAAATAGCATCTATTTTTTACTCTCGTCCATTCATCAAATGTAAGACTAAATTTATCCCCATTTACTTTTAACTGAATTAGCTCGTGTTTCAGAGAATCGCGAACACCGTTACTGTAGTTTATAACAGTTCTTATAGTATCAATCGATGTTGGTAGATTTTTAAAACCTCTGGCAGATAGTGATTTTCTTAGTTCAGTAGAAGTGCAAAACACTCGAAATGGCAAACCACCTAATGTTGCCACTTTTCTTACAGTTTCATCCAAGTAATCTTTTTTTCCCGAATTAATCTAAAATCCTTGACGGCTTGGGCTTAGAAACTGTGCTTAAATTTGTAACTTTATCGCAATTAGATTCTTTCCTCTTAACAAATTTGTTTCATGTTTCGTTTTTAAACGTGTATGAAGTCCACTTTTACTTTCTCCATAACTCTAGAATAATTTTTACACTGTGCCAACGTATTTTTTTCATCATATGAATGGTGAAACCAAACCGAAGTATTATCAACTGATTTTTTATGTTCTTTAAAATTATTCTTATTCAATATTATGGGTTAATATTTATGAGTATATATAAGTAATGAATCTGAAATCTATTTTGAAATCTCAAGTATGACATGCAATGGGAATAACAAACTCACCAATTAAAAAAATTTTTGAAATATTAAGCATTTTATTCGCAAGTACAACCTTGTTTTCTCAAAAACGAATATCAGGCTGTGAACCCCGCGCGAGTGCAGTGTCTCTCTGAGCTGTAATAGGATAGTTTGGGTCTTCACATATTTTATAAATTCTTTTGATTGTGCGAAACAACTCCATATTCACAGTGTAATAAATTTCGCCCGTTAGGGAGACATTGTAGTATGGTTGACGGATGAAGGAAGGCAGATGATATGTTATTCCTCTTTCAAAGAGAATTCTAGTTAGGAGTAGTGCATTTAGTTCAATTTATCAGAGAAATAATTTATGCCTATATTTTTAAGTTCATATTAGGAGTATTTTATCCTGCAATTCAAGCCATGAAAAAATCAGAAGATGGATTAAATTATTTTCTTGAGAACTCATAAACTAGGAAAAATAAAAATACATACAATTGAATGAGCGGAATATAGACGTTTAATATCTTCACCTTCTAAAATTGTGGGAATCCCCCTGGGTTCCACCCTGGACACTAAGATTGAATTGAGGCAAAGAATTACCAGACGCCATTTTCTGAATAACAAATTATATTTATTCACTTAATTCAAATATCAACCTTCTAATTACAATTATTAAGCAATATGTTTACGTCAGAAGGGATTTACATTTACTATTAAATTAAATTACAAAATATGATATTAATCAACTACTAATCTTAATATCGAACGGGTCTACCGGAATAAGATGACCGAGAAATGTACGCAACTTGAATTATTAACATTCATTCAATTGTCACTAACTTTATTATGTATTAACTCTTGAGGTCAGAGAAGTAAGTTATCACCTGGCTCTAATGCCGTTCTCTCCAGGTAGATCAATCCTTTTAATGCTACTTCGCTGAATCACAACGGCAATACTCTAATCACGCAATTCACTTGAATCCTCTTAACTTCGTCACTACTGCTCTTTTCTCAATCGCCTTCTATCTGCTAACTTACAACGCTCTGCTTAAATACCTTACTTCATTTGCATATCCCATTTTATTCTTTTAGAGCTGGTTGGAAATATACGCGAATTTACAATCCCCAAAGACGCCTAAGAGTATTAGTGGAAAAGTTCCGTATAGATTCGTCACAAAATGAATGTAAAATTGTTTCATTTATAATATATTTTAATCATGGTGCAGTAATTAAAACTATTAAAAACCCAAAAAATACTAATATGCTATGTTGGCAATACTTGTACATGTAGTGGAAACAATTTAAAAATT
Source organism: Trichonephila clavipes (assembly GCA_019973935.1). Taxonomy (NCBI): domain Eukaryota; kingdom Metazoa; phylum Arthropoda; class Arachnida; order Araneae; family Nephilidae; genus Trichonephila; species Trichonephila clavipes. Next base: position 1,593,837 of record BMAU01020251.1, on the reverse strand, counting down.
TTTTTAGTTAATACCGAAAAACCGGTATTTAAACTTATGAATACCGGTATTTTTCAAAATTGTACAGAAGTCTCAAAATACCGGTATTCGGTATCCCGGTATTGAAATCCCTACCATTGATTCTTTCCGGACAAATGTGTCTATGTCTCCAGACCTCGTAAGCGATTAGAAGGTCTCATAATTGATCTTTCACTTTGACACTGAGAATACACTCTATTGTATTTCTTCCACACAAAAGGCAGATACTTCTTTTCTTCCAAGAGCACCCCTCCCAATATATGAGCTAGGCAACGAACGAACGGACATTTGTCGAACAGGTCACCATTTTATCAATCGTTGTGAAGAAAAAGCTATCTGGGTGTCGGAGAAGAAATGAGAGTGATGAAATCAAATCAGATCAAAAGTCGGCTCAACATCTGTTTCTCCCCAGGACGTGAGAGAAGAATACGTGGTCTCCTTTGAAGAACACAATGACCCATCTGGCCATTCTGCTCACCCCTGGTATTGAAAAATAGCAAGTGGGATAGTAAAATATCCTTTTAACTACGCGAAGCTACAATAGATTTTAACATTTACTCCCAATTGTTTCGAAATATTTTCTCAATCAAAATGAATTACGCTATTAATCCTTTCATTAGGTTTAGTAACCTTCTTAATATTACCAAATATTGTAGACGTTTTATATATAATACAAATAATTAGAGTGGTTTCATTTTGTATTGAAAAATCTTTCATTATGGCTCTTTTTTCTTTTTTAAAAAAAGTTTTTTAATACTCACAGGAGAGTATTGCGAATGTACATTTAACATTATATATATGCTACGTACTTTAAGATTATGAAAAAGAATATTAAATATAAAAATAAACCAAAGGGGGGAGCTCTGAAAAAAATATTTGGAATACATTTTTTACAATAATTGCTATAATCGTGGTAAGAAATGCGTTGAAAATCGTTTTATCCGAAACTGAAAGGACTGAAATATTTTTTCGCGTTAAAGGATTTTGTGAAAAAAACATATATTCAACATAATTAAGCTTTTTAGGGTACAATTTATTCATATAGCGCTCTGTCTCAAACGGACTTCGCTCAAACATTTATGTAATGTGATATACTTTTTTAATAATTGCTGATGATATTGAGTTAGCAATACCAAAATATTTATGGATTTCCGTTTTCGTTTTATCTTTTTATACAACAGCTTTTGGAAATTTCATCTTCATTTTAAGCGAAATAGCAGTTTGGTTTCCCGCCGAACTCTTTGTCATTGTGCTCAGGAAAAAATACTTCTAAAATAGAAAAAACGCGAACCAAAGCCTCTCATTTTTATTCACAGTGTAATCTACTCGTCAAGGAATTCTAAGGCCAACTAACTGAATTAAATGTTTTTGTGTGGCGTTTGTAGGGTTGTAAGTAGAAAGTAGCTAAGATAAACCAAATTGTCTCATGTCACCAAGGTATTTCAAAGCCAAGTAAGCCTCACATCTACGAAACATATGAAACCGCAATGGGTCTATTAGCGTTCTTCTTACTAATAATCCTCTTAAGAAATAATGAGTAGTATGTAAATATTGAAAACTTCCCTCCTAAAAAAAATGCAATTTATTCAAATCAAGGCTTGTACTTAAGGATAGACTTTCAAGTTCCAAGAGAGGGAGGTTAGAAGCTAACAGGATATCATGTAATGATTAACGTAAGGCTAGGCGAGAACGCTTCGTAGATTATTTGATTAATATTAAGTTTGACGATTTGGACAATTAGTTGTTAAATTGTATTCGGCTCGGATTGAATTAGATTACTTTAGAAGTTATCTTCACATATAATAAAATGTATTGCCTGGACGTGCTAAGTGTAAGTGTTACGATTTATTATTGTATCTTCTCGCTATCGTTCCTCATATTTATCAATTGGTGCATTTCTTAACTTGGGTTGTTGAATTTGTGTTGTTGTTGAAAATTGCTTATAAATTGAGTTTGTCTTAACTATGGCTCAAATTCCTTCTGACAACTATACACTAATGGATGGAAACGCCCCTCGATAATAATAAGGACTTTTACTCATTTATTTTATTTGAAACAATGTATTTCAATCTGAAATGCTTGGTTTTTAAAAGAAAAAAAATGTCAAACCATTAATATTCCTCAAAGTGAACCAGTTTAAAAAAATGTCACATAGGATTCATTTTATGTCTATTGAAAACAACGTAATCTTATGCTAAGCATACGATCAGTAGTCAGAATTTCGGTTTACGCTGAAAGGAATTTTTTTTCTTTTCTTCCAATTTTAGAATGAATATATATTCTCTCATCACGGTTAAAATTCAGTTTATCGAGACGATATATTGCATATTCATCAGGATTTTACGAAACGAAAATTAGATGAGGCGGGTGCCAGCGAAATAAATCGATTATACCCTAAATCGCGGAGAAAGGATGAAAGAAAGACCAGTATCTGAAATCACTCCCCGCAGGGGGAGGCGGGAAGGAAGAAAACGGCCGAACGAGGACGAAACTAGAGAACGTCACGAGGGCGAGAATGGAAGAGCGCAGGAAGGGGGTGGGGGGCTTAACAGCCCCAAAACGCGTTCGAGGAGCACCAAAAACGCAGTGGGAAGGAAAATGCTGCTTTTTTTTGCAGCTAGAATGAAAAAAAAGGAGTCTGCAAGGGAACTCACAGACGACACAGCAGGTGTAACGAAGCTGGAGCCAGCTTTAAGAGGACTTGGTACCCCAAAAATCACAGACCTATCGTTTTTTTATTTTCATTTAATCTTATTCTTTGCATTCTTATCTTTCGATTGATATATCACTTGTACATGTCGGAAAATTAAAAGTTGAATAAAACTTTATTTGAATACAAATTAAGCAATTCAGCCCCCCCTTTTTAGAAAAAAAAAAAGCTAAAAAAAGCGTTTTGATAAAAATAATCTTAATTTATAAAGAGAAATAATAACATTAAAAAAAGAATGTGCAATATATAAAGCAGAATATTTCCGAGGCAATACATACAATCATTTTTTTCTTTGAGAAATGTGTGCATGTAAAATTTTTAAATTAAGGCATTTTATATTAATAATTTTATAATTTTTCTCTCAGTTCTTATTCCTGATATATTTTTCATACAAATGTAATACTTTAATATTATAAGAAGAAAAACAGCTAAAATTTCTGTCGTGACAGAAAAAAAAAATTTTAAGTTTTTCTTGAGTTTTCTTGTGCAATTAGTACTCTCTAAAAGTTGATCATTTATAAAAATTTGTGGGTTGAAAACATATGAAAATGCAATTATTTTAAAGAAAAATGTATAACTAATATCTTAAAGTGGTATTTTAAGTTTAATTATAAACCACAGAATTATAAACTTTAAAGTGGTTTTTCTCAGTTTGTGTTTTTCGAAACCTTAGTGCATTCGAAATGCTACTCCTTCGACAATTATTTACCAATCACTTCTATTTTTTTCCTGCGTGTTAAAAATAAAGCATGTAATAACATTAGGGATCCGTTTTGCTATAAACTGAATACTTTTTTAAAAAAATAATAAAATGTAAGACATGTTGGCTTTTTTGTTGATTTTTAGCCTGTATATCAACATTTTATTTTTGTTCTCGAAAACGAATAAAGTTATTCTAAAATAGATCCTTAAAGTTGTTTAGAACATCCATAAGAATATTAGAAAAAAATCTGAGGTCAAAAAGTTAATTTTTACAAAAGGAGTAGAATTTTAAAATTTTCCCAATTTTCTTCAAAAAATTTAAACTTTTAAAATTGTGTGAATAATATATGGAAATTTTCATCTGGTATCATTTTCTTGAATAGAAACATTGTATAAAATGCTAAAATATAATTTTTAAATACATAAATAAATGAAATTTGCTCAAAGGGTACCAAGTCCTCTTAACACTGATCCCCGTTCTGATGTGAATCAAATGCATTTGAATGTTATGAAGTGTAGCAATTAAGTGTTTTTGTTGTGATTACGGTGGTTTCAAGGGCAGATTCCATTTAGTAGTTTTGTAAGCAAAACATAGTTTAGAGTGAGGATACGTGAAAAGTGTTTGTGCTTTAATTACTGGGTTGTCGTGATTTTGGATAGAAGTAAAAACTATTCTAGAAGTTCTAGTGATGTAATTATTGATCGGCTGCATGTGTAAGTCGTGATGAATGATACTATTTCTAACGTACCAAGGTGCGTTAGTAATGATTCTAAGAATTTTATTTTGAATGATTTGAATGCGTTTTGTGTGGGTCGGGGCCGCGGCTCCCCATATGGGGGGCCCATACGTTATTGTTGGACGCAGAATTTGCTTGTAAAGAATTACTTAATTTTCCAGGGAGAGAGGAGAGCTTCTTCCAATAAGGGAGATAGCTAACGCTATTCTACCCCAGAATTTGTCTGAAAGATAGTCAATATGTTTCTTGTAAGTTAGTCGACTATCAACATGTAAGCCCAAGTAACGTACGACCGGGATCCAATGAATGTTGTCATCAAAAAGTGTAAGTTCAGCTTGGGGGTCAATGACGCCCCATTTTCTGAAAACAATGGCTTGTGTTTTTTCTACATTTATAGCTATTCTCCAGTCTGTCAACCAATTCTCTAGTATGTCGAGGAAGCGTTGCATAGTTTTAATAGTGTAATTGAGTTGGACACCCTGAGTGAGCGCCGCTGAGTCATCTGCGAATAGACAAGTAAGTACTGACGTTGGGGTGATCTGGAAAGTCATATGTGTAAATGTTGTAAAGATACGGGGATAGAACTGAACCCTGCGGGGTTCCACTTTGACAAAAACCCCGTTTCAGAGAATGTGTTATTTACACGAACCCGGAAGGTTCTGTTGTGTAAATAATAGTAAAAAAGTTTAATTAAATATGCAGGGAATTTGAGTTTTATCATTTTGTAAGTGAGACCATCATGTCACATCTTGTCGACTGCCCTTTTGACATCCAAAAAGACACCAACAGTGTATAGTTTGCTAGCGAAGCCTTTATTTATAATATTAGTGACACGAATCAATTGGTCATCAGGATTTTGTATTCTATTAATTCGAAAAATAGGGAGTGTATCAAGAAATGCTATTGGTTGGACACCCACAACGACCACCCCTGATAGAAAATGAATAGGACCAGAAGAGATGGAGGTTAAAAATGAATTCCCATTTTCGGAGAAAGAGTAATTCATCTGATGGCTTCGCATTCTAAACTTTTAGTTTTTATTTATAAAAGAAAAATATAAAATGTTGTTTACCGGGAATAGTTTAGTACATTTTATTTTAGTATGACATTATTGTGGAAAATAGAAATGTATAGTCACAGTTGATACATTGAATATTTTATGTCTAAGCCCAGCACACACATATATATGTTTTGAAATTTATGTACATTTTTAGTTTACTTCATATCTGCTGTTTAAAAAACAAAGCTTTACTTAAAAAATTCATGTGAAGATTCCTTAAGCATATCAATAAGAATAAGGAATAGTTGACAAACTATGGAGTATTTAAAACATAAAAAAGTAGATTTTAAAATATAGAATGAGTGATTGACAGCTCACTTAAAGCAAAAGAAGAAGTATTGGCAGAATGCTGAAGGAAATTGAGCTCACCTGGAAGGGGTTTCGAGCTACGAACCGTTCCCAGGGCAACAACCACACCTGCAGTCAGTCTTTATTGAACAAAAGCTTAACTTACAAGTTTTATAGAAGTATACAGAAAAAATAAATTAAAGGTAAATTTACATAATGCAAACAACACAAATACACAAAGCAAAAAATAATTACAAAAACATATAGTTTAAGAAGAGAAAAAAATATTATTCCAGTCTTCTAGCAAGTATATCAAGAATAATAAAATCTCCGATACAAATGCATCACACAAACTTAAAGACACACACAACAAAGACAGTGGCGTAACGGAGAACATTTGGACCCCCCTACATAGTCAGGTTTTTGGCCTCCAAGTTGGATTTTATAAAGGGTAGAAACTTGACAACAGTCAGGCTTTAGACAGTCCCTTTAGAAACCTGGACCCCCAAGCGATGCGGGGTGTACGTTACGCCATTGCACAAATATATGAAATATTAAGACAACAAAGTTTATCTCAAAAATTATCTTTTCATTTGTGGCCACCACTTCCTGTTGTTATTTTTTCTTCTTTATTTGTCTTTTAGTTTTATATAAAGGAATCGGTACCGAAAGGGAGATGATTCATATTAAAAACACTCAACTTTTTTTAAAACGGGAAAAAAAGCGCCAGGAAAGAAATTGAGTTCCATTGGAGATATCTTTTGCTGTTTTAAAACAAGTAATTGACCTCATATTAATATTCGCATTGTTAACGAAAGAGCTAAATCCTAATTTACGGGATGTAACGGTGGACTCAGTTAGGTGATAAATTTTTGTATGTGTGGAAAAGTGCAATGGAACACATTTCCAATGTATCCACAATTTAATTTAAATCTATGTAATAGTATGGGAATGGCCAGAGTTTATTAAAATCTGAACAATGCGCATAGAAGAAGAAACTATAATCACGTTAGGGGTCGGTAAGTAGTTCTTATCCCATAGGTTGGTCTTAGGAGGGCTGTTAGCAACATGCCTCATATTTTTGTCCGTGTCGAGTGGCGAGGACAACACCTGAGCCTAGCACCTCACTCTCCTAACGTTAACGTTGTGATGGGTCTATCCGCGCTTTTCCAAATACTAATCCTCTTGGGAAATATTAGTTCTTTAAAAATTATTATATTATAAATATCCCCTCCCCCCCTAAAGAGATGTGAGTATGCAAATTGAGACTTGAATTGAAAGATTAAACTTTCAGTTTACAAGGTTAGACTGCTAACGGCTAGCAGTGATTGATTAAACGGGAAGTGAGGCGTGGATACTTCGTTGCTGATTAATGTAATATTAAAGACTATTTACCAATTAGGAATTGAATTAGATTATGTCGCGAAGAATTAGAAGCTATTGCCTAGACGTAAGTGATTTGATGATTTAGTCTTCTCGTATATCGTCTATATCGCTATTGCTTTCTTTATTTGGTATTTGGGTGCATCTCTTAACTTGGTTAATAGAATTTGTGTTGTTGTTCATAACTGAGAATAAATTGAAGTTATTTTGAATATGGCTAATCTTCCTTCCGACTCTGCCACACTAATGGATGTCGCGGGGTGACCTTCACAACGTGAGGACTTTGAACTGCAACATGCTTAGAGTATTGATTGATCGATTGAATATTAACGTCGCACTGTTCAGCTACACGAGGGCTTTTGACGACGGTCCATGTAATTTTGAACCACGGTCAAGTGACGTGGACGACATCTGAGCTGGCACCCCTCTCCTAACTACCACACCACACCAAGGGGAGGACGTTTCAGCTCTCGACAGATTTAACGTGAATCTCTGCCCTACACGGCGGGTCTTCATTGGTATTGGGCTCGAACTCTTGACAAGGCAAGCCACGATCTGATACCTATACCACTCGGCTACCGCGGCCACCAGGCTTAGAGTAAACATTAGACATTCTGTATGGTGGGTCTTTGGCATTACATAACGCAAGTTACAAGCATAGAATGAACTGTATCATAAACAATTGCTATAAGGTATTGTTTCTGTACTTTTTTGCAGAAATATTAGAATTTTATTTATTTATTTATTTATTTTGTATTTTTATATGTGATGTTTCCTTACACAAGTTCACACTTCGGCTTAAAAGAATAGAGAATGTGCTGAAAATTCGAAAACGCTATTTTAACAAATATAAATGAATTAAAAACTAATAATACCTTGGAGTGAAAAAAACAACAACAGTGCGTGATAAATTGAACTCTCTTTCCGGATGAATTATTTCAGGACTCTCATTTTTATTAAAAGAAATTTCATTTTTTAAAGCAGATCATTATTTTTCTAAAAATGTGTTTCCAATGTCAATGAAGTTGATTATTACGTTCAACTGAGCTGAAAATTACTTCTAAAGATCATTGCCCTCTCGTCCGTTTATAGTGTTCCTGTCAAGAAGAGAATCAAGTGCAATTAATGAACAAACCTTTCTGGGGACAAAAAAAAAGAAGTAGTTTCATACCCCTTGAGGGGAAAAAGTATAACGGATATAAAACTTTAATTTTTTCCGATAACGACTAATCAATTTCAACATTTCATAAAAGATATTAAATGGAACTAATAAGTTGCTGAAAAAACTGCGATAAAGTGTATTTTTAGCACATAAATGAAATATTCTTGTTTTCCTTGTTTTTAGAGCCGCTGACTTGTACATTTTTTTACTCCTTGTTTAGAATACTGATTATAAACAGCTTTAATGTTACGTTATTTGCTGGATTGTTAGGCTAGAATATTATTCGTACGTAAGATATGTTTGCTCAGTTAATACTGGGTGTCTACAAATTGGGCAATTTTGTAAGTTAAGAACTTTTGAAATATTAAATGAAATCAACCACCTTAGTGTCAGACTAATAGGAATATATCATAAGTTTATTCACAAAGGGCGTTAGGTGTCATATGTAAGAGTTGTGGCTCTGAGAATACTCATGTCATCCTAGAACGGGAAAGCGTTAGTCCCAAGTTAAACCTGTTTTTGCATTGAGTTCTTCAAATGTTCGTGAACCATTTTCTTCGCTGAACAGACTGTTATAGGAATTAATTACCTGTTGAAGATTTCCCTTATGCTAATCATTAAAGAAAAAACGTCAAAATGTTTACATTATTCAACAGGATGACTTTCCTTGTCACAATCACAACGTTATGTCTAACCACAATGTAGAGGAACTAATTTGGATTAGTCGTGGGTTGTTATATAGTGGCCATCACGATCACCACTGGATTTCAGTGTATAGAATTTTGTAAGCGATCAAGTTAACCCTCCGTCATTTCCTTCATTCATTTCTAAACTAAAATACAAAATATACTCTGCAATTAATTTGATGGATGGAAACATACTGACAAATCTGTGGCAATAATTGATTGATCGATGGCGCATTTGCATTGTAACGAAAGGAAGCCACATCAAACATTTTCGATAATGGTCAACTTGATCATTATTTCTCTATCTTACAACAATATGTACTTTAATTGTTTTCCTGTAAATTACATGCAATAAATCCTTCTTTTTGAACATTTAATTCGTAGATACACTATATAAAAACGTGTATAAGCTGGGAGAAATTATGTAAAATTGAATTTTGATTAAAGTGGAAGTTAAACTCATTCTGTATAATGCACTTTTTTCAACAGAGCGTAATATATTTTTATAAGAAGCAATCGTATTTTTAATTTTATTAATTGAGTAATTTTCTGATGACTAGAAAAAGAAATTTCTTTCCTATGTTTGAAAAGAGAGAAAAAAAATTATTAGAGTTTTTTTGGTGGCCCTCTTGCGATTCAGTTTTATCTATCATTTCTATGTAAAAGCAGACATTTCACTTATTTGATCTGCATTATGTATTATATGGATCCTTTTCAATCTTAAGGCTTCCTTCGTGAGGTATAAAGCAGCTTGAATTAAAGCAAAAACATACTTAAGAACAGAAAAATATCCAAATTGCAATTTCTGAATCTTTTTTTATACAGAATCTTTAGGATTAGAAAGTTTAATAATATAATGCAATATAAACAATGTTTATATGATAATAATATAGGCAATGTTGATATAATAAGAATATAAGCAATGTTTATATAATAAGAATATAAACAATGTTCACTTTTACATTCTAAATGCAATTTCATGTTGCAGTTTGGTAGAGCAGATAAAAAATTTGAATCTATGAATCTCGCCAATCTGAGCCTCGGTCGAATGATGATTACGATACCTGAACTTACATTCTACTCCGAACATTTCAACGTGAAGACTTCGAGCCTCGACAGATTGAACCTGCATCAGCCTCTCTACACAGCATTGAGGGGAAGATCGAATGGACTATAAAGACTAAACTTTATTTACTTGGTACTTGTGTGTGGAGTTTCAGAGGAAGACGTCAAAATGTATTTAATCTTGGAAGAAAACATTAAAGTTATTGATATTCTAGTTGAGCCTCCTTCCTCTAATTTCTTAGCTGCATGTAAAAAAAATCATCAAACGAAATCAGAGAAATGGCTTCTAGAAGTAAGAAGTAGAAGAAACGTGACCACCAGGAAGAAACTGGCCGCTGCGCGAAAGCTAGTAGAAAAAACAGACCGTATAAGGTAATCTGTTCCTCTTTCTTAGCAGATTCAGCAAATTCAGATCCAAAGTTTCATCCATATTTGACAATATGATTTTGTCGCCGATTCAAGGGATTCTCCTAAGATCCAACCTCCGTATTTTGTGAAAATAATTCGCTAAATCAACTACGTACATTAATATGTAGCATGATAGTATACTTACTAATGTTTTTCGCTCCACTAAAAATCCCAATTTAATATTATCAGATTTCCTCTATAAAAAGGTGGCAATTAAAAAAATTTCAGCAATTTTGACGAAAAATTTTAATTAGTTTAATAGGAAAACTTTACGAGATAGCATATCACAGAAATTGTTTTAAGATAGCTTTCTAGAGACTTAATTTAAAGATAAATAATATTTATATTTTTTAGGTTTGAAAAAGTAAATGGCTTTTGAAATGTAAGAACTCTATATATTTTGAATAAGAAGAAGTTATTTATTTAAAATCTCCACTAGGTCTGAATTTAACATTACGTTCCTACCATATCTTCGAAAACTAATTCCCCACCACACAGGAAAAAAAAAGCTTTTGATTCAATATCAAAATATAGCACAAAAAAGGCTTAATTTATGTTTTATGGTAATAAATGTTTTTCATCCGAAATAGATTAAATAAATTATAGCAATCTACAATTTTAATTTTTCTTATGAAAAATAATTTATATTCTTTCCGTATCTTCTATGTCCCCTGAAAGGATTGTCCCAAATAAATATATTATTTCTTTTCAGTTTCATACAAAAACATTAAACCATACTATACAAACAATGGAAAAATATATAGTGTAATATTAAAATTTATTATTCTTTATTTACAGGATACAAATAAATAATGATCGAAAACATTGTAAATAAATAAATTATTCAGAGTATTTTCCGTTAGTATAATGTATAAATATTTCATAAAATAGCTATCATAGATATTTTTTAATATCGAAAATTTATTATTTGAAAGTAAATACACAGAATAAAAGTTTTTTTTATACTCAATTACATGAATAAGACATTTTAGTAATTAAATATTTTATTACTTCTCAAGTATTCCTGTTGAGTGTACCTTCTTATATATAATGCGGACTGTGAAAGGTAAATAAAATTACTCTCTTTTTATGAACTCACATTTGCCCACGTAAAGGTTAATAGAATAATTCTACGGTTAATAACAAATTAAAATTTGTATTCCAGGAGATCTTATGTATTTTATGCATAAAGTATTTATAAATAAAAAATATATTTTACTAAACGATTATTCTGTGATTCTCAGAGACAAAATATTTTCTTAAGCAAATTATTTATTATTTTCAGAATAATTTTATATAAAAACATGTAAATCATTTGATATAAATTTAGAATGTATGAACCAACTGGTATAAGAAAAACTTAAAATGTGAGTCCTTTTTGTGCCGGAAAAGCTCTTATTTTACCTCTCCTTAATTAAAGATTTGTATTAAAATGAGCACATAGTGTGAAAATGAAAGACATTTTCTATTTCTTGTTACTAATTGTCCAAATGAATAGTAAAAATAAAACAAAAACCTTTTTAGTAAATATATATCAGGTCACAATGTCTCTTAGCGAAGAGGCTGATGTTTGTGAAACATTATGCTTTCTTCTGTAGACATTTTAATAGAAAATTCGAGAATAATTCTCTCCACTGGAAGCTCTTTGTTGCGCTTACCAACCAACTTACAGTAGAATCAAAGAATGCGAAAGCGCAAGGAATTGTTTTGGCACTGCGATAGAGTTTTTTTTTAATAAACTTTAACAGCATTCTTCAAAATTTGGTAAAATGTTTAGAAACGTTTTTTATTCCGTTCCATTCTTTCTTTTTGCATTTTTACTTTCAGTTCATTTCCCTTGATAATATATTTCAACTTCCCAGGACTAAGAATTATGTTCAAAAGTTTTCTCCATGCATATTTTTGCAACAAATATTCAAGCTTGACGTATTCCCATTATTTACAACTTACTTTCTCATAATTCATATAACATGAGTTTCTAGGGGAGGGGGATGACTTTTTTCACCCATTTTTTTTTAGCTCAGATGAATGATAAAAATGTAAGAAGAAAAGGAAGGAAACATTATTTCAAGCCATATTACTTTCAGAAACAAGAAAAAATATATAAACATGTATTATTCTTCAAATATTAGTGTGAGTTTAAACTAAATATCTTATTATATTAAATTTATTTAAATTACTATAAAGAAGAAACAGCGAATAAATTAAAGATCGTGGCGAGTGTAAGAAATTTCTTTATCTAGATCATTGTTTAGATAGTTGATGTAATATGGGTGTTATTGACAAGGCAGACTTTTTGACAGATACTCCAACATAGTAAACATTTAGACACGCGCACAAACAAAGATGGACGACACATGGAACAAATAAGACATACGCGCGTACTACATTGTGACGAAGACAACCGGGGAGGATTTTCTATAAAGCAGCAAATGGAAGTTCCGAACTCATAAGCCCCATGGATGGAGCTTGCTATTTGTGGAAATATTTCATATGGTAACAAATTGCATAAGTTTATTTTAAACATGTAGATATGTTACATTTTAAGAAGACACACTTAAGGTATCCGACTATGTTTGGAACCGTGATTTTAAAAAAGAGCAGAAATGGATAATTTTCATGATATTTAGTGTCACATAGATTCGAATACATGTATAAAATTGTTTTAAGGACATTTTGACAAAAAAAATTATTTAAATACAATTATCTTAAAAAATTATCTTAGAATAACATTTTTTCAAAATGTTCTCCTTTTGTGAAAAAAATGCTTCTCTTATAATAATTTTTTATTGTAATACAGTTCTTAAAACAGTTTTATATACATTTTCGAATCCAAGTTATACTAAATATCATAAATGTTTTCCTTTTATATGCTTTTGCAAAATCACGGTTCCGAACGTAGTCGGATACCTTAAGATGATTCCTGTTAGGCAGGTAGGTAGTAATTATTTACATGTGCGTCCTGAAGGCCGATACCATTACAAATTAAAAAGTTGTTTAGAGAAATTGAAAGGAATTATTACCAACTCACACACACACACACACACACACACACACACACACATATATATATATATATATATATATATATATATACATACACATACATATTGAAGGCTGGACATTGTAGAGATTCTACGAGACTTTTTAATACATATAATGCTAAAGTATTCTGGAATAAGGAATACTTAAAGAATTCTAAAAAAGATTTTTTGCATTGCAATAATGTTTCAAATAACTCTAATGCTTACAAATGTAATAGGTACTTAGCTAAGCTTCAAAATAGTAAATTTAACAATATTAAAATTCCTTTTTACAAAAGATGTGGCGACAAAACATGTAAAACTTGTAAAATGATCCGTAATGATCAAATTAAAGAGGACTCTAAATTTACCTTCTGTAAAACAACTAGCTGTATTTACTTATTGACGTGTTATAAATGCCAATTTAAATATATTGGACAGACATCTAATAAAAATTTTAGAATTAATCAACATAGGTCAGATACAAAATACTTCAATAGTATTAAAAATCCAAATAAAATAGAAATAAGACATTTTAGTACATATGGTTTTGAAAATGTTTCACTCAATATTATTAAAGTTGTTCCTGATATTAAAGAAAGATTATGATGGGAAAATTACTACATGAAATATTATTATGCATTTTATCCTTATGGACTAAATGTATTATACCAAGGAAAAAATATTATCAATGCAATTAAACAAAATTCTCAGGATTATTATTACAATAATAGAATGAATAAAATAATTAATAAAAAAAACTAGAGGGGGTAGAACTAAAAGATTATGAAGAGACAATAATGTACTTACAAATAATATTATAGATATTTGTAATAACTTTGATAACAATTTGATATAAGACACATATTAAATCTTTTATGTTTGGACTAAGTAAGACAGAATTATGTATTACAAAATGAACTAATTTCACATAAAATTAAAGATTGCCATACTTTGCATATTATAAAGGACACTCACAAATTTATGAAACATACTTGTTAATATATTGTAAATACTACTATATATACTAGTATAATATACTTGTAAATTTGCATAAAGAGAATTTATTTAATAATGTTAATTATGAGATAGTTTAGTTCACTACTTAGGTTTGTACTTATAGAGAACTATATATTTCATAAGGGTAACTATTATCTGCAGATTAAAGGTTTGCCACTAGGTGGCCCTGCGAGCAACTGTCTTGCCAATTTATACTTACATTATTTTGAAAGTAGTTACATTAATAATTCTAAATATTATGTTTATCGTTATATAGATGTTGTGAATGGAAATGATTTGTGTGAATGAGTGGCAGCATGGCGCTACGTTTTTGTAACTGTGAAAGGGTTGTGTGATGTCATTATATTCTGTGTATAAAAGGGATGGAGCCACACGTGCTCACACTCACTCGGTAGTTCTGAATAAACTCAGTTACTTTAATTGACTGGCTCGAGTCTGAATTTCTTCCTCCAACGCCGAGCAACGGGTACATGCAGCTCGCAGAATTTTAGAATTGAAATTGTTCTTTACATAAGTTTTTGGTACCCTCGGCGGGACTGGTTGTTGGTTGGAAGTGAAACTGAAACCGAGAGAATTTAAATTATTGAACTATTGAACTTAACTTTTTGAACTATAAAATGGAAGTGAATGCTTTGAAAGCGGCAAGAAAAGGCATGAGAACAGCATTTTCTCTCAGTCTGAAAAAGATCGAAACCGAACTCATACAAGAAAACATCGATATGAATCAACTTTCGATTCTGAAAACTCAAGTTATCGATAAATTTCACAGGCTCGACACTTGTCAGAATCAAATTTCTGAACAACTCTTGGGTACAGAAGATGCCATGCAAGAATATTTAGATGATATGGAAAACGCAGAAAATTACCGTGACCGCTACATCGTAATGTGTACTCGAGTAAATTTGAAAGTACGAGAAACCGTTGTTCCTACCGAAACTGAAAAGAGAAGCTTTAAATTACTGAAAATCGAACTGAAGAAGTTCAGCGGTGAAGCTAAAGACTGTTTGGCCTTCTGGAGTCAGTTTCAGAAAATTCACAATGATAAAAGCATTGCGGAAGAAGAAAAAATGCGATATTTATTGCAATCCGTGGAACCGAAATCGAAAGCAGAACGATTAGTGTTGAGTTTCCCTGCAACGGCGGAAAATTATCCTAAAGCCATTGATCAATTAAAAGAGAGATTCGGTCGTGAAGATTAGTGAGTGAAAATTTACGTACGTGAACTTTTAAATTTAGTAATGAAGAACGTTGTTTCTGGAAGAACGAAAACTGATTTGTCGGCCTTGTACGATGAACTTGCTGAGAAATTACGGTCGTTGGAGAGCCTTGGACGAACACAAGAAAAATATGGAGATTTCCTTACACCATTGGTAGAGTCCTGCTTACCCGAGGAAATCCTGATGGCCTGGGAAAGAAAACGAAGTACTGAAACAGACGCTAAATGATCCTTCGCCTGGAAGTCCAAGGGGAAGAGATGGTGCAGCTGGCAAAATCCGGTTTTGGAACTCCTATCCGAAAAAAAGATTCCCCAACTGAAAGGGTTAAGCCGACTGAATTAATGACTGCATCAGCTCTGGCGAGTTCCGTAAAGTCCTCAGGTAAGAAAATCAATAACTGTGTATTTTGTGAGAAATATCATCCCAGTGAAAATTGCTTTAATGCTAGAAAAATGTCTTTAAGTGCTAAGAGACAATTGTTATTAAGAAAAGGTGCTTGTTTTATTTGTTTATATAGATCTGGTCATTTGAGTAAAAATTGTGATATTAAAAAATGATATTAATTGTTTAAATGTAATTATTCTCATTTTGAAATTTTGTGTCCAAAATTAAATAAGAAGTATGATAAAAAATTGTGTTCCATAAAAACTGAGAACTCTCTATCAAGTAAGACTGCAACAGAAACCAATGTATTTACTTTCAAACTCTCTGCGTTTTCATTCGCATTAAAGATCAGGAAAGGAAAGTTAGAGTTCTGATTGATACCGCTTGTGAAAATAGCTACATTAGTGAAAGTATTACTAGTATTTTGAAGGCCACTCCACTTGGAGAGGAAACTATAATTCTCTCATTCTCTATTCGGGGGCAACGAAACTAAACCGAAACATCACAGCGTGTATTCTATTGAGGTCAGTGATTTGAAACACTCTTACTCATGTTGTTTTGAAGTGCTATCTGAAAAGAAAATATGTGGATTTACTTCTAAGATTGAACATAACCGTATTTTAAATGAGTTAAAAAATAAAGAAATTATTTTATCGGATTTAAATTGTAAAGAAACGGAAATTGGGCTTTTAATTGGGGCTGATAATATAAGAAAATTATTGACTGGGAATTTAATTGAATTTGATTCGGGTTTAACAGCTATTGAAACTAAACTAGGATGGACGGTAATTGGAAAAGTATGTTCGAACGATAAAAAACGTTATGTTAACGACATCGTCTTTGCATGTTCGGAATGTTAGCGTTAAAGAATTATGGGAACTTGATGTTTTAGGAATAGCGGATCCTTTACTTAATGATAATACGAAAGAAAATTTTGAATTAACCGATTTTAAGAATAAAATGAAAATTCTTCCCGATGGAAGATATGAAGTTAAACTCCCATGGAAATGTAACTCTAAAAATTTGCCCAGTAACAAAGAATTAACATGGAAAAGACATCTACGGATGATGAATAAATTAAGAAACGGTAAATTTTTTGATAATTATAAAAGTGTGTTTCGGCAATGGGAAGATTTAAATATCATTGAACGTGTGCCGGAAGTAGAATTGAACAATGAATGCCATTATTTACCGCATAGACCTGTGATTAAATTAGATAGTGCGACTACAAAAATCCGACCCGTATTCGATGCTTCGGCCCGTGAAAAAGGGAAACCATCTTTGAACGACTGTTTATATAAAGGCGTAAACCTTATTGAACTGATACCTGACATTTTAGATCGTTTTAGAAATTATCCAGTCGGAATTGTAGCCGATATTGAAAAGGCGTTTTTGATGCTATCTGTTGCACCGAAAGATAGAGATTATCTCAGATTTTTTTCCCCATGCAATGAAAAACAATTAGTGTACAGGCATTGTCGAGTTGTGTTTGGGGTGTCTTCAAGCCCTTACTTATTGAATGCATCTATTATGCATCTTTTGGAAAACTGTAATTCCGAATGTAAGGAAGTTGCACAAAAGTTAAAATCTTCCTTTTATGTTGATAATTGTATAACTGGTGTTTTCAGTGCTGATGAAATAGAGATATTTATCGAGAAGACTAAATTAATTATGTCGGAAGGATGTTTTAATTTACGTATTTTTGAGAGCAATGTGGCGAGTAAAAGTGTTGATAAACATTTAGGCGAAACTTTTATTTTGGGTATCATCTGGGACTTGGATAATGATGTTTTGAAATGTTGCACGAATTTCGACTCATTAACGTGCGAAGTGAAAATAACGAAACGATTAGTTTTGTCTACGGTGCAAAAAGTAATCGATCCCATTGGAATGTTGGCGCCGTCTACATTGCTCCCAAAGTTACTATTGCAGGAAATATGGAAAATGAAAAAGGCATGGGATCAGGAACTACCTCAGAATATTGTAAAGGAATTTATGAAATTGTTTAATGAAATTCAATTTTTGAAAGATGTAACTGTACCACGTTGTATGAAAATTGATATTTTTTACTGAATTACATGTATTTGTTGATTTAAGCAAGGGGTCATATGCGGGATGCGTCTTTGCTCGATCAATAGTTGATTCTAGAGTTAGACTAATTCTCGTTAGAGCGAAGTCTAGAGTAGCTCCTCTCAAACTTTTGAGTATACCGCGTCTAGAGCTAATGGCTTGTTGTGTAGGTGCTCGACTTGTAAATTCTATTTTGAAAGCGCTTAATATGCCGAACTTGAAAGTTACTATTTGGTCCGATTCCACGACAGCACTTTGGTGGATTAAATAATATGGAAATTGGTCAGATTTTGTAGCTATAATAGGGTAAAAGAAATTAGACAACTAACTCAAATTCAGTCATGGAAGTATGTTTCAGGAAACATGAATATCGCGGATTTACTATCTCGTGGTTGTTCTCCACGACAAATGCTTAGTTCTAGATGGTGGGAGGGGACTTCCTGGTTGAAACAAAATTCGGAATATTGGCCAGATGGTGAAATCAGTTGCGAGCCTCAAGAAGTTAACGTAGAGAGAAAGAAAACTAAAAATGCGAATGTTGATCTAGCAAACGATGCACCCCCCTTGCTTATATGTAATGTGTCTGATTATGATAAAATGATAAGAGTATGTGCATGGATTTTAAGATTTGTAAATAATTGTCGCAAAGACTATAACAAATCTAAGGAACATGAACTTTCTGTTGCTGAAATTGAAAATTCTGAAAAACAATTGATTCGCTTAAGTCAAACATATTATTTACCTGATGTTGAATCTTTAAAATTTGTTACTTTTATTGATAATGATAATATTTTAAGAGTAAAATCTAAAACAACTGAACGAAATGATGAAATTTCTTTTTTGTGTGCTATATTGTTACCTGATAAATGGGAATTTACAAAACTTTTGATTAGATCTATACACAAAAAGAACTGTCATGCAGGAATCCAAATAATGCAATCATTAATTAGAGAAAGGTTCTGGATTATCAGAGCTAGAAAAACTATTAAGAGTATTTTGAATGAATGTTTTATTTGTGCTCGTTTTAAAGTGAAATCATTGTCAAGCGGACCATCACCCTTACCACCAGACCGCGTGAATGATTGCGCGATATTTGAAGTTGTAAGAATTGACTTAGCTGGACCTCTGTTTTTAAAAACTGGCGAAAAGGTATGGGTTACATTGTTTACTTGCGCAGTCTATCGCGCACTACATCTTGAATTAGTAAACGCTTTATCTTCTGATGCCTTTTTGCTAGCCATTAGGCGTTTCATTGCCAGGCGCGGGAGGCACAGGATAATTTACTGTGATAACGGTACTAATTTCCGAGGTGCTTTCAATGACCTTGCGAAATTGGATTGGCATAAAATATATCGAGAGAAACATCAACTCAAAAAATAGTTTGGAAATTTATACCACCCACCGCCGCATGGTGGGGAGGCTGGTGGGAAAGGTTGGTTCGCATTATCAAGGAACTATTGAGACGTTCTCTTGGAAAATCAATATTGTCCTATGAAGAATTGTCTACAGTGATTTGTGTGTGATTGCGAATTTTTAACCAATAGTAGACCTTTAACTTATATATCTGAAAATCTACAGGAATTGATCCTTCTTACTCCAGCAATGTTTTTAATAGAGAATCGCTGTTCCGATACTACCGATATTGGCGAATTGAATTCGAGAGATTTAAGAAAAGAATGAAATATAGAATTAAACTTTTAAGTGATTTAAGACAACGTTTCAGGAAAGAATATCTAAGTGAGCTAATACAAAAACAGAATGATAATCGGGTGCGGGAATCCCGAATTAGGGAAATGGTCTTAATTGGAAACGACAATAAGAAACGTTTGTCTTGGCCTATAGCTAAGATTATAGAATTAATCCCTAGTCGAAACGGGGAAATTCGAACAGTTCGGTTAAAAACTCAACATGCCCCGTGCAACGCCCGTAATACGCCCCGTGCAACGTATCTTCCCTTTGGAAGTACAAGCGAATGCTAATAGCGATAAGGAGTTGAAAGAGGAATCGATTTCTGTTAAAAGTACTAAACCTGAAAAGGTCTTGAATACTAATGATGCAATTATAAAAAAATATACTTCTTCTGGAAAATTGGTTAAAGAACCGAAGAGACTTGATCTTTTGAATTATAACTGTTATAGGTTTGAGACTCTCCCCAAGTCTCAAAGAGGGGAGTATGGTGTGAATGGAAATTATTTGTGTGAATGAGTGGCAGCATGGCGCTACGTTTTTGTAACTGTGAAAAGGTTGTGTGAAGTCATTATATTCTGTGTATAAAAGGGGTGGAGCCACACGTGCTCACACTCATTCGGTAGTTCTGAATAAACTCAGTTACTTTAATTGACTGGCTCGAGTCTGAATTTCTTCCTCCAACACCGAGCATCGGGTAGATGCAGCTCGCAGAATTTTATAATTGAAATTGTTCGATACAATAGATGACATAATCATTTTTGGCAAGCAAGTCAATTTTATACCTAACACTAATTTTTATCCACAATATCTTAATTTAATACAGACAAATAGTAACAACAATGAAGCAAACTTTTTCACATACATATCAAATTAGTAGATAATGTAATAGTTTCAAATATTTATGATAAAATAGAAGATTTTAATTTCAATATTATAACAGTTACTCATTGGGAAAAGAATGCATATGTGTCTATATTCAGAAATATTGTTATTAGTTATATAAAAGGCAATAAATTTCTGGGGTCAAAAAAAGAAGAAATACGTAATAAATAACTATAAACATTTTACTAAATATTGCTTAAATCAGAAATAGCCAATTAATTTTATTAATAATTATATGAATAAAGCTATTCAAAATTGTGAGAATTAAAAATTCTTAGATAAATAATAGTTTAATACTACAAACTTACACATTTTATATAGTTGTAGTTACCTCCATATTCTATTATTAGTTAAAATTACTTATTATTATTTAATTCATATATACTCTAGTGTTACTAAAGTTATGGTATTTTGTAACTCTTTTATTAATTTTTGTTTCTATTCTATTTATACTTTTGTTAAGTGCTACATTTCAGCCATTCGCATGCTTTAAAACTGCTTTAGGGTCCAGAATCTGGCAATAACTCAATTATTGCACTCAGATTTAGGGCGGGCTCTGCATTTCCAAGTGCAATTTTTGGGTAAGTTACCTCTATTTTGTAATGGATTTAGATATTCCTATCCATTACTTTCAATAGGTTTTTGCTCAGTTTTATTTACATAAAGGGGGAAGGTTGACTGGCCAAAAACATGTTCAACTCCACTTTTATATAAATTAATTTTTATATTAGCTGTCCTAAGTTAGTGTTTATAAATCTGTAGCATCCATTTTATAATTTTTAATCTAGTGTCCTTCATTGCATAATCTCTTTACTATCTCTGTGTTTTTATCGAATGTGATTGATGAATGTTTATCTCTTGGTTGTAGAGATTTAGACTATATATGTATATATATATATATATATATATATATATACATATACACATACATATGTATATAAATACACACGCACACATATATATATATATATATATATATATATATATATATATATTTATATATATATATAGTATAATAAAATAAAAAAGATACCAAGTGAAGAAGTTGCATAACCTACAATGTCAACGAAGAAAAAAATTGGAGTTTAAGAGACATAACAAAATTGATACAAAAAGAGTCTGGACTAAAATTGAGACCTACTATGATTTCTATAGAGCTGTTGCTGAAATAGGCCGGTGATATAGGATTAAGTAATGCCTTACGGATCCACATTTTTAAAGGAAAACATTTTTACAAGAAATACTTATTTCACAGTTAGATGCGCTATGTTGCATCTTTATATATCTTTATATATAAAAATCTTCTGTTCGTACGTATGTGACTAATCTCCTCCTAAACGGCTGGACCGATTTTGATGACATTTCTTGTGTGGGTTCAAGGGGATACGAGAATCGTTTAGATTCACAATTCGGTCCGATATCGCACAATTAGTTAAAAACATTTTAATTAAAACAATAAGAACTTTCGACTCAATATTCACCTGCGTTGTTGTAACAACGTTATTGTTATAAAAATAAAGTAAGTTGGCGTCGAAAATCGATTTTCAGCAAAACTAGCCAAACCAGGTCTTTATTGTTACATAAATGCAGACTAATCATGCCTTTTAGCATTTTTAATTATTATTCAAATAATCTTTATATATGTAATTCTTCTGTGCTTGTGTGTGTGACTGACTCCTTCTAAACGACTGGATCGATTTTGATGACATTTTTTGTGTGGGTTCAAGTGGATTCTAGAATGATTTAGATTCACAATTTGGTCCAATGTCGCAATTACTTAAAAAGATATTAATTAAAAACCTTAAAAAGCATTATTGTTTTACCCCTGTGTGCTGTTTATTCTACTAATGCGTGGCAAGACTAAAAAAGAAAGAAAAAACAGGGGAGAATTTTTTTTGTTTTCGCCATTTTTAAAATTGCAATGTAATTTTTCTATCAAAATCAGACAAAAAATATAAGTACAGCATCGAAAAGATTATTCATTTCATCACGATACGGTATATATCGTTATATATATATATATATATATATATATATATATATATATATATATATATATATATATATATATATATATATATATATATATATATATATATATATATATATATATAATTCTTCTGTGCGTGTGTATGTGACTGAAATCCTCCTAAACGGCTGGGCTTTTTTGGATGATATTTTTTGTGTGGATTCAAGTGGATTTGAGAGTGATTTAGATTCACAATTAGGTCCGATGCCGCAATTAGTTAAAAATGCGCCAAAATTATGTAAAGGCGCGCGATTTTTCATAAAAAAATCGTGGGCAATATTCTTGAGGCCACTATTTTGAGCGGCAAACTTCAAGGTGAAGTTGCATTTCTACCACAGATCCCAATGATTCTTTCAGACTCACCTACCCATTTAAATGTTCGCAATTTCCAATTCGCTTGGTATTTGCTCTGACCATTAAAAAGTCATAGATTTAGAAAACCCGTGCTTTTTTCACACGGCCAATTATATGTTGCATGTCCAAGGTCTGGCAAACTATCGCATTTGTTTGTTTCTATCCCTCAAGGATTAACCGAAAACATTGTACATTCAAAGGCATTACAATAAGTTTATTTTTCGAGCATTAAAAAAATATACCTGTTATGAAAATAGCTCGAGTTTTATTTTTTTACCCTTTAATCAAAACAAGTTTAAGTTTCTATTAAGAATAGGCTCTATATTCAACTCAGTTCATAATAAATTCATACTTACTCGCAATCGATAGGTTGAATTGTGGTAACTGTATATGTGATGATGTCAGGTATTGTAATAATTTTCTTTATGAAACATTTCATCAAAACGGTCCAGATTGTTACAACTTATTCAAAAAAGTTTGTAATTTTCAGATTTAAGACTTGTGTACAGGGCAACATCTGTCTGTGGACCGCTAGTATATATAAAGGGTGTTTTTTTAGAGGCATAGAACTTTAAATTCCAATAAAACAACGATGTATTATTCGATTGACATGAATTTTTTTTATTCGAAAGATAATCTTGTGCCATTACATTTTAAATATGATTTCTGGCATATGAATATTGTTTTCCAAATGGTCAAGCGTTTGTGGCTTATCCGCATAGACCAATGGCTTTACATAGCCCCACAGAAAATAGTCTAGCGGTGTTAAATCACAAGATCTTGGAGGCCAATTCACAGGTCCAAAACGTAAAATTAGGCGGTTAACCAAACGTGTCTTTCAATAAATCGATTGTGGCACGAGCTGTGTGACATGTTGCGCCGTCTTGTTGTAACCACAGCTCCTGGACATCATGATTGTTCAAGTCAGGAATGAAAAAGTTAGTAATCATGGCTCTACACCGATCACCATCGACTGTAACGTTGTGGCCTTCATCGTTTTTGAAGAAGTACGGACCAATGATTCCACCAGCCCATAAAGCGCACCAAACAGTCAGTTTTTCTGGATGTAACGGTGTTTCGACATACACTTGTGGA
The DNA here is from genome assembly GCA_019973935.1 of Trichonephila clavipes. NCBI lineage: Eukaryota > Metazoa > Arthropoda > Arachnida > Araneae > Nephilidae > Trichonephila > Trichonephila clavipes. Next base: position 1,569,855 of record BMAU01020251.1, on the reverse strand, counting down.
TTAGCTTCACTCCAAATGCGGCAGTTTTGTTTGTTGACGTAGCCATTCAACCAGAAGTGCGCTTCATCGCTAAACAAAATTCGCTTATGAAAATCGGGAACAACGGCAATCTCGTTTTGGGCCCATTCGACGAATCTCTATGAGGCGTGAGTCTATTTATGATGAATTGCCAAACCAAACTGAGAATAAATCACTTGACAGCTGTTAAATCGGTCGCCATCTTGGAAAGTAACGCCAACTTAAACTTCTATACCTGGAAAAAAAAACACTCTTTATATGGGTGTGTAACACAGTGAATCCAACTGTGAAATTAGTATTTCCTTTAAAATTGTTTTTCCAGTTACAAAGAGTGGGTGCGATAGCTAAGATTTTATGGAGACAATTTCGTGCTTGGGTATTATTTAACCTGCCGAAACGCTCCAAACCGGCGTTGTCGAATTGTGTGTTGGAGCTCTAGGATCACTAATGACCCATGCTGCAGAGACGCTGATGAGCATTAAATCTGTGAAGGCTGAATTTCCTCAACTTTGCGTGATGTTGATGTTTAGAAATGGGGCGAGTTCTGGTGTCGTCTTCGTCACTTGATTGCAGGCTACATTTACTAGGTTGTATTATGTAGTTTTACTATGTTCAGATGTTAAAAATGTAAACTTTGATTTTATTTAATGAAGATTGTGCATAAGGGTGTTTGTTTGCCAGGAAATCCGTTTGTAGCTCAAAACCTTTTTCGGGTGAGCTCGTTTCCTTTGGGCATTGTGCCAATAAACTTCCTGTTGCTTCAAATTGGGACATAAATCAAAATAAATAAAATTAATTTAACTCAGGAGATCGGGTCCAGTACAACTGATACCCCTCCTTGTAGTCTGAAAGACCCCTTCTCCCATTTAGGTGGAGTAAAAGTTTGGTAAATAAAGAACATTAAGTTTTATTTCCATTTCATCGAAGTTTAATATTACGAGATTTGTCATTATTTATTGTGATGCTTTGAAATGCTTCGTTAACGTGTAGTGAAATCATATCAAATGAAGCTCGATAAAATTAGCCATATATCAAACCTCTACTCGGTGTGTCTTCATCAACATCAATAATCGAAGCCACGAATGCGTTACAAAAGACGAACAATATTTTTAGATAGTAATAATTTACTTGGAATTTTCAATTTTTTTTCAATTCATAGCAACTTTTTTCTGTTATAAGGTCATTATCTTGAATAAACGTGTAAGAGGTAAAGCCCCCAAAATTAATTAAGGAAATTACTTGAGGGAAAAAGTGAAGCGGTTATGTAAATTAACCCACTTTAATAATTAATCTATTTCAAAGTTTCATTAAATATACTTAATAAAATGATGAGAGGATAGGAAAAAATGAGGAAAAAGTTATTTGTATTATGCAATTGAGAAACGAGATTTTTTTCTTTCCCCAATAATTAAATATACTTTTTTATATGTTTGTAATTTTTTATAGCTAAAAAACATGTTTTAACATTATTCGCTGAAACTCGTTGCTATAATATTCAATAAAGAAGGTTTTTTCCCATCCTTAATAAGGCAAAAAGCATATTATGAAACTGTATAAAAATTATTGAAATTAAATGGAAATTATTTATTTTTCTTTGATATATTCTTTTCACTAAAATATAACGTTTGTTATAACATATAAGCTGAAATGCCTGACGTACGCATGAATGTTTGGTAAACCGACTATAGCAATGTTTACAGAAATATGCTTCAAACTTTTTCGAAAAAAGTTGAAAAAAAAAAGAATTTCCTCGGAATGAAAATTTATTTTAAGAAACATTATAGAAGTATATAAATTGATAGGAAAGTAAAAAAACAATACCTATTAATGATTTTAATATCTAAAAAAATATTTAATTTCATTACTATTTAAATCGCGTATGAAAATATTGACACATATTTCCTACTTGATGTATCACATATTACCATCACTTTATTTCCAATATTTTCAGAATACATTTGTGGTTTTATAGAAAATGTACAATGTTTCAAGCATTTTCATATATGCAAGTGATCCAGAATTCAATTTCAAAATATTTTTAACGTATTTCTTTATATATTTTAATTAATATATTCAAAAAATAATTCTAAGGCAACGTTTTAATGATGTATAACAAGGGAGAGTAGCTGTAGACTAGAAACAGGTCAACCCCAAGAGTAGGATACATGAGGAATTTAAATATATATATATATATATATATATATATATATATATATATATATATATATATATATATATATATATGTATATATATAAATTTAGATTATTTTGAAAATAGTTTCATTCATAATTCTAAAACAATGAAGCAAGATTTCTTGATATACATATCAAATTAAAAGATAATGTAATAGTTTCAAATATTAATGATAAAAGAGAAGCATTTAATTTGAATATTATAAAAGTTCCTAATTGGGAAAGGAATGTACATGTGTCTATATTCAGAAATATTGTTATTAATTATATACAACGCAACCAAGTTCTTATTTCAAAACAATAAGAAATAATAAGTAATTATAAACATTTTACTAAATATTGCTTAAATCACAAATGTCCAGTTAATTTTACTAATAGCTATTTGAATAAAGCAATTCTAAATAGTAAGGATTAAAACTCCTTAGAATAAAAATAGTTTATTATTATAACTTTTTATCTTTCCTTCTAGTTATAGTTTCCTTCATATTCTGATATTAGATGAAATGACTTATTATTATTTGATCCATATATAACTCTAAATTCAACAAAGTTATGGTAGTTTTTAAACTGCCTTTTTAATTTTTTTTTCTATTTTTTAATACTTTTGTTAAATGCTACAATGCAGCCATTCACATGCTTTGAATTTGCATTTGGGCCCAGAATCTGGCAATAACTTATTTATTCCACTCAGATTTAGCGCGGGCTCTGCATTTTCAAGTGTAATTTTTAGATAAGTGACTTATATTTTGTAATGGATTTAGATATTCCTATCCATTACTTTCAATAGGTTTTTGTTCAGTATTATTTACATAAAGTGGGAAGGTTGGCTGTCCACACAACATGTTCAACCCCACTTTAAATATACATTATTTTATAAATAAGCTGTCCTAAGTCAGCAATGTTTATAATACTGCAGCATACAATTTTTAAATTTCGATTACTTATGTATTCTTCATTGTGTGGTTTTGTTACTTTCTCTGTGTTTTTCGTTTTTGATTGATGAATGTTCATCTCTGTTTTGTAGAAAATTAGACTATATACGAGGGCATTTCGAAAAGTAAAGATACAATGGCTCTCATTCCTTAAAAACATTTATTTAGAAAAAGTGAGTTACATCTTATTAACTGGACTATTTATTCATTTTCGACATAATCACCCCCATTATCCAAACATTTGTTAAGTCGGTGCACAAGCTTTTGTATCCCACAGTCATAGAAGGTCGCCGCCGGTTGTCGGAACGACATTTCTCAACTTCATCTTTGATCTCATCATCGTCGAGGAATGATTTTCCACCAAAATGTGACTTCAGGTAACGGAATAAATGGAAGTCGCTGGGTGTAAGGTCCGGGTTGTATGGCTGATGGTCCAATACTTCCCATCTGAATTGCTTAAGTAGTGCTTTGGTTATGAGTGCTGTGTGAGGCCTAGTGTTATCATGAAGCAGGGGGACTCCTTGTCAGCATTCCCCTGCGTTGGTTTTGGATTGCCCTTCGAAGATGTTTCAAAGTCTGACGATATGCAGCAGCATTCAATTTCGTTCCAAGAGGCGTAAATTCCAACAGAAGAATGCCTTGTCTGTTTCAAAACAGAAGCCATGATTTTTCTCGCTGAAATCGAAGTTTTGTATTCCTTAGCTTTTGGTGAATTAGAATGGCGTCGTTGCATTGATTGTTGCTTGGATTCAGGTGCATGGTGATAAACCCACGTCTCGTCATCTGTCATATGTGATCAAGGAACTCATCACCCGCTTCTGCATAGCCTGTGAGGAAATCGAGTGCAAAGCCCATCCTTTTCTTTTTGTGTTCTTCCGTTAACATTTTTGAAACCCAGCGTGCACACAACTTTCTGTACCCTAACTTAACAGTCACAATTTCATAAACAGTTGTCATTGACACCTCCAGTATTATCTGATGCAATTCTTTCAATTTGAGACGGCTATTCGCACGAATTGCTTCCTCCGTTCTCTAAAGAAGGGCATCAGAGATCACAGATGGCCGACTTGTTCTTTGTTCGTCATGCACATCGGTCCTACCTTCAAAGAAATGACGACACCATTTCGTTACAATTTGTGTTGATTCATAATTTTCCCATAAACAGAAACAATTTCTTTCTGAATATCAGCTGGTCACTGACCTTTTGCATGAAGAAAACGTATGACGGCGCGCACTTCACATTTGGAGGGATACTGAATCGGCACAGCCATTTTAAACACGACCTTCTCCAACCAGATTCAATATTGAAACGCCGAATGACCGTGAGGAGAAAGCTAACGGATCAAGGTTAACACCTGTGTTGCCAACTTGCTCGCCAAAGCTTTTCTTTTCCTCTGGCGTACAGTGTATCGTTACTTTTCGAAATAACCTCTTATATATATATATATATATATATATATATATATATATATATATATATATATATATATATATATATACACTGGTATGCAGAACTTAAGCAAAAACGTAAAAAATTAGCAGATAGCCATGTAATTGCAGAAAAGGATGTCTGGAGATCAGTACAGTTAACACATAAGTCAGTAGAAACGTCATGCGTATGCAAATATCAGAAACAAAACGTCAGAAGCGACGTGAGTGTACGCAAAACGCGTGATGTCGGCGCACGCTGTTCAACAGTAGAATAAAATGAACGACGAAGACGCAATTCAACATATTCGCTGCAAGTACTAGTGAGTCAGTTTGTGAAATATGGCTAGAAGAAATCACCTGGACGACTTCACATGTGGAAGAATGATCGGAAATCTGGAGGAGGGGCGTACTGTCACCAGTGTATCTGCAGAGTTCGGAATCAACAATAGAGTGTCTATTCGCGCGCTTGGAAAGAGTTCCAAACCACAGGTACTGCTGTTAGAAAGATTGGTGGTGGCCTTCCGAGGACGACAACTGCAGGGAGTGACCAATATATCCTCCTGTAGGCGAAAAGAGGCCGATAGCAGTCAGCAAGTGACATTTCTCAGCAACTCTGTACAGCAACGGAGCGACAAGTGTAGCGGTTTACTGTGGCCAGATGCCTTCACAAAGTGGGCCTATTCGCCCGCCTTCCTGAATGATGCCTCCCGTTGAAATTTAGCCACCGACTCCACCGTTTACAGTGGTGCAGAGAGGTAAAAAACTGGACAACTGATCAATGGAGTCGTGTCCTCTTTACGGATGAGAGTCGGTTCAGTACCAGAAGCGATTCTCAACGGGTTTTGATTTGGAGAGAGATCGGGATCCGGTTTTATCCCAGTAACATTGTGGCAATCCTATACGGAACTTTCTCACTAACCTTCTGAGACGTCTTTTTTAGGGAAATTTAATTCCCCTACCTATTTCTAATCAGCTCCAAAAACAGGACAGGATTCCTTGTTATGCAGATTAGATAAAGTATTTAAGTCAAACGGAATAGTAAAGTAAAAAGCAGTAGGAGAGAGAGATTGAAGCAGAAAGGTATAATAGTGAAGTTAGAGATTTATTATAGAAGATTTCGAGGTGGATAAATTAATCTCAGGAAGAGTTGAGATTCAGTGTGGTAAATATTGATTTATATTTAAAGTCTCATTAAAGCTTTATATTAGGAGTGAGATTAAAGTTAAATGTTCATTAGGAACATTATTGAACATAATTCTGGGATCTCTTATCGTGTGAATCTCTGCGTGATCGATATTATAATTGTTAATTAATTGGATATATTTGTTATTAAAAGTCTTTGATTCTATATTTCGGAAAGATAACCAAATAAAGAAAGTTATTTATAAAAATGGCTACTGGCTCTTATCTGACTCCAAATTATTCTCATTCTCAAAGTGAGATCCAAGGGGATCTTCACAACATCAAGGAAAGACACCGTTAACGTGGTCCTGGAGTTCTTCTCTGGGGAGGCATTATGCTGAGCGGGTGAACTGAGCTTCACATTTTCGACAGAGGGTTTGTAATCGGGGATCGCTATTATGAGGAGGTACTTCTTCCACATGTGCGTCTGCTCCGAGGTGCCATTGGCCCAGACTTTATTTTTTTGGATGACAAAGATGGCCCCATCGGACTGTTGCTATTGAGGAGATGCTGGGAAGTGATGATATCACTCGAATGGATTGGCAAGCCTACTCCCCAGATTTAAATCCCATCGAACAAGTGTGGGATGCTTTGGGGAGATGTATTGCAGCACGATTACATCATCCGGAGAACACCCAACAACTCAAACAGATGCTGATTGAGGAATGGGCACTCCTACCGCAAGAAATATTGCACCAGCTGGTTCTGAGTATGCCGAGACGGTGCGAAGCAACCATTGCAGTGTTGGGAGGGCATATTCCATATTAAGGAACATCTGCTTGTTGTTCTTCCTGTTGGATAGACAATCATGAGTCACGATACAATGCGTTCAATAAAGCTTGTTTTTGTTTGATTCCATACCGTATGCATTGTATTCTTTTTTCAGCGCCGATGTTACGTCAACCTTTACGTACATAATACTATCCCTCATTTCTCAATTTGATGTCTCTCAGATGATTTTTCGTGAAGTTATGACAATAAACCTACCTGTTGCTTAAGTTTTACACACCAGTATATATATATATATATATATATATATATATATATATATATATATGACCATTCAGCAGACCATTTCAGCCATTTTCATGCTTTGAATCTGCATTAGGGTCCATAATCAAGCAATAGCTTATTTATTGCACTCCTATTTAGTGCGGGCTCTGCATTTTCAAGTGCAATTTTTAGGTAAGTTTCCTCTATTTTGTAATGGATTTAGATATTCCTATCCATTACTTTTCATAGGTTTTTGCTCAGTATTATTTACATAAAGGGGGAAGGTTGGCTGGCCAAAAAACATGTTCAACCCCACTTTTATGTAATTTATATATTAGCTGTCCTTAGTCAGCAATGTTTATAATACTGCAGCATCCATTTTATAATTTATAATTTTCAATCTAGTGTCCTTCATCGTATGTTCTCTTTACTGTCTCTGTGGTTTTTTCGAATGTGATTGGTGAATGTTTATCTCTTGTCTGTAGAGAATTAGACTATATATATATATATATATATATATATATATATATATATATATATATATATATATATATATATTTATATATATATATGTATATTTATATATCATATATATATATATTTATATATCATATATATATATATATATACATATATATATGTATATTAATATATCATATATATATACATATATATACATATATATATATATTTATATATCATATATATATACATATATATATATATATATATATATATATATATATATATATATATATATATATATATATATATTATAAATAATGGATTTAACTGCAATACAATTATGCACTTCCTTCCAATGATTTAATAATTAATAAACTAAAAGCAAAAAACAAGATAAATCAATTTTACAGGTAAAATAGCATTATCTTTCACAAAAAAAGAGAAAGAAATAACTTTTTAATCCATGAAATATATTTAGAAACGTCTACATCAAAAATATAACTTTAAATCAACTGTTTAAATTTCAGTCGTAACATACAGAGTGGAAAACTTTTTTAGAAGCTTTTTACGAACTCCGTTACCAAGATTCAGCGGAATAAGCGACAGAAGCGCTAACAATAGGCGTTTTAAAAGAAAGTTCAGTAAAAACTTTTCCTGTTTGAGAAACTTTGTTGCGTTTACCGACAAATTTATCTCTGAATAAAAAAATAAATAGGACAAGAAAAGTGCAGAAGGATAGTTTTTTTTGTGAGGAAGCATCACCTTTATTTTCTAAGAAATTGACAAAACTTCAGAAATGTTCCTTATTTTTGACTTTTTCAGTTTTCCTTCTTTTTTCTCTTATTCAAGACATCATTTATTTTCGTTTGTCCCAAGTTGTAGGAAGCGAAGTATGTTGAATAGATTCTTAATTTAATCAGCACCAACCCAATAAGTTTTGTTTCAACTAATTCGATTTCAGTTCATTAGTTCTTGCAATTTCTTACACAATCAACAGTTTATTATCCTATGTGATATGAAAAATGTTTCAGAGAAAACAGCATTTTTACATGTACACTCGCACACACAGATGTATTTTATGTATGTATATGACTGTTTGCGTAGGTTATTGTCCATTATTTTTCAACATTATAAGGAGAAAAAGAGGAACGTTGACTAGCCTTAAAACTGGTTAAGCCCCACTTGTGTATTCGAATTTATAAGCTACTCTCAGAGAGCAAATTTTACTATACAGAGCATCCATCTATTAAGTTCCCAGAATCCAAATAATATTTTTGTCTCATTTATCCAGGCCCTTACAGTCACTTGTGTTTGTGTCTGTGGGAGAGTAGAATTTATTTTTAAAATAAATCTCTCTCTCTCTCTCTCTCTCTCTCTCTCTCTCTATATATATATATATATATATATAGTAAAAATCATATACTTTCTCTCTCTCTCTTTTCTTTCAATTGGGGCTGCGGATTGGTAATTACCATTGTAGACCTAGTACATTTTCAGGGAGCTGGTATCACTTTTTAGTGTAGCACCATGAAGGTGGATGCCAATTGCCACAATGCAATTTTGACGCCCGTTTTCCTTCCCAGATTGAGGCACCTGAACTCTGACAAAGAGAAATTGTACTAAGAATTTAATTTTGCGAAGATGAACAAAGTCAAACAAGTACTCTAGGGAACTTAAACATTCCGAATAATCATATGACATGGACGCGGTCGATTTTATGCATCATAAAATTCTGTTGACTTGGGCCGAGGTCTAACATGCAAACTAGGTCGTATAAGGTCAGCACCTAACCAACTACGCCACATAAGCCGCCCACAGAGTCAGATACTAAGTTACCAAATATCTAATAAACCAAAGCAATGAACAGAAGTATAGCGACAGTATAAATCAGAAATAATATAGCTTCAGTAGAGTATAATAGCAAACTCGTGACCTTAGGAACTAAGTTTGTCAGATTATATATATATATATATATATATATATATATATATATATATTTTTAAATATATAAAAATAATCACAATTATCAATTTAAAAATTTAAATATATGAATCCTAAAATACCAAAACACTTCAGAATATCAATGGCGAATATAAAAGATAATGTTCCATCATTTTCAAACAAAATTAAAAAAATATAAAATAAAATAAAAATTTATAAAATATCCAAGTGCAATCTCGGACTTAGGACCGATAAGTGGGGTTAAACTAGTTTGATGGCGCCAACCTTCCCCCTATTGCAACATGGTAAGTTAATTGGAAAATTTTCAAATTTCAGAAGGAAAAAAATTAAAAATTAAAAAGTTAAAATTAAACCATTATACTTTAAATTAAAAAGTTAAAATTAAATCATTATACTTGAAAAATAAAACTATTCGCCATCACATTCCGAAATATATTGCAATATTAAAATTTAAAAACAATTTAGTGCATAATATAAGTGAACCTTCAAACTCCCAAGATGATGCACCCATCTTTAAAACAGTTGTAAAGGTAGAAAAATTAAATTCCTGATCCGAAAGTTCAAATCAAAAAATATTTGAGATCCGAAAGTTCAAATCAAAAATTATCTAAAATCAAAAGTTCAAATTAAAAATCCGAAAGTTCAAACTAAAAATTTCTAAAACCGAATGTTCACATAAAAAACACAGTATATTTTTAGGCCGTGGGTAGCCTAGTGGTTAGAGCATCGGACTCCAGACCGGAAGGCCTGGGTTCGATGCTCGATGTCACCAAATACCCTCCGAGTGCACACGGAGTACGTGCTCGTTAAATCAGTGGGTCCGTAGTCTTGTGGGCTTATTCACTAGCGCAGGAACTGGAGAATATTTCCCTCCCCTTCAGTTCACTTGCAGAAATTGTGGAGGTGGAGATAGAGGTCGTGTCGCCATCTATAGTCCCTTCGGGGAAGTTTCACTGAGCTTAAATCGCACTGTCACCTGTATGGTGCTCAAGGCCAACGACAGGCGTACCTCTTGCCCATGCCACGATGAATTTCATGGGCCTCGTTCTGACTACGTCAGACAGGTGGCATTAGCCACAAAAACACAGTATATTCACAAATGAATAGAGTAAATCATTAAAAAAATACAGTATATTCACAAATGAATAGAGTAAATCATTAAAAAAATACAGTATATTCACAAATGAATAGAGTAAATCATTAAAGACTCACCAAACAGTATCCCATCAAGAATATGATCCATTTCTTATAGCACGATTTTTCATTTTTAATGTATCAATTACACATCATATTTTGCTCATAACATCTAACCATGTTAATCCAATCGATTCTTGATCCAACACTAGAGTATGACTACTTGGCATTAGATGCAAACCATATCACATGTAAAAGACTTGCTTGATTGATTGGTCATAAATGACTGTTTGGACATAAATGTTTAACTGGTAATAAATAATTTTAAAGTGTATATATAGTCGTGTAAATATTGTTTTAAGTGTGTGTGTATTAAAATGTATATTAAAATGTAACCTGTGTGTGGAATGCACAAATTCTTCACAGCTGGACCACTAACAAGCTGACTTTGTGGACCTAATGTTGTGTGGTGGATTTGTGCATTTACGAGTTTAAAAATATTTTTAAGAAATATTTCTGATCTATATATTTTCTCAGGAAATTGATGGGATAATCATTTTGTATGCACAATAATATAAATTTCTGGATATTTTTGAATCTATCAATATTGTGCGTAGTTAAATTATTTTTCTCAACAAAAAATTTAAAATTATATTTCTAAATACAGATATATGAAGACAACTATTGAAGTTTGGTATCTTTATGACATTGAATTTAAATGCTTCTCTTTTATCATATATATTGCTATATAATTTGTTGTCAATATAATAGTTAAATCCAAATCCAGAAATTCAACTTTGTTTGAGTTAAAATTCGTCTGTATTAATTTTAGGTATTCAGGATAAAAATTAATGTTAGGTTTAAATTCTCTATCATGACCTATAACAATTAAATCATCTATGTATCTTAACAAGAGGCAAGAGGGTTTCTTTCTTCGAACTATTTCATAATGGTGTAAATACAGGTTAGCGAGACTATTACTAGCCGGGCCACCCTGAGGCAATCCTTTGATTTGTTTATAAAGTTTGTTCTCAAAAATAATGAAGTTCTCCTGTATAACAAAACGAATAAGTGTATTGAACTTTTCAAAACTAATGTAATTATTCAAATCATATTTCTCATATGCATCTGAAAGTACCTTAATTATATCTTCTATTTTAATGGAGTTAAATAAATCTTCGAAATAGAACCCATTCACTGAAAATACCTCTTGTTGATCAACTTTCTTTATTACATCATGGCTGTTTTTTATAATAGAAGTATCCTTAAATTTGTCTATTGTATCTTGTAATAGGGTCTGTAAAATTCTTCCCGATTTTGATATATAAGTATTGAACCCATTTGTTACACTGCGGAATTTGATTGGATTCTTATGAAATTTAGGAGTCAGAAATATATGGGGATATATAATTTTATTGCTAGAAATATTTAATTGTTTACCAAATGCCAATAATCTGTTGTTAATTTCTTTCATACTAAATTTACTTACATCATATGCATTATTATTTTGTATATGATCATTTATTAATTTACTATAATAATATTTTACATATAATTGCATAATTTCTTGGTACTTTATCTACATAAACTGTCACAAAGTGTTTTTGTAAGTTTTCTATTGGTCCCTTAATTTTTCTATAACAATCTTCATTTTTGTTCTAAAATTAAAATTCATTAAGTCCTTGAGGACATGAAAACCATATTCTTTAAAAGCCTGAGTAGGTAAATTATATTTAATTGCAACATTTAGAATAAATTTATTAATATCTTCTGATAGTTGTTTTCTCACATTTAAATTGCTGTTTGAAATAGTCAATCGATAACCAGTACCTTTGCTCATAATTTCTCTTAATTTCTGTGTGTGTGTGTGTGATCCTGTACATTTTCTAAGTTGCCAGTTATTACGTGCCCATGATATTCGTCTACGTATTTCTTGTATTATATATATATATATATATATATATATATATATATATATATATATATATATATATATATATATATTATATATATATATATATATATATATATATATTATATTATATATATATATATATATATATGTGTGTGTGTGTGTATGTGTGCAGTGTTTATATATCTGTTAAAATTTTTATCTTTAATTTTGGATTAATAATACCTGTCCATTAGAATCTTATTGCATTTTCTCAGTATTATAAACAGAAAAGATTGGTTAACTAGCAAAAAAAAAACTGAGTCTGTTGTGGTTAAAAAACATTTTCAGCCTGTGATATTTCTATTGTTGTGCATCCATGTGGTCTTCTGGTATTTCTTTATCTTGGGTTTTGAATGTGAATATTTTTGTGTTCTGTGCGTACATTTTTTTTTAATTCTAAAATTAAGAAAAATGAATAAAACAAATTATTTTTGTATCAAGGAATTTATTTAATACATATGAACTTGAGGAGAAAAACAGAAAAGTAAAGTAAAAGATTTTTTTAAAAAAATGCAATGAGTCCTTTTTTCAAAGTGTTCCTTCTGTTCAAATTGAAAGACATTCAAAGATATTTCGTTTGAAGACTAGAATTCATGTTAGAAATTACAAATAGATACCATATTTTAATTGATATTATCTTATTTTAAACGAGTATGGGGGAGATTTGAATGTTACACAATTCCAATACTTATATCCGGGTTGGTGTTTTTGTAAAGCATGATATTTGCTAACAATTAAATAACATTTAAACGTTTATATATATAGAATTTTATTTATATAATTTATTGGAGCCTTTGTCTTTGATAAAGTGGAATTGAAACTATATAAGTAGAAAATTGTTTCAGTTTTGCATCCTCATAAAATAAACTGCATTTTTATATAGTCATTTACGCTATTATTTTTGGCCTGATGTAGTGCAAAAACTATGTTCTATTAAAATGCTGAATATAAACTGCTGTTTGTTGAAAATTCAACATCATGAATGAATCATCCGAAGGACATGAAATTTGCAGAAAATGGTAATTATGGGATGTTATACAAAGTAGTAAAGTTTCAGAGTCACAACGTATGCGTGGTATGAGCAGCGCTCTTTTAACTGATGCTGAAAGCGTATAATTAGAGGGCGGTAACGGGACAATGAAAATCGTGCAGGGTTATTTGTTAGTAGTGATTGTTTAGTGAGATCCAAATATGCCTCCACGACGAAATATGATGACATTTCAAAAACGTACTAAGTTTGAACGAGGGAGAATCATCGACCTTCACGAAGAAGGATTTTTCTGTCGCTGAATAGCAGCTCGTGTGTAGCAGAACAGTTCCACAGTGATGCGAAATTTGAAGCAGTAGACCGACGAGTAACGAGCTCAAAAAACTGAAATTGGACAACCGAAAGTAGCATCAGAAAACTATGATAGACATCTGGTCCGCATGGTGGTGAATGATCGTATAGTTTCCTTCAGGCAGTTTGCAGCACGTTGGTCTACTGCTACAGGTGTATTAATGCCGGCTTCGTAAACGCCTTCTGTACCGTGAACTGCGTGCAAGAATTCCTTTATACAAGATTCCTCTCAACACAAACCATCGACAATGGGCTCATGAACTCAGAGCATGATTGGCAGATTGTCAACAAATTGTCTTTTCTTACAAATCCCACTTTAATTTGTGGAACCATGACGGCCGCATTCGTGTTAGATACTATGCTGCTGAACATTGTCTTCCAGAATGCATTATCAAATGCCATAGTGGTCGAACATTTGGCTATACGAGCATGTTTTGAGGTTGATTTCATATCATGGACGATCTCAGCTGTAACGAATTGATGGCAATCTGAATAGCTACAGGTACGTCCGTGAAGCGCTAAATTTTGAAGTTGTTCCCTTCCTTCAAGGCATCCATGGAGCTATCTTTCTACAGGATAATGTACGCCTTCATGTTGCAAGGAAGGTTCGAGACTTCCTTTCAGCCCAAAACATGCAACTTTTTTTCTGGCCTGCTTATTAGCCGGATATGTCCTCTAATGAAAATGAGTGGGATTTGGTTGGTCAGCATCTTGCTTGTTATCAATATCCTGCAGCTTCAAAAGACGAACTTTGGGAGCCCATACAAGCAATATGGTTTTATCTTCCACTAGCAGAAATTCAACATCTGTTTGACTCTACGCTATATACTTATTGCAGCGCATGTTATCTATATCAAATACTGATTTCAGACATTTAATACTGTTCTTTATCTTTGAAATTTTATTCATTTATTTTTATAACTACAAATCGTTTGTGTATTACATTTCATTTAATCCTGATGACTCCTTCATGGTGTTGCATTTCTTGCAAAACGCAGCATAATTAGTTAAAAAAATTAAAGCTCTTTGTAACAAATTGAGAATTCTTGAATGTCATCCATCCTGATGAATTTTAAAACACTCACACTCTTTGTTAATTTTTATTATCATTTCTTAAGGGTTTTAAGATTTTTCTGAACAAAGTGAGTTTTTTTGTTTTCCAAATTTTATCCATTCACTCTTTTAAAATTTTAAGTCCTTTTTCGACGTACACGGGGAGGGAACGATGAAGGAAATTCATCTTGGGATGAGACTTTAGGGTGTGCAACCCTCAATGTAATTCCGCCGAATGTCTAGTCAATTCGGAGAAAATCGACTTCGAAATTCATTCTTAATTTATACAATTAAGTTTTAACTATCTCATGCGGCGCAATGTCTTAGTTGGTTGGACGGCTGCCTTCTACGAGAAAGGATAGGGTTCGAGTCGTGTGAATAACTTTTTTTTCCAATTCACTTAATTATTTTTTAAACTTAAATAAATTTAATTCAAAAGGACTTATTAAATATTTTAAATAACTATAAAAGAACTAAATCAATAATATATAAAAATACATAATATTTTTATTATATTTATTATAAAATAATTCATTTAACAATAATTAATTTTATAATTTTAAAAAATAATGAAAAGAACTGAAAAAAAAGATTGTTCGCGCGACTTTAACCATATCCGTTCGCATAAAAAGCAGGCATCCTACCAACTAAACCTTTGCGTCGATGGAGGTATTTAAAACTTAATTGTATAAAAGATAAGCATGAATTTCGAAAGCTATTTTCTCCGAATTGACGGACAATTCGGCGGAATTAATTAGAGGGTTGAAGATGAGACACCGAGTCTGGTCCTAAAATGAATTTCCTTAGTCGTGCCCCCCCTTATTAGACATAATTTTGTTTTCCACATTATTACCCTT
This sequence comes from Trichonephila clavipes, assembly GCA_019973935.1. Lineage (NCBI taxonomy): Eukaryota > Metazoa > Arthropoda > Arachnida > Araneae > Nephilidae > Trichonephila > Trichonephila clavipes. Next base: position 1,554,342 of record BMAU01020251.1, on the reverse strand, counting down.
TTGAGGTAGTTTTGTAGAATTTATTACTACTGCTTTTGTTGATTCCAATCTCAGATTGTCTAGTAATGCTAAACAATCTCCATAAATCTAAAAAAAATCAAGAAAGTCTAAGAATAGAAGAGGGTTTAGAAGGACCTCGTCCATTTTGAAATTCAAGCAAGCCAAGATATGGGCAGGGGAGGCGAGCTTGGAATAACATAAGTGGTCCTCTGGTAATATCTTCTGACCCTGGCTAAAAGTGAGTTTTTATACCGTCACTCACAAAGCCCGAGGAGGTAGAAGCTTCAATGAACCTCTTGGATTTCTTCCGAAGTACCAAGGATGAATAGGAGGAGTTCAATCTTCTTAAGACCAGTCAGTAGGGTAAACCCCTTTTAAAAATCGATTTTGAGCTTTTGTTTTTTCTGAAATCTACAAATCAAGACCTTACCAATGATATAACATACAAGCCATTATATGAATTAGAAGTATTTAAAAAAATAATCAGTTGATTTAAAACGCCCATTTTGACAAATAAAAATGTAAACATTGCCTTTTTAAAACTGAGGAAATGTTGTAAAGCCTCGATATGTTTTTATTTTTTGATACCCAAATTAACTGTAGATAATCGTATAACTGCAACTGTTGGATTCGCTAAAAACCTTTGGAGGCAATTTCAGATTTTCTTGTGGGTTTTAGTAAATGTTATACTTAAAATGTAGGCATTTTTTAGTGAAATTTAGGTCTTTTCTATAGTTTAAATTCATTTTTAATTAGTTAATTAATAATTACCCTAATCTTCTCGTGTTTAAGTAGTGTTAAAAAAATTAGAATATATGTATAATTGTGACCAGGTGAGAATATTTACGTAATGAATCTTCATTTTATAACTGCATAATGGATAATGAAGATAATATACTTAATATAGGATACTTTTACAAGGTAAGATTTTTTATAAAAATTGCTTTCTAAATGTTTTTTTAATTGTATAAATGTACTCTGTTTCTTAAATGTAATTGTATATATGTATAATTGTGACCAGGTGAGAATATTTACGTAATGAATCTTCATTTTATAACTGCATAATGGATAATGAAGATAATATACTTAATATAGGATACTTTTACAAGGTAATATTTTTTATAAAAATTGCTTTCTAAATGTTTTTTTTAATTGTATAAATGTACTCTGTTTCTTAAATGTAATTGTGTACACTGAAGTGACATTTTTGAAATATTCTTAAGCAGATATCATAACAAAAAAATGAAAATTTTCAATAAATTCATAATAATCATATTTGCTCGCTCAACTAAAAGTTTGTTTTCCAAAAAACTAATTAATATATTTAAAGAATTTCACTTCAGTATAAACATAAATGTATAATTAATACATATATTCAAAGTCTTGAGTTTTTATGTTTAATAGTTTCTGAGATAAAAGTATGAGATGATACATCAAGTGTGATGTTTGTTACCTTTACGAGAAGCTTGTTACATACATAAAAATACATAAATTTCATGTTTCAAAACATAAAAAATAGTTTTATTTTGGCTGTTTTAGAAAACATTTGTCCAGTTTAGAGTAATTTTTGAAGTTTAAACCTTAGAAAATGTCTGCAACAACAAAACCTAATGACAACCTTAGAAAGTCCCAGCGAAAACTTTCAAAATGTCGTATATATAATCAGGTAGTTTTATAAATACCATCTCAAATTCATACAAAAACCATATTGATACATTTTCACATTATATTTATCTTACTTTATGTTCAAATTTGATATCTGTAAAGCATGAAAGCTACTAACTCTTCAAAATACTAGAAATTATCTCGTTAGAAAAAATTGAAAAATGCTATTCTGGGCAATTTAAGACTTTTTTTTGCTTACTACTTTATGCAAAATAAATTACAAAGATGCTAATGTTCAATAAAATGGGAAAAATGCATGTTTTAATTCATTATTTTTGTGATAAAGTGGGACTTTATAGTGAAAATTCAATTTTCTCAAAAATGATGTTTTTAAAACTATATTCATGTTTTTCTCAGAATATAATGTATGAATGTAATGAATTTTCCCCCTCATGTTACTTATATGTAACTATATAGTATATTCATGTGAGTTTTTTGGGGATTTTCACAAAATATTTGACTGGAGTCCATATATCGTGTCAAAAAATGTCAATTTTTTTAAAAATTCATAGTGATATTTTTATGTTACATGTTTTTGAGAAAACTAAACAACATATTTTTAATATTTCACTTAATTGCAAATATTAATGTTTATTTATTGTTCAGACAAGTGTTTAAGCTTTAGTAATTCAATAATAGGTAACTAACAACAACTCAGATGCGTAATGCTTTTTGTTGTTGCTAGAAATTTGTTACATGCATAAAAATACACCAATTTCATGTTTAAAAACTTAAAAACAGTTTTATTTTTGACTTTTTTAGAAATCCTTTGTACAGTTTAGAGAAATTTTTGAAACTTTTAGAAATTGTGTTTGCATGGAAAGATACAAATCCATAATTAAATTTTTCTAACGTCGTAAAATCACATATTCCCAAATCATGACTTTTACATATTGATACATGTTTACATTATATTAATGATGTTATAAAATCAAATTTGATATTTATAATGCATTGAAGTTAAAAATTCTTCACAGATTGTTACATAATTTGTGAAAATTGATGCAAATTCTCGTTGAACAAAAACTGAAAATTACTGTATGTGTATTTTCTGTACATTTTAAGGCTCTTTTGTTTCATATTTTATGTTTAAAAAATTAAGAAGATACTAATGTTTAATAAAATAGGGCAAACACATGTTGTAATTCATCATTTTTGTAATTAAGTGCCATTTTTAACTTAAAATGCAATTATCTCAAAATGATTGTTTTCAGAGTTTGTGTAACATTTTCATAGAAAATAATGAATGAAACTACTTGCAATTTTTACTGCACATAAATAATATGTAACTATATATAATGGAGCTACTTTCTTGGAGATTTTCCTAAAATATTTTGCTCCGAAGTAGTTATCGCAAAAAAGGACAATTTTCACAAATTTCAAAGCGATACTCTTACGATGAATTTTTTTGAAAAAAGTAAACAATATATTTGAAACATGTTACCATTATTTAAATAAAAAAAGCCTAATTATTATACAGCCAAAGTTTGTTGTTTTTATATTTAACAATTTCTGAGAAACAGGTTCCTAAAGTGGCTCAATTTAACATTGTCGGTATAGGGCCTACCGACTATTCTTAAGGAAAGATGGATGTAGGGCTCACCTCCTCTTCAGCCGCAGTCCGGGCTAAGAAATCGGCTTTCTCATTACCCTCAATCCCCACGTGGGATGGAGTCCACTCTACACTAGAAGAAATCGGATGAAGAAGATTAAGGATATCAAGGCTAGTTTGGTCCCCTATAGATGCCCAATTGGAAAGAAAGCACGGCCGTCCGTCTTGAAACTGAACCTCGGTTTCACATACCTACTGCAAACCCCTTCTGATAGCAATAAGCTCTGATCTAAAAACTGAGCCCAAATCCAACTGTAGTATTTTTGGTGGGTTTTCATAATTTTGAAACCGTTACATTAGATAAAATTAGTATCCTACTGAAATTCGCGAATAGAATATTTATACATAAATTCCCCTTTAAGAATTGAGAAAATTGACAAAAAAAAGTGTACCAATAGACTTTCAAAATTTAAGAGGAGAAACATATGCAATTTACTATTACTCCTGAGAATTTTATTTTAATATCAAATTTAAAGTTACATTTTAATATGTTTATAAATACTTAATTTCAATTTTAGAACTATCTTTGCTTGTTTTTGTCAACAATTTGAATCTTATTGCATAAATATAAGCCCAAGAGCATTAAAGAAAAATGTTAAATGTTTTGCATTTCAAGAAATTCAAGACTAGAATTCTACAACTCATCTTCTGTCCAATAATATGTTGCTGAAATATTTTCCTCCCTTGTTTATATCTTCCACTGCACTGAGCCTCTTTCTCCAAATAAGCTGACATCAGGACATAGGACTAAATGCAAAAAGAAGACAAAATCCGCTTTGAAGTTTAAGTGCTACTTTTCAAATTTCTTTTCCTTCTGCACTTTGCAACATGCTCAGCTATTTTGAATAAATCTCAACTGACAATTTGCTTGACTGAGAAGGAAAAGAAGATCCCAGTTTTCATTCTTATTTCCAAAACGGATTAGGAATAGGAATTCAAACATTTGGAATTGAGTAGATTTTCTTTTTCCAAATCGAGAAATAAATCAAGTTTTTCCTTATGTTCTTTTTATTCTTTTTAGAATTTTGCAAAATTTACATAAAATTTATTTGATGTGTGTGTGTTTTTAATGTTATTTCCGTAAAACAAAAACTTGTTTCCACTTGTTTATTTGTACACAGGGTGAATTCTCCTTTTTAAAAATTGACACTGTTCACTGCTTATTAACCGCAAACTTGATATGAAGGCGAATAATGACATGAAAAGTAAGATACGGTGAACAAAAAAATTAGTTTCAAAAATCCACAGTAGGGCTATTCATGGCACTGTTGTAGCATACAAAACCGAGAATCCAAATAAAACCCGAGTATTAAAGCAAAATCCAAATTTATACATTCATGTACAACAACCCTGGCGGACTATGAAACCTATAGAAAGTGAGCCTGAGGAAAGCCAGCTCAAGTGAATCGCATCTCCAGATTGGCAATGATGTATTATCTTAATCATTCACATATCTGCGAGATCTTAGAGCGCTAAATAAGGGGCTTCATGCTTTGAAAAGAAGGATTAAGAAGTTCGGAAAACCAGAGTCACTGGCAATTCGCCCACGCTGAGGACGTCAGAAAAGGTGGTAACAGATATTGTAATGGGAGGAGAAACAATTGTGGGTATACAGATATATCTCAAAAAGTGTGTAAAATATTCCTCATGACATGTAGCGTACGGTCGTAAGAAATATTGTGCAAAGAATGCACTAAAACGGTGATGGTGATGAATGTGGCAGAATTTCTCACTGGGAAAGTAAATCTAGCGAATAAAACTAAACACATTTCTCTGTTATTTTTGTTTGTGTTACTACTATTTTATTTTTTGTAACACTTCTTACATTTTACAACACCATAAATACTTCTATCGGTGATTTTTAGCATAGGGTATTTATTCAAATCTAATTCACCATCGATTCTAAACCCCAACCCTAATTCTCAACAAGATTTTGTGAAAAATGAAAAATAGTGTGGAATGATTTATCGATAACCAATTTTATGAAATTAAAATAAATTTAAAATTAATTAGAAGCTAATAATTCGTTATTTATTCAGTATAATAAACTTTTAAATACATACATAAACCTGTAATTGATGTAAGTACCCCCATCCAACATTTTTTTCCCATTCTAATCTAAGCTGCACCCAATTTTCAGTAGCATTAACTCTGGAAGAAAAGTGTGGCTAAGATTCAGTAAATACGGCATTACTTTTTCGGAATCTTACTTCTCCTGCCACCATTCGTCTACAGATTAAGGTTGGCTTTGGTTCCATTACGGTGGTTAGATCAAGCTATAGAGGGCTCTGAAGAGAGTAAGTGTAATAAAAGTCACGCTGCATAAATATACATCTAAATAATGTTACAGAACTTCCTAATCTTAAAATTTAACATTTTTATTAAAACCTATTGTCACAAGAGAATAAGAATGCCGTGAATGATTTCAGTTATACTTTCAAATAATAAGAAGGAAGCCATAGTTTTAATTTCCAACGTAGAGGATAAATGCTTTATTATACTCATCTTATCTAAAAATTATAAGTTCATTAATGAATATTTGCTTCATTTAAATTTTATTTATTTCGGAATTTCATTCATACGAGAATAGTAGTATGACATTCACACAAGCTCCTCCGAAATCACACAATACTAATCTTATGGTCTGCAAATGATAATGTATCAGCAGACGAAGTCACGGCACTAGAAAGACGGTAACGGCGCTGTTGATTACACATGAGTTTGCAAATGCGTACTTCGTGCTGGGAATTTAGATTTTAGTTTGTTAACATACCCCCCTAAATCCCTTTGATGCCTATTGGAGATGCACTTTGTCATTTTAAACCTTGTTTAAGCGATCAGAACAACCGAGATCTGATACCCCACTCGCCAAACTTTTACAACATGCCGAAGTGAGGATTCGGACTGGAGGGTTGTCCCTCTAAAAGGTGGGTATTACCATGACACGAGCCATCGCCAAAGAACGCCGATCATGAGTTCGTCACGATAATCAATAGGCTACCTCAGAATTAAGAAAAACACAGGCTGTGAAAATGTATTAAAATTTTGAAGCAATCATGTAAATAAATGTTGATGCCCAGTGGCCGCGTGGTAGCGTATCGTGCCACAAGTGCGGGGTTCAAATCCCGAGCTGGGTGAGGTCAACTCAGCCTTGTAATAAATGAACACCACAACTTGCTTGGGAACTAAACACTGGGGTTTATCGTCAGAATGACCACCTGGCCGAAACAACTGCTCATGCAGCTCAATGCACAAGATCACGAAAACTGAGATGGGATCAGTTGGCCTTGGCCTTCATTGGCAGATGCGTGAGTGAGTGAGTATTAACGTCGCACTGCTCAACTATACGACGGCTTTTGGTGATGGATCTCGTGATTTTGAGCCATGGTCAAATGACGAAGACGACCACTGAGCTGTCACCTCTCTCCTAACTACCACATCAACGGGAAGACGTCTGAGCTCTCGACAGATTTAACGTGCATCGCTCCCCTACACGGCGGGTCATCGGCAGTTGCTGTTTAGTTTATGTATAAAAGTGTAATTAAACAAATTATTTTTAAGGAGTTAGTATCACATTTTTGATGGAATATTATTAAGAAACGTTACATAAAAGAAAGAGACAAAAAAATAGGGCTTTTTAATGTTTTCATGGTTTATTAGACTCTTTAAAGCTCAGTTTAACAACTATAATTTTTCCTTAAGAGTTTAGATCAGGATTCAATTTACCAATACGGCTCTATTTGCAGATGACCTTTCCATCTGGTGCAGCACACCAGATCAGTCCGAACTAAATACCATCATAAATCTGACTCTTGAAAGATTACACCTTTGGTGTGTTGAAAATAATATGACTGCAAACCTAAAGAATACTACTTGTCAGTTCTTCACTTTAAATAGACAACCATTCAGTCCCCAATTGGTTTATAACGGTATGCATGTTCAACAGAGTGATGTTTCAATTTATTTGGGTTGCGCTCTTGATAACAAATTGAAATGGACTAAACATGGTGAGCTTGTTGTTTCTAAGGCAAGAAAGCGACTCCCCATTCTTAAAAGATTGACCGGAGTTAAATGGGGATGCAACAGGGATACCTTAAATACAACTTACAAGACATATATATTCAACCAGTTCTAAATTATTGCAATGAGGTGCTGATCTCTGCCTCAGAGAACGTTAGAAAACTTTTTGACACTTTCCATAACCAAGCCCTTCGCATGATCACTGGCGGAGTTAAAACTACTCCAGTACTTGCCATGCAGTTACTTTGCGACCTTCAGCCATTCACTAATATAATTGAGAAGAATGCTGCTATTCTCTTCAATAGACTTATAATAGACTCCCAAATAATTCATTATGGTGGGACTATGATTCCGATGGAGGACGTAATCTTAAGACTCAAAAGGGCTTTATTCAATGTGTTCGTGAGAACATTCAATATAAAGTCATTAATGATGTACCCTTTGAATTACTGTCTTTTGCTAACCCACTCGACTACGCAATACTCGACATCAGATTGGACCTTGTTCTGAATGTGAGAAAACGTGATCTAAGTCCAACTGCTCTTCACGCTATAGCTTTAGAAACTATCAATACCCGCTTCCCACCGGAGGAGTGGCTTCACATTTACACAGATGGCTCACTCTTGGACTTTGCCCAAGGCGCTGGCATTGGTGTTTTTAGTCACCTCTTCTCCTATTTATACGCCGGCCCTTTGACAACTCACTTTGATGGTGAGGTTGAAGCTATACATATATATAGCCCTTCAGCAACTTGCTGTTCGTCTTCCCCCTATTGAAAGAGCTGTAATTCTTTCAGATTCTACTTCTGCCCTTCAGGCTTTATCCAACTATAATGAGAATAATTGTTTACGTGTGCAGAACTGTAGAGATCTCCTGGGAAAGATAAACAGAAAGATCGTCTTTCAATGGGTACCATCTCACTGTGGTCTTTGGGGAAATGAGAGGGCAGACTTTTTGGCAAAAAAGGGAACGGGTATCCTTCAGAATTTTCGCAGAGACCTGACACTGCATTCTGCCAAACTGGAAATTAAAAGAATTTTTAGGGAATCATTTCGCCTTACAGCTTCTCGTGTTGCTCGTGATAAGCCTTGAAGTATACTATGTAAGAAATCCCACGGTATTCCAAGTTCTCCTCGTGCTGCTGCTGTGGCTAAATTTAGACTTTTAACCGGACATGACTGCCTTTGTGCTCATCTGTTTCGTTTTAATTTAGTGACATCACCTATCTGCGTTTTGTGTGACACTGGACAAGACATGACTGCCGCTCATTTGGACGAGTGCTCTGCACTGAATGATCTTAACTGCTTTGTAAAAAGGTATTGGAGATCCCGTTGCCTAATGACCTGATGGTCAATGGCCTGGCATTTGTAAAATAAAATTATATCTTTCACTATTTCAGTTTTCCAAAAGCTTTAAATAGTTCATGTTTCTCTGCTAAACAAATATCCAAATAATTGGGATGTTAGGGGGCTTTCTATGTTAGAATTAAAGTATTATATCAAATTTTTTGGATTTTAAGAATTGTATATTATGACGAAGCAACTATTTTAAAATAATAATGTATTATGGACACAGTCTTCCATAATTGTGTTCAGTAGTTCATATTTTAAATATATATTATTACTTCTTAAACTTCTTATAATATTAAAAATCAGAACAAATAATTATAATTTACTCTAAAACTATTGAAAACATGGAGCAAGAACTGTTTTCTTAAAGAAAATTGAGAAACGCTTGTAGTAATAATGGATCAATTTTGAAATTAATTACACCTAACATGAAAACCGGAAGGAATTAAAATTAAAGGATCCATTTAAAATTAACTGTCAAAAGGCTTTAAATATTATTTTACGAAACGTGAAATTCACATTCTTTTCAAAATGAGAGATTAAAAAGGGAAGTGATTTGCAAAAGTTAATTACATCTCAATTAAATAATTTAATTAATTCCCTTTGAGCAAGAGGTTTATATCAATCTTCTCCAGTTGGAAAGAGAATTGGGAAATCTACGACGTCCTTGTGTTTAGTCGATTATACAAAATGTTAAAACTGAGTTCACAAAATATACGTGATATCTGCATACATATCGCACACGTTAATTAGGCCCTATTCCCGTGAAAATTTCATCGAAATATATTTCTTTGTTCTTTGTAATTCCGTAAATTTCTAATCGATTTCAAAATGAGTCGAGCAACATGTAATACGCATTAAGACAACTTAATGGAATACTTTTGTAAAGTGAAAGTGTTTGACAACTCAAATATCCATGCAACAAACCTGTGAAAATCAAGATCTTCTCGTTTTTCTATACATATATATTTATTTCATTGAATAATATGTCACATTGTTATTTTTTTGAGAGAAACTTATTTGTTAAATCTCGAAAAAAAGTATTAATACAGCTCTTAAGGTATGTGACTACCCCAAAATCCTCAGTTTGGAGAAAAATTTCGAATTTTTTATGTCTTTATATTATAGCCCATACGCTTAAGATTCCAAAAATACTTTATTTTAGTTCCCACGATATTTAGAAGCTAAGTTATAGCTTATTTAGTAAACCGGAAATGGAATTTTCAAAACCGGAAATGGGTGTTTAAAGAGACATAAAAATGTAAACAAAAAGTTTGAACATCTTTTTCGTGACTTTTAAGCAATATAAATATCTAATATTTATGGTAAATATATATCAACGTATCCTTTACTTATTTATTAAATATATGTTACTTATTTTTTTAATATGGCAACTGTTTTTTTAAATTCAAGCTTGTTTTACTGATTGGCAACAATAATATCGTTTATAGTTTGTTTACATTGTTCATTCTAAAGCGTTCTTCTTAATTATTACTTGCTTTTGATAATTTTTCAGTTAATTCATTCATTTTCATTTAATTTTAACGTTTTATTTGATTGTGAGTAATTTCAAAATGCCGAAAGCTAGATCGAAAGTATCTAGAAAGAGACAGTTTTATGATAATAAAGAGAGGTTTACCAAGTTAGTACTTAACAGTAATAATAGTACGTCTGCAAGTGAAGCGAAATTGAGCACTTTTGACAGTTTTGATGTGCCTGAACCTGATTTTCATGGTTCTACAGGGAATAGAATTATTAATTTCCAAGCTTTGATGGGAATTATTTCAATCTTGTGTTGTCCGGAATGTTATGCAACTGGATTGAAACTGGCAGAAGATTCTAAGGAAGGACTTTGCTCTAATTTGTGTGTGGCTTACAGTTGTGGGTTCATGACTGGCTTTACTTCTACTCCTAAAGAAAATAAGAAATTCTCTCTCAATAATTTATTGGTATTTGGATTGAGATTGATTGGCAGAGGATTCACAGCTGGTAAGAAGTTGTTATGCACTTTAAATTTGCCATGCATTTCTAAAAATACCTTCAGAGCTCATGAACTCAAACTGCTGGAAGCAGTACAGTTATGTTCTGAAGAAAATATGAAAGCTGCATCTAAAGAAGTGCAAAATTTTAAAAAAAGTACAACTTGTGGTGTTTCGGTAGATGGCTCATGGCAGCGGAGAGGCCATATGTCACTTAATGGCTGCATTTCAGTTATTTCCATTGATACGGGAAAAGTTTTAGATCTGGAAGTAATGACTCAGTATTGTAAAATGTGTGAATTGAATGTGAAACGTGAGCATGTATGTTCAAATTATAAAGGATCCTCTGGAAACATGGAAGCTGTTGGAGCTTTTAGAATTTTTGAAAGGTCACTAATCAAACGAGACCTGCAATACACCGAGTACTATGATGATGGTGATTCCAAAGGAGTTTTACAAGTGAAGGATATATAAGGTGAAAACAGTGTCACAAAACTTGAATATATAGGACAAATACAAAAAGGAGTAGGCTCACGTTTAAGGAAACTAAAAAAGAACACCCAAGGACTTGGTGGGAAGGGGAAATTAACTGATAAATTTATCGATAAACTGTAGAACTATTATGGGATTGACATCCGCAGCAATGTTGGATGCCTCGAGAAAATGCAATCTGCTGTAATAGCTGCCCTGTTCCTCTAGCAATCAAAATCCCATGCATGGGCAATGTCCAACAGGGAAAGACAGTTGGTACAAATATAAACAAGCATTACGTGATGGTAAAGTATATGTGGACAAAACAGCAGGCCTTTCAAATTACGTGATTAAAGTGATAAAGCCTACTTATTTAGCACTCTGTGATAAGGAGTTACTAAAAAATGCCTCCATGGCAAGACTCAAAATAATAATGAAAGCTTTAATAATGTATTGTGGTCTGTTTTGCCGAAAGAAATTTTTGTTCATAAAAAACTTTGTTTTTGGGTTCATACATGGCTGTCATCTTATATAATTCGGGTTATTTAGGGCTGTTGCCTGTATTTAATTATTTAGGTATAGGAATTGATCCAACGACACTTAAAAACTATATGGGAATTGACAAGGAGAGAATTCAAAAATCGAAACGCCAGTCATTACCCTCAACAAAACTCTCCAGAAAAAAAACAAAAAGCCAAAAAAAAAAAGTCCAAATTAGCTAAAAATAAAGCTAAAGAGGGCTTAAGCTATAAATATGGGGAGTTTTGAAAATGTATAGTGAGTAGAAAAGTAATTATTTTGAGTTAAAATTATTAAATGTGTTTTACGAGAAACTGTTATTAAATATTTTTATTCACGATAAAGCTCACTACACAAAATATTGTTCAGATATTAAATCTAAATTTTCAGAACATGTTTTATGTAGTTATATCTGTGTTATGAATCAAAATCTAATCTCTGTGTATATATTTATGTACTTTATTGCTTTTTTATGAAAGAAAAAGCATTAATTTTTTAAAAATTTGAGTTTTTGCATAAAATTTGGCATATTTAAAAAAACTTTCAAAAGCATTACAAATTTGTTTGATTCCTATCACAGAAAAAGATGTTGTTTATGTACTCTATAAATATTATTTGAATACTTTTATTAGAATTTTGTGTACAAGATTTGTCGTAACTGCAATTTTTCACCAAAATTTCGCTAAAAACAAAAAATTGTTATAGTCTACAAAACTCTCCAGAAAACAACAAAAGGGTAAAATAAAGGTCAAATCAGTTTTACATGAAGCTAAAAAGAGCTTGAGCTATAAATATAGGGAGTTTAAAAAATGTAAAATTAGTAGAAATTTTTTCATGTAGTATTAAAATCTTTAAATGCATTTCCTGAAAAACTGTTTTTCAATTTTTTTCTTCACGGTACAGTTCACTACAGATCACTACACCGGTACAGTTCACTATGGACTTGAAATTTTCAGAAAATGTTTTATTTAGTATTATCAGTATTCTAGACTATAATCTAATCTCTGTGTATATATTTACTTATTTTATTGCACTTTTTGTGAGAAAATAACATTAGTGTTTTGTAAAAAATTGAGTTTTTGCATAAAAATTGACATATTTCAAAAATTTCAGAAGTATTTACAAATTTTATAGCTATCAACACAGATAATGATGTCATTTATGTACTGTATAAATATTATAAGAATATATTGATTAGAATTTTCAATACAATCCTTACCGCAACTGCAATTTTTCACTAAAATTTCACTCAAAATTCCCAATATTTCCAAAATTACTTTTAACTTTGTAAGAACTGTATTGGAATTCTTACTTTTATGTCCCATTTCAAATAAAAAAATGTTTATTTAATTGAAATTTTATATATTTCAAAAAAAGTGCTCCGAAGGTAGTCACATACCTTAATTATTATTTAAAGCAATATTTTAAGTAATCTTCTGAAGCTTTATAATAATGTTTATTACACATATCTATGCGGGAAATTCAGGAAAAACTAGTAATCTTCTTATAGTAATATATTAAAACTTGCAGGTAGTGTTGCTGGTTAAGAAAATCTTTTATACCTTTTCCTTGAAAAACAAATGGAAAGAAAAAGAATTTCAGCGATAGAAAACTTTTAACTAAGTAGGCGTTTTGAGATGCATTACCCCTTGAACTGCCGAAAGCAGTGAGTTCTAATCAAGGAGGTTTGTCGAGCGTAAAAAGATTTTACACTCGGAAGTGAGATATGAATTTCATTTGTTGGCTTGCTAAAGGTCAAGGTTTTGACATTTCACGTTGCAGTAATTAAAAATATTTTGTTTCGTGCGAATCTAAATTACTAGTTTTGTCGCAGTAAAAATATATATTTTTGAGGGAAGTCTATTAAGTCTGAAGTAAAAGCTCTAAAGAAGCAAAAAATAACAGAAAATAGTGTGAAATAAGAGGGAAATTTGGTAGGAAAAAAGTAATTTAAGAGCAAATAGTTTAGGATCCGTATTTTATTTCTACAAAGTAATAAGAGTTGAGATGGACAAAGAAATTCGTGGAACCTTATACTAAAGAATATAGCTCACATAATTCACTTCGTCAACAAAATTTCTGTCCTAAAAGAGTTAAAGGTGTCAAAATGTTTGGAAGGATAGAAGTGGGGTTAAGATATCATAATATTCTCCCTAAACATTTTTGTCTTATATGGCATTAAGATATAATTTTAAAACGGTACTTATATTCTTTTTGAAAATTTCAGTGCTTCCATGATGTATCAAATAACTTCCTAATTCTAGATCCAACTTGATTAAGATCTAAATTGAATTTTAACTAGACAACAAAAATTCACTTAATACAGTGCTTCTCAAACTTTCACTACTGGCGCCCCCCTTTTCAATCACAATTTTTATCGCGCCCCCTTATACATTAATAATGTACTGAATGCAATAATAATGCACATTGAGGCTGAAGCTACAATAGGCGATCTTAATTATAAACCATTCAAATTAATAACATAAGTATTAAATTTTGTATACGTTACTTTTAATCAAAAATAAATTAAGTAATAGGATAATTATTATGTTATTTTTCCTTTCTCTAATTTTAAAATTGAACATATTGCAAAATGCGGTGGCTGCTTAGAAGACAAAATATAGATATCAGCTAAATATAGAAAAAGAACTTAGTGTCAAATTCTAATCATAAGCATTCCTTATAAGAACTTTGCTTTGCTACACAAGCCCATGGAAGTCGTTAATACTTATTAAACTTATTCTTAATTTAGTATTAATTAATTAGTTATAAAATACTCTGTGCAGCACTGATACATTAAAAGTATACCGGCTGAAGTGCGCGCTCTTTGCACGAGTTCATTTATAAGAAAATAAAACATTATTGATATAATAGCTGAATTGTAAGGACAGTAATGCCAAGTGTGCGACAATAATTACAAAAACGTAAAATGATTGCCCTAATTTTCATTAGTTTTAAGCGAATTGTAATTATAAGCCTCACAGAATTAGCATTTATAATTGTTGTTAAAGAATGAACAATAATATATATAAAATTCCGATGAAGAATAATTGTATTCTTTTTAATATTTAAAGCGAAAAGACTTCAACATGTTTTAACCCGGGAGCAGGCGCGCACTCGGTACGGTAAAGGGTTATTGAGTCACCCAAATCCTCTTTTTCTTTATAATTATTTTTTTGTACACGGTACAAATCGTGATTCCAGCGAATAATTTAATTAAGAGAAAGTAAACTTACCTACTTTCAAGGAATTTTTAATTTTTCTTCGGTAACAAATAAACAATTTTGTCCGAATTAACGATATCGTGTTCTATGTGTCCCGCGCGACCACTTCCTGGTAAAAAGAGTATTTATTATGATAATATGTATGCTGCTGCTAAAAGCAATTGTGTAAAACATTTTTCGTTATGCTTTATATGTTTCAGATATGTTGTATGTAATGTGTATCATAAAACTCCTTTGCATGGAAAAAAGCGCACCAGAGTAAAATACATTAATTACAACTTCCCTAAATGAGAAACAAACCTAAGAGAGGGGTCATAACTAACTGTACCAATAACTAAGGTCAATCAGATTATCAACAAAAGCAGATTACAGCTATAATGTGCAGTATTTCAAAAATAATGACAGTGATGAATTTTTTATGTTCCTAAATTTCTTCGATTCTGGGTCTGTGGGATTTGTTTTCTTTCTAAAAGAGTAGTATGCTAGGTTTTTTTAAAAAGAAAACGTAGTAATAACTCTCTCATCACGGGATTACAGTAAATCAAATAAAAGATTTTTATTTGGTTATAGGATCAAAGATAGCTAATTAGGTATTGAAGACGTTTTTATTTTTGATGACTTAATATCGCGCGCCTATAAATTATATCAGAGTAAAAGTGCATTTTTTATTATGTCTGAAAATATTTTGTTTTAATTCATTCCAGTAAATTAATTATTTTTTAAATCCTTTATTTTCGATATGCTCGTGCCCCCAGGGGGGCGCACCCCACAGTTTGAGAAACACTGACTTAATAACATAAAAAGGAATCCAACAAAATGTAATTCGTATAGGACGAGATCCCATATATTTAAAGTAGAATATGCAAGCGAAAAACTTTTGGTGGAAAATGAATAGCAACTGTATTTATTTCTCAATGTTGTTGCTATTAAAAATAGGTTAGATTCCAAGGCAAGAAAATTCGTTCACTTCTTATGCGCTCTCCCTTTAAGGTACCCTTTTTCAAAAATTACTTTTGGAGACAATTACAGTGAAAACATTTGATGCTGTATACTTAGATTATATTATTAGGCGGATTTTGTAAGCAAAAAGTCAGTTTCATCAGCCATTATTTTACAATTTTAAAAAATTAGGAAGTTTTTTCAAACTCTTATAAATTACTCAATTTTTAAAATTTATAGTAATTTTAAATTATTTATGATTCTTAGATTATTACAAACAATATTTAGTATGGATTTGAAAATCTATTCCCTGGTTGATTTTTAATAATTATTTTTCTAGAAAAACCTGGAAAAAACACGAAAATTTTTAAAATATCAACTTTAGAATTTTTTAGAAAAATAACTAGTTCTCAGCCCTAAATCCATACTAACTTTTATAGAACATACATTTCGGAGTAAATACAAAAAGTTTCAACGCTCTATCTTGAACAGGAAAAAAGACTTAGGGATTAGAAAACACTTATACCTTCAAAATTAAAAGTTTGAGAAAAACGCATTTGTTTGTAAAGTCATAAGACAAAAACTTATAATGCCCGTAAAACTCTAATTTTTTTATATGTTATTTTCCAATGTATGTTCTACATTAAAACACCATTTTTATTAAATATGACTGAAAATTACATTTTTAATTCAAAATATATTTTTGCATAATATTGATAGCATTTGTTAAGTCATCAGTTTATTCAGCTTTATCTTAAACTAATATTTCACAAAAATTTTGAAACACGAATTATTTACGTACAAAATAATAATGACACTAACTTAAGCTAAAAATAGTCAGGTTTGCTCATAAAATTTAATTTTTTTCAGTTTTAAATTGGGGCAGTTTAGAAAGTTTTAGCTCTTGTCGTACGACTTTAAAATACAAAAATATAGTACTACAATATGTTTAGTATAATGTAGTTTGGTACATCAAGAAAATATTGAGTTATATCTGCAGCATTTGAATTCAGAATACTTGTATTCGGAAGTCTAATTGCAGAATCAGCTGAGGACTGATTTTTAGATACATCATTTTCAGTAGTATTCCATCTCTTTGAAATATTGTTTCTCACAGAAACCCAGAACGCATTTGCCATGGCATTTTCTCTGCAGGAAAAAATTAATGATAAAACTTTTAAGTTATATAAACTATTTTAAAGCAAAATTGGCCATGAAATTAATCTTTATTAATTAATTATGAGAACTCAGAAAACCCAAAACATAATAAAGCAGAAATGATTTTAGTAATGAAAATTGGAATTAATAACCATTTCAAACTAAAAGCTCAAAAATATTTATAATGAATTCAACTTAAGTGTGAAAAATGCTTTAAAAGGAGACCGAAACCAAAACCATAGCTCATAAAACTTCCAATATCTTAAAAACTAATTTGCTAACAGATCTGAAATTTCGTGGCAAGCATCTCAATGATATGGGCCACCAAAACATGCAAAAAAAAATTTTTCGGTAAAAATGAAATTTTTAGAGTACTGTGTAGTCTTAATTTTTTTAAAAATTTCATTAGTACTAGATATTGATAATCCCTTTTACATGTTTTTTTAAAAAAAATATCACATAAAACGTACTGAGAATTTGGGTTGCGTCTTCGATGACCGCCTTTATTCAAATAAATATGGTGGTTGTAATTGTTGTGCATTAGATTACACTGATGATATGTTAAGGATGGCACTTCACGAAAATAGAAGAAAAAATCGCTTTTTCAATTTTGATTGAAAAATAAAATACCACTATTTTTCTTTCTAATGCATTTCAAATTTTTATTCTAGCTGAATTAGAAGTATTTTTCATATTTTTTTAAAAAAAATTGTTTACATTTGCCAAACCCTAAAACCGCTCTTTGAAATCAAAACAAAAGACACTTGCTACTTTTCAGCCTAATCAAATATTTTAAATTGATCAAAAAGAATTTATTTTTATCAGCAACTTATTCAAGAAAGAAGTGAAGTGAATAGTTGTAGCTGTTTGTTTACTTTGTGGTAGCTTATGTGCTGTTTTTTACGTGGTTAAATATAACGAACTTTTGCTATTGTGTAGAAACGTATTTTTATCAAAAATATTTTATAAATATGCCTCTGTTTAATAATAAAACATTTAAAAAATGAAAGTTTGGAAAAATAGGTACAAAAACCCAAAAGTTACAGGAATTAAATGTTGTGTAACAGTCAGACACACAATTGCAACATATTTTAATATAATTTTAATATAAGGTAAGTTTAATAAAGAACATGCTCCTTTTTTAGATTCATTTGAATGTTTTTGTGAAATGACTGACAATGTAATGTTTTCTTGTGTTTTGAAACAACATTAATTACATAAATAAAATGTAAAAAACAAGGTATTCACATAAGTTTTGGTTACCAAATCCAGGGTTTGGCTACAAAACTTATAATGTTATATGTTGTGATTTTTGTGGGGTCTTATTAAAACAATTCTTTATACCAGGTTTACTAAAGCAGTATTTAATCAAAAAAGATACAAAATTATATGAAGTGAATACTAGGCTTTTATATGTTATCAGGTATATTAAAAAAGAAGGAGTTGCAAAAATATTTTGGCGGAGTTATGAATTTGTCACCTTCACCAAAATAGTTTTACGAGTCCATGTATACATTAAATAACGCAACATAGAAAGTAGTTAAAGTGTCTATGACATTAGCTGCTGCCGAAACAATATGATTTAATCATGGATGTCCAAATGTTCCGGTGGCTATCGATGGTACCTGGCAAAAAAGGGGCCATACTTCTCTAAATGGTATTGTTACGGCAGTTAGCGTGTACACTGTGGAAATTGTTGATGCTGAAATATTATCGAGGAAATGCTCATGTAATTTTAACGGCAATGTAAATGCGAAGATTGTAAGGCAAATTACGTTCGAAATAACACGGAAATGGAAGTTGAAGGTGCATCTCGTATTTTCCATCGCTCAAAGGCATTGCACAATTTACGATGTACACAGTACTTGAACTAAATTGGAACAATAGAGCATGCAAAGCACAGTTTTAGAGTCTAAACTTTAAAGAGATGTCAACATTAAAAAAATTAGAATGTTGAGAATTGGATGGGGACACAAGGTAGGGCATTAGAATTAAAAGGCAAGAAGCTCGAGGACAAAAAAATCTCTAGGATGGCGTTTATGGATAGATTGATAGATACAGAAATAGATAAATTGCAAAGAAACCATGTTTTGGACATTCAAAACAACTCAGTAAACTTGTCAGCCATAAGGCAAGCCATTTGGTCTATATTTTGGATAAAATCTCCCCAAATTTGAATCTACGACACGGTTTGTGCCCCATGGGAGGTAATTCGTGGTGTAGATATAATATGTCCATACCGAAAGGTTACACATAAAAGCATTAACACAACTTATCTATTGCAATTAGGAATTGCACAAAAGTACGTAGAGGTCTCCAGTCTTGAACTTTTATCTCGATGTTTGTTTGATAAAACTCAAAATTTTAGTGAAAGCGTATATAGTATTTGGTCTATAAATCCAAACACTGTATTGTTGTGACGAATCTGAACGGAACCTTTCCACTAACCTTCTTAGGCGTCTTTCTGGGGAATATAAATTCGCGTTTATTTTCAATCAACTCCAAAAAGTAGTAGGGGATATTCAAATTAGATAAGGTATTTAAGTCGAGAGTTGCGAGATAGCAAGAGAGATGATGGTAGGCTATTAAGCCAACAACGTTAAAAGTAAAACTAGAAGATTCAAAGAGATTAGATTCGTGAAGACGTCGTGCTGCTAGACGTACCAGAAAGCTGATATAAGTCAGCGGTAAATATAATTCACGTACGCTTAAAGTAAGCGTCAGGTTGAGATACTTAAAGTTAATGACAATTATAAGAATTCGAATATGTGTGTTTCTCGGATCTCCTAGTTTCGGTAAACCTTACTTGAGTTGAGCTAGATTAGTAATCAATCGTATTCTTAGTAATTTAATTTAATATAAAGGCAAATCCCTTTAGATGACGTAACATAATTATATGATTTGTTATCAGAGATTTTTGAGGAAATTATAACAAAAATTAATAATATTATTTTTCAAAATGGCTTTTGGTGGTTATTTGCCTCAAATTAATCTTGGTGTTCAAGGTGTGACCCAAGGGGGTCATCACAGTGGCGCCCAACGAGTAAATCCCGAGTTTAGAGTAGGATCTAATTTTCAGATCATCCCTGAGCAGTATTTTTCGGTGGTGGAGAATGTGCAGGAATTTTTGGAGAATATGGATAATAACTTAGCGTATTGCGAGATACCCACACAACTCGCTTGTGCATATTTAAAGGGACATCTCACAGGACGGGCACTAGATTGGTTTATGGTTCTAGGTTATAGGGTTGTTGAAGATAAGGCGACGGATTACGCGCACCTAAAACAAGCGTTGTCAGAACAGTTTCCCGTGGTTAGAAATAAGTCGGAGCTAGAAACGCGTTTCTATTCATCATCTCAAAAGCATAACCAAATGCCGTCTGATTTTGTGTATGATTTGTTGAAGATTCACAAAATCTTAAAACTCGAATTGACGGAGGAAAAATTGATTGATCATATTATTAGTAGGTTAGAACCTCAGATTTTGGATTATGTTGAGGTTAGGAATCAGCAAACCACATCTAACTTCCTTCAAATTATTGATATATAAGTATGAGGAAGGGTTTCTAAATAGACAGATCAGAGGTTCGAGTTGGGAATCCCGAGATATACAACCAAACGAGAACAATCGTTTCCCTAAAAGGAATCGACAAGAAAATTGGAGGGAAACGAGAGGTAGCAATAGATATGCTGACAGTAGTAGACCACGGAGAGAATTCAATACATTTGAGAGTCAAGGTGTTGTGGATAATCAGAGATTTGATGGTCGACTCCGGGTTGGTCAATCGGATCATAGATTCCACAATCAAGGCGGTCGACAGGGTGATTCAGGGAATAGTACTTTCAGGGGTCAGAATGATCAAAACAGATATTTAAACTTTGAAGCGATCGATGCGAGTATGGGGATGATCGATCGCGATGTACGGAAAATCCTCCAGATACAGAACACAAAACTATTAGGGTATCCTCATTACGAATGACTCCAGTAGACTTACCGTATGTCCCTATTCTTTTAAATGAGACATTCATTACAGCACTTTGGGACACGGGGGCGGAGAAATCTTTCATATCGGAAGAGGTCTATCACAAATATTTTTCGTAACGACCTCGTCAAAAGACGAAATATAGAGTAGTGACGGCCCATGGAGCCCCGTGTTGTCACTTAGGTCGGGTCGAATTACAGATTCGGATCCGAGAATTCCAGAAAACCTGGGAATTTCACATTTTTACCAATATGCAGTACCAATGCATTTTGGGCATTGAATTCACGAGGGAGTCCAAATTGACTTTAGATTTCGATCAGAAATCACTGATCATTCCAGATGACCAAATTAAGCAGTTACCAAAAAGGGAAAAGCCGGTCGAGATTGATCTATCATAAACAAAGCTCAGTGAAGGGCAAAAGCAAAAATTAAGGAATTTGTTTAATGGTTTTAAAGGGCTATTTTCAGATCAGCCGGGGTTAACTCATGTTTTATACCATGAATTTGATACTGGGGACAAGGGACCGGTAGTGTCGAGACCCTACCATTTTGATAGGGTCAAACAAGGAATAATAGATTATCACATTGAGAGAATGTTACGAGAGGAGAGGATTCGTCCTATTCAATCCCCATACGCGTCACCCGTAGTTTTAACGCGCAAGCATAATGGCCTTCCTCCGGATTCTCCTGAGGCGTATTGATTCGCGATGGATTATCGCAAACTTAATGCAATAACTAAATACCCCCTATATCCATTACCGGTGATTGATGATCTAATAACAAACATTCCGTATACCGGAGTGATGTCCACATTGGATTTAAAAAGTGGCTATTTTCAGTTGGCGTTTAGTCCAAAAGATATAGTGAAAACCGCGTTTTTCACTCGCAATGGCACGTTCGCATTCCTCCGCATGCCTTTTGGCCTTTCTGGGGCGGCGCCAAATTTCCAGAAGGCCATAGATATTATACTCAAACCTGTTATTGGGCGGTTCGTGTCGGTATATATAGACGATGTTATCATCACATCGCCATCGGTTAATGAACACTTAGATCATTTGAATCAGGTATTTACATTGTTGAGAGACGTAGGGCTAACATTAAATAAGGATAAGTGCCACTTTGCACGAGACAAATTGAATTATTTAAGTCTCGTAATTAGTAAAGAAGGGATCGAAACAGACCATAGTAAAGTGAATTCAATCACAGAAATGAGACCTCCTAAAAATAGTAAGGAAGTATCGAAATTTTTAGCGATAGCGGGGTGGAATCAGAAATTTATTCCCCAGTATGCAGACATATGTGAACCATTATATCGGTTGAAGAAAAAGGGGGCTAAATTTAATTGGTCGACAGAAGCACAGGATTCTTTTGATAAGATAAAACGAGCATTAACTGAGGCACCAGTTTTGCAATTGCCGAATTTTAGAGAACAGTTTAACTTATTTACTGATGCAGTGGGGTCGGAATTGGTGCTGTGCTTAATCAAAACCACAGACCGATTGCATTCGCGTCTAGAACCCTCAATAAGGCGGAACGAAACTATACTGTTACTGAACGCGAATGTTTGGCGGTGATATGGGCCTTAAATAAGTTTAAAACTTATTTCGGATCCCTGCCGGTGAATGTAATCACAGATCACGTGGCATTAACAAAGCTAACTAATGGAAAAACTTATCTAGTCAAATGATTAGATGAGCACTCAAGTTATCCGAGTTCAACATAGAATGGGAACATCACTTGGGGTTCCAAAACGTGGTCGCGGACGTTTTTGTCTAGGGATTCAGTAGGCAATCTGGATGGATCACAAATTTCGTGCGCAGCTCTTCGAGCCCTAGCTTTAAACTCCCGAGAACAACTCATTCGACAGCAAAGGGAAGATCCTGAGTTAGGACACATCTATCGTTATTTAGAAAACCCAGACGACGGTTCTGTTAATGCGACTATATGCGAGAATTGGTCCCAGGATTTTAAACTTATAGATGCTCTACTCTTTTACGCGAAATATTATACAACTCTGGGAGAACTAAGAGTGTATGTTCCTAGATCGCTTCACGAAACAATAATGAAAGAATTGCATGATCTGCCATTAGCAGGCCATCTAGGAAAGAGGAAGCCCTATTTAAAAATGCGAGACACATGTTATTTTCCATATATGAGGAAATATATATTTGAATATGTATCAACCTGTGACCGGCGTCAAAAATTTAATTACAAAAACGCGCTACCAGCTGGTCGTTTGATTCCGATAGTATCGAATTACCCCAATGAAATTGTAACGTTACACCTATTAGGCCCCTACCCCGCATCCCGACCTAAAAGATATAGATTTGTATTAGTAATAACTGATCATTTCACAAAGTGGAGTGCGCTTATTCCTTTACGGAAAGCTTCGGCCCAGGCCATAACTAACGCCCTTTGAGAATTATATTTCACGTTACGGAGGATAATTAATTCTTTAATTAGTGATAATGGTCCCCAATTTATATCAGAGGTATTTGAACAGTTAAATCACAGGTTGGACATAAAGCATATGAAAACGGTAACATACAGGCCACAGGCGAATTTAACGGAAAGAGTTAATCGCAATTTAGTCCAGATGATAGCCTGTTTTGTAAAAGAAAATCACGAAAACTGGGACCAATTTCTTCATGGATTCGCTTTCGCGCTGCGCACTTCAGTGAACGAACCAATAAATAAAACTCCGGCTGAGTTATTCTTAGGTAGAAAGATTATAACACCCTTTAGTAAATTAATAAATGTCACAGAAGGTGCCGAATATGTAGGAAGAAACATTGAGAAATTATTCGATGAAGCAAGGCAGAATATGCGAAACAACACAAACATTGGGAAAATATTATAATCGGAAAAGGAGGAAAGTTAACATCCAAGTAAATAATTTGGTGTTTGTACAAACTCATTTCATAAGTGCTGCGGGTAGGAGAGTGGTTGGAAAGTTTATGCCTAAGTTTGAAGGGCCATATAGAGTGTTGGAGGTTCGGAATAATAATTTAATTATTTTAAAGAGGGGTAAAAAGTTAACAGTTAATATTGACCAGGTGCGTGTGTACCGTCCACCACAATCCGTCATGATTAGTTCGGACAGTCATTTTGAGACACTGTATGAAGGACAGAGGTCGAGTGATAGGTCAAGTAGATCGCAACCAGGAAAATTCAAAGGATCTAGGAAAACCTCGAGTGAGCAGAATAACGGTCATAAATCAAGTAAGGGTAATGCCGGATGGGAGGATCCGAGATTGAAACGTAAAGTAAATTCAAATGAATCAGGGGACGGGAGAAATATTAAAAAGTACAAAGTTTGCAGAAAACGTTCTCTTCAGGGGTCCGAACATAGGGACCAGAAAAGACCAACCCCTGAACCAAAACAGGGGATAAAAAGAGCAATTCCGTCCTCGGTCTCATTTCGTAATCATAAATATAGAAGACCTACTAACCCCTCCCAGGGATCACAGCCCATTGCAGGGCCTTCTCATCAACATGATTCCAGGCAGGACAAGTCACCTACAGTAGCGAGCAGGCACGAATGAAGCGGACAATACAACAAGGCCCAGGTGACAAAGACAACTAAAGACGGAACCAACAGGGCAGCTGAGAGGTTAACTGTCTGGTCGAAACAGACGACAGCAGTGAGACCTTGTCCTTACTACCTATGCAGCCAAGTAAGACAACCCGAAGGATTCCCAGAGGAGCGGAACAGCGGATTAGCAAGTATTCCACAGAACAACATCAGGAGGAGGAGCTTCAGTATGGAAGCCCTAGATGCAGATCCAGTGGATAGAAGCGAATAAAGGGCAAATAAAATTATCAGGTTGTATCGTTTCTTTCTTTTCTCCTTTCGAACAAGTGGTCGGAAGAATTATTGCAATGAAGCAAGTCACGGGCGGATTTTTGATTTAAGAAGCCAAGCAAAAGTGGACACTCTCTCTACAATGAGTGTGTGTTTTTTCTTGATTAGAAAAATCAGCTTTTGTGTTATTTTTTTGTATAAGTATGGAGAAAACATTTGTAAGATTGCATTTGTTTACTTCGATGTATGACTTCGCTAAGATGCGACAATTCCTTTGGTTGTTTGTTTTATTGTTATTTGAAAAATGTTTGAAATTGTATGCATATATATATGTATATTTTATCTTACATCTGGTGACTTGGAGACACGGCGTAATTAGGTAGAGCTAACATTTAAAACTAACAAGAGCAGCATATATGGAATGGGAATGTTAAGGAACCAGATGCTTCAATTGATATATATGGAAATGTTATGTAAAAAAATGAAGGAATCTGTAGGTATTATAGATGTTTGTTTTTCACACAAAGAAATTCTCATTTCAGGGTAGCTGACCCTGAACATTGTTCCGCAATAAAAGCAAGATGCAAGTATGAATATGTGTTACAATATTTAAGTAGATTTTTAAGTAGTTAAGGAAACCACGCAGGCAGGTTTTTCCACTTAGGTGGTTTTTCCCTCGCCTCTTTGCTAAATGGGCGTGGTGTAGGAATATTTAATTCTGTAAATGTTACGTTTTTTAAAGAGTAGTTTTAGGTCGTAATTTTTTTCTTTCCCTTAAGGAAGGAGATTTTTTAGTATCCTCTTGGTAGATATATATATTAAAGTCGTCGGGACTGTAAAGCAAGTCTAGGAATTGGTTACGAAATTTATTTTCAGGCCGTTTGTGACCTTCGAATAAATCCCGTTTTCTTTTTGGAGGGGATTGTGACGAATCTGTACGTAACCTTTCCCCTAATCTTCTTAGGCGTCTTTCTGGGGAATATAAATTCGCGTTTATATTTCCAATCAACTCCAAAAAGTAGTAGGGGATATTCAAATTAGATAAGGTATTTAAGTCGAGAGTTGCGAGATAGCAAGAGAGATGATGGTAGGCTATTAAGCCAACAACGTTAAAAGTAAAACTAGAAGATTCAAAGAGATTAGATTCGTGAAGACGTCGTGCTGCTAGACGTACCAGGAAGCTGATATAAGCCAGCGGTAAATATAGTTCACGTACGCTTACAGTAAGCGTCAGGTTGAGATACTTAGTTAAAGTTAATGACAATTAAGAATTCGAATATGTGTGTTTCTCGGATCTCCTAGTTTCGGTAAACCTTACTTGAGTTGAGCTAGATTAGTAATCAATCGTATTCTTAGTAATTTAATTTAATATAAAGGCAAATCCCTTTAGATGACGTAACATAATTATATTAATTGTTATCAGAGATTTTTGAGGAAATATTATAACAAATAAATAATAATATTATTTAAAATGGCTCTTGGTGGTTTTTTGCCTCAAATTAATCTTGGTGTTCAAGGTGTGATCCAAGGGGGTCATCACATTCTGAACTTTAAAAACTGGAGTACATAAAGCTATGTCTTTATAGAATCAAGGCTTTATTACTAAATTAAAAGTTTTAGATGTATTAAACATTCAACCCCTGGAATTTACAAATGTCGAGCGTTGCAAGATGTAGATCATGCGTGTATTAAGAAAACAGAATAGGCACTTTTACAATGAACGAAAGAAACTAGAATTAAAAACAAAAATTAAAATGTAGACAAGAAGATGATTTTGCAGATGACACTAGCAGTCCAAGTTATAGTTCTGGTATGCATTAATTGATAGTAAGTTTTTACTTTAAATTACTATTTCTCAAAAGTGTAAATTTCAACACAAAAGGAACATTTTTGAAAAACCTACTTATATTTTACAGCCTTGAAACTTTGCACATGTGTTAACACCATACAAATAAATATTTTAATGAGAGATTTTGTCAAAAAATTATTCAAAAAATATTTATGGATTAAAATGTATAAGAATTTTCATCGTTTTAAAAATTTTGACGTGTTACTCCACATATGAATTTTTAAAAAAACTCTAATAAAAATTTTGAAAACTGCTCGCATTAAAATAATAAAAACACTACAATGAAAACACAGAAAAAAATTCATGACTGTACAACCTGCCAATTATTTAAAAATGTTCCTTAAAATTGGTCATTTTTAACAGTACGGAGATAGGGAAAATGCTGCGTGAAGTGACTCCCTCGGATATTCTAATTTTAAGGCAAAACAACCATGCGAATGTGTTTGTATTGACGCATGTGTACTTCATCAATAATTCACATATGTATTCCTGAATATTACGATCAGGTACCCCTATCTGATAGAAAGTGTAAGTTGACTCAAGAAAGAAGAGCAGTCAAATCTCAGGATTGTTCTACATTTTTGTTGGAGCAATGCTGCCCTTCAACGCTATTGACAGGAATGGATGAAACATGGGCATACCGTAACAAGAAATTACTTGTCATCTTAGAGCGACGAAAGAATGCGAAGACAAAGGGATCACCATTCACATCCCCGATCCGTCCTTATAAACGATCTAACGTATAGCTGAGATAACAGTGATAACAATCACCATTGACTTGTTATTGAGGCTTCACATCACTACCCTTTACTGTTGTACAGCGCCAGAATATTACCAGATATCTGGCAGACTGCAGTAGGATTGGATTTCACTGATGAGTCTCTGAAAACCAATGTAGAAGTGTCTGGAGACGTCCAAGACAGTGGTAATATACTTAAATGACTGACATGCACCACACATCCTAATAATTAGTAGTTATGATATGGGGCGTCATTTCATTATAATAGCCGAACCTGTTTATTAACCATCCTTACTGTACAGTGTAGCATCGATTGTACATCCCGAAATGTTGCCTTTCCTTATACGAATATCTGGGTTTATATTTCAAGAAGATACTTCCCAGCTGCATTACAACAAACTTTTCTACAGCTTGTGTTCGTGCTTCTCCAAAACTTTCCACTCAAAGTAGTTGCTCAATATATTCCAAATATAACATACAGTAACAAATCGACTTACGCTAACAACGACTTACGTGATTTTCAAATCTCGTCGATTCGTCTTTTGTTTGAGGAAACAAATGGTCAAATTGGGAAAAATGGTAATTTGATTGAAGAATTTACCGATTTTCCCAGGCAAATAAATTTAGAAGTGAACAGTGATGACATTCAAGAACTGCTGTCTTTCCATAATCAGAAGCTGACTATAGATGAACTCATAGAAGTGCATGTCATTGAAGAAGTATGAGTCTTTAGACCCAGTTCCATCAGAGGATCGAATGACGGTTGGGAATTTTACGGAAGACCTCAGCTTAATTGAAAAAAAGGTTATAAATTTTAGAAAATATAGACCTGAATGATGAGCATATATTTTCTTTAACTAAACAAGGAATAAAAATATAATTTGCGTGCTATGGAAGAACAAAAAATGTTTCAGCTGGTTATTTTATACGGAGCCGGGATATATAGACTCCAGTGAATAGCGTATTTTTTCACCAAAGCAAGGAATAAAAATATTATTAGCATGCTACGAGAAGAAATTTCGTGAAAAAAATAATTTTAGAGGCGTACTTTTTTAGATTGTATGGAACCTTCTAAATAAAAATAACATCGATTTCGATTTTGGATTTGTGTTATCTAAGATTTTATTAAATGTTTTTTTCAAAATTAATATTTCTCTAGTGCAACTCAAAATAATTTCTCTGTGTGCGAAATGCTACTCTGACTTACGCGATTGTCTCTCCTCTGGGATGTTACTGTATTTGCTCTCTCATGAGGACTTCTCCCACTTTCTTCACATCACTCGGAACGTCAAAAGTAACACATCTCCCCTTCTGCAAGTCAACACCAAACCGCGTTGTAGTTTGTAACTGAGGGAGAGGTAAGTCAAAGTATCTTTATGATGTGTGTTGCTATTTTAGCTGTATTTTCTGAAAAGCCCTGGAAATTCTCTTACAGTATCATAGTTTCGTTTGCAATTGCAATTTATGTCCCATTTGGATAGCTCCTTCATGTTACGTCATTTTTTATAATATAGAGCGTAAGTGCATTTATTTAACCCTCCACTTGGACAGAACGGATTTTTCCGCCCTACTAGAGAGGCTTCGAAAATGGACTGCACGGATTTTTCTGCCTTCAAGTAACGTTTTCAAAAGCGGATTAGCCGCACTTTTCTGAAATACTTTCCCCCTTTTAAGGTTTAACATCTTGAAAGATAATGAGGGACGGAGGAAGCAACACAGCAGGAGTTTTATGGCTCGCAGGGAACCCCGTGTTTTAACCCCCCCTCCACCAATCGTAAAAAATCGGGGAGAAATTTCTTTACAACCCAAGAAGTGTTTCTTTTCAGCTTGTATTTTTAAAGTTTCCAAAAGTCCCAACGCATAAGTAAAATATGTTACAATTCCCTTTTGGTTTCATATTAATTTCAAACTGTAACAAGTTGGGGCGTGTCAGGGCAATCTGCTATTTTATATAGTTAGACAAATTATCTTTTTTAAGTATATTCTCTTTCGCTTCATTTTTCTTATTCAAAGCTTTCAGTTTTTGAAACATTATTATTTTATTATAAGATACCGAAAAATTAATAAAACACCAAACTCTTTAAAATTTGGAACCTTTTCAATTTTCCAACCACTAAAAATGAATAAATTTAAACTTCATCAAATCATTTGAAACATTTTTTTACACTTTGATAAAAATAATAACGAAAAAAAACTAATTAAAATTTATTAGATTTTTTTTTTTTTAGATTTCAAAGCCTAAGTGTTCAGGGAAGTTTAAATACAGTGCCTGGTTATATATTGTTAAAATACACCGAATTATATTTGAATTTTAAGTGCTTGAACTTCAGTTTACATCAAAGACAACATGAATGAATATTTTCACACATTTTTTTTTTATCTTGAATGTTTGAATAAATGGTAATCAAAAATATACGGAAACATTTACAGTAGACATTTATGCATATAAATAAACATAAAAATCAATTTTAAATTCGAGCTATTGAAAAACATTCGAATTATATATTGTTCAAAAATATCTATTTATACAAAATACCTCAACATTTATCTTTTTTAAAGGCTAACTGAATAAGTAATTAAAATCTGGATATGTTTTGAAATCTCGAACTTATAAAGCTAGAAATTTTATGTTAGAAATTCTGTTTGAAATTTCGAAAAAAAAAATGCATCGCGCAGTTAAAAATTATTTACCATAAGTTTTAGCATACATTTTTAAAACAACGAATTGTGGAATTGGTTTCCAATACATTGTTGTGTTTGACAATATCTAAGGTAACCAACCCTACTTTAGATAGATTTGTACTACTTTTTCGTAACCGTATTCCTTTTAAAATTAATTCGTGCAGCCGAAATACACCTTTTGTACCCTTAAAAATTTATGTTAACTATAATGGTTAATTTTAATTTATGCAACTTGTGAAATGTTCATAATTAATCATTTCCGTCTAAACAGTTTACATGAAAAAAAAAGTTTGGACTCCCTCATTCATTAGGGATTTATTTAAGATTCTAACATTAAATTTTATTTTTCACCGAATAGGATTGAGTGGAAGTGTATAGTGCTTCCACACCACAGGTCTGGTGTTCTATTAACGGGCTGCGCAAGGTCGACTCTGCCTTTCATCCCCGCTACATTGGGTCGATAAATGAGTACCAAGCTTGCTTCGGGTCTTAAACACTGAAGGTCTCTCTTCAGACAGACCACAAATCGGGACATCTGTTCATGCACCTCAGCGTCCAATGGTCACGTGTATTATGATGGGCACAGTAGTTCCTGGCCCTCATGGATTGTTGTGCTTCTGAGTTTGAGTCTTAAGTTTGAGGATTACCTCACTTTGGGGATACCCCTTAGATAAACATGTATTTCCACTCATTTGAAATTAAACATTTTTCTTTCAATTACGTTTATTTCAGAAGTTTGATTTTTCAAATGTATTTGCTTAATAACATGTATATGTGTGTGTGTATTATATTAAAAAATTTGATCAGTCAAAATTACATGTTTTTAGTTCCTCTAAAAGCTTTTAGGATTTTACAACTGATCTTACAATCCATATACGTTTTATAGTAGTATATTTAAAAATGATAAGGACATTTTTACGACTGTGTGAGCTGTTATGCCTCGTTTATAAATATAAAAATTGCATTCAGCTACAGTTTTTAAAATGTACAGAAATAAGTGGAGCAACAGGATACTTACATATTATGAATATTTTTGACTGCAGTAAGATATATTTATATTTCAGTTTCTTTACAATTTGAATAAAAGTTGTAAGCCATTTTGCGAATAGTTTGATATTGAGTATAAACCCATAGGCTGTTTAATATTGTAAATTGTTTTACTTTGATACCAGCACACATTAAAATAAGGCTCATTTGCAGTTATATGATCAGCTTCAGTGATATTTAAATTTTCAAAAATAGTCTACACGTACGAAAACATTCTTTCACAACCGCACACCACATCTCATACTATATCTTCCCTACAGCAGGAAATATTTGTGTATACTGAAAAATTTAATTCAGGATACATTTCCAAGTGTTAAATTTGTTTTTAAAATTTGGTATGAATACATTGTGGAACTGTCGGTTAACTTCACTGAACAAAATTGTTTTAAGTGTACTGTTTTGAAAGACAAGATTAATTAGGGAGAACTTTTCTCACAATAGAATTTGTAATGACTGAATTGTGTGAAAATGTAGTTATCGATGTGTGACATTTTTCCTTGTAATAAAAGAAACAGAAAGATAAGAAATTTAACTTGAGTAGAAAATGGTTAAAAGTACTGTCATGCGCATTTGAAGAAGTATATCCCCCATTAAAATTAAAAATTATTGACTGAATGTGTGTTATGTCCATCACAAATGCCTATGTAGAAAAGGAATTTTTATTTAATACAATAAGTTCGAAAAAGAGAACACTAGGACGGAAAATTTAAATTTTTTTCCGAAAAATATTCAGTTAACATAAAAGTATCTTTTATATGATTTTAATTAAAATAAATTAAAAGTATTGAAATCCTTTTTTATGCTATTTAAATTAAAAATATAACTGAATAGAGAAAGATCGGTTTTATTTCATAAATATAATCATTGAATGTAATATTTATTGTGTTATTGTTTAAAAATGAGATAGGGCCTTTGCTCTTTTTACCTCATTACTTTTTAAAAAACTGGAAAATGAGCGCGTTTTCTTACTCTCATATTCAAAAATGAATACAGGATGCTTTTTTTCTGTTTCAAATCGCAATACCATATATATATATATATATATATATATATATATATATATTAATTTTTAAAAAATGACAGAAAAATAAATTTTCTTTGAAGAAAATATACTTATTTTTCAACTTCTAACATACTATTTATTTCATTTTTTCCTCTTTTTTTTTACCTTTCATTTCGTTTTTAATTTTACTGTGACTGAACATATAGGAGAAAGAAACACCGTATGTTTCAAAGAGGATTGATCAAGAGAGGATATCTACGCTTTCAAAGAAGATTGCTTAAGGCAACTTAACAGCTAGCTGTAAACGATTGATCTCTTGGTTCTTACTTTTCAAAAGGGACCGAACTGGGTCGTAAAATTTTCCCCGTTCGACCACCCAACTTCTAAAAGGGGGAAAGGAAAAAAGCCTGTTGCATTTTTGAAGGGAATCGCAAAATAAGAGTTAAACGCTTTCGGAATAACTTTTCAGGAGAGGGTTAATGCAGTGCTTCTCAAACTTTTAGTATTTGCGACCCAAAATTCAATCATAATTTTCATCCCATCCTTACAATAACAATGTATTGAATTGAATAACACTATACTTTGATGCAAAAGCTACAACACAACATTGACCTCTTAAGTGCCACCAAAGTATACAAACGTCTTGCTAAACCAAAACGACATATGTTCCGGACGTATATATACGTTTTTCAAAGTGCAATCTTTTCTGTGAACTGCCATGAAATTATTTCGAAGGCTTTGGAATGCAATAAAAGGACCTTGGCAGTATTTGCGAAGGACTTACTTATTTTATAAAAATTTTGCTAGTTATTACTCCCCCCCACCCAATACATCACACACGCGTGCCTACGGGGGAAACGGTGGTGGCATACGGAGAAATATGCATAACTTTTAAACGGCAGTTGAAGAATTAGTTATAAACTGTACAAATTTTCAAGATAAATATTATTCGTTATATAACTTTTTTATGGCAAGTCCATGGGGTCACTAGTAATTTTTAAGCTTGTTCTTCAATTAGTGTGGTCAAATTAATTATAAAATACATTGTGCAGTACTGATACATTTCTAAGTGTATTATATCAGTATAAATGTGTATTTAATTTTTTATAATGTCAGAATAATTTTGTTTGTTTACTTTCCATAAATTATTTTAAATAATGTTTTGTTTTCGACTCTTCAATGTGCTCGCCTCGTAGCCCCCTAGTGGGCGCGCCTCATAGTTTGAGAAACGCTGATTTAATATGAATGGAAATTTCGTAAGAAATGAGGATGTTTTTGCTTTGACAGTCTCTTGACGTGGCAGCTTTTCCACCAGCGGCAAGACTCGAATTTATGATTTGACAATTATAGAAATACTTATTTTTTTAGTTAGTAAAATATAAGAAATAATTTAAAGAAAAACATTTTTATCAAATAAGTATCTTATAATATATTAAAATACCGCTGAAATATTTTTCTTTATCATATTATTGTGCACAATCATACAATGAAAATAATGCATTGCATGCTTATAATTTTAAATTCCTTTATTCACGACTCAATTTATTCTACTTAAAGTAAACTTAGTAAAAACTATTCTTCTCTTTCCACGTCTATGGGGAAACAACATAGGCTGCTTTTCCTAAAACTTACGAATAAAATTTGAGTCCTTTTGTTGATTGGGCTGATTGGGTCGTTCCCGAAGCACGATCGGTGCCAGAAGTTAAGTTTCCCTTCAAACAAATAATCCTAACGAGGCGCAGTTCGTATTAGGAAAATAAGAATCTGAGAAACAGAAGGGCGAAAATAGGAGAATGAAATGTATTTTCGTCTATCAGATTCATGTCTAAACTAACAGATGATTTTCTATAGGTTTTGAAAAATCCAAATAAAGAATAAAAAAAAGAAATGTCTTACATTTTATATATTTTAATAGAAATTCCAAGAATGCATCATATAGAATTAAATTATGTTTTAAATTTTAACTAATTACTAGGGTGGGGTGTCCTATGTTCATCTAATGGAGAGACAACCCTCATAATACAGATTATACAATTGTTCATATTCAACGCGTAAAACTGTAATTTACATATTATGTTGTTCTATTTTTTCAATATATTATAATATATTATTTTTGTGTGATTGTTGTTTCATCTTAAAATAGGGTGAGTAATTTATATCTAATGTTTGTTGCGTTAATATTACCTTCTGTTATATTTATTTTATGATACAAAATGTAATATTTGCAAAGCAACGCTGTCCCGTACATTATAATGATATTTTAATGGATAAATATTATGCCAAGTCGGCATCATTTTTGGGGATTTTTCATCCATATGGATGATTCTGGGAATTACTAGAGGAATCTATTGCATCACGATCTATGACGCAAGCAAACTTTTCGAGAAAGTGCTGGAAGTTTGGGAGTGAACCCGTGGCACATCCTATTTTTTGTGCTTCTCTTCAGTTAAATTCAACTTTTTATGGCACTTTTTTACTAACTATATGCCATGTACAAATAAATTTATCCCAGCATCACGAAAAAAGGCATACATAGGGAGATTTAAATTTTAATTAATCATTTCTTATTTTGCTAAACCACTTTCGTATCGAATATAACTTGAACTTCTGTACGAGTATTTTATTTAAAATAGTTTTTTAAAATTTTATTCAAGTGTCATAAAATAATATGTTGCAAAAGATAAAAAATGAAAATAGGAATAAAAAAATGTATATTAATTTGAAATGAAGTGTAGATTTTGGGATGTAGTATAATAAAAGAAAAAAATAGCAGTAAATTAACAAAAAAGTACAAAGCTGAAAAAATGCCCTTCTTACTAAAAATAACCTTAATTACATCAATGCTTAAAGCCATCTCTCATTTTTTAAAATTAGATTGCACATCGATGTTATTGTAAATACTCTTGAAAATTTAATAACCGTTACGTTAATAGAATACACACACTTCTGGGTCTAAAGAGAATAAAAAAGTAAAATATACATTTAAAAAAAGTAGAAATTGTCTTTTTAAAATATTAATTTTCTTCTACAATGCCATTACGACTGCAAAATGTTTTAAGAAAATCCATTTTCAATGACCGAAACTTGATAAAAATATGCATATAAGTCTTTAAATAAAACATTTATTTATGAATCTATCATGACTATTTTTCAGTTTAATTATTGATGTGTATTTGAATCGAAGTAGCATAATAATTTCTTAGTACCAACACAGTTCCGTTTAATTTTAAACTTTAATAAACTTTGAAATATTAACCATAAATTTCGATGTTGAATTTTACAAAACTACTTCGAATGTTGGACTAGCATAATTTGAACGCAACATTAATTCCAAGTTAGGTTGTGTGGCATGAATTATTGAATTAAATATAATTTGAATTCGCATGCTACTTATCAGTTAGAAATGTTTCCACGGGAAAAATGTAACTAGGAGCTGTGAGAGGCGTCAAGAATTAAGACTGAAGACTACTTAAACAGTATATTATTTCAAAGAGAGTGAGAAATGTGCATAACTTAGAGACTAAGCATTCATAATTCTAAATTCAAGGTAGAAAGATGTATCATCTTGTGTAAAACTAGTTAGTAATGACCTTTAATACTTAAATACTAAGTGTGCCGCACACTTTCTGATTATCTAAGCTACAGAAGTTTCAGAATTATTCAGAGTGTATAATGTGAGAGTTTACGTAGATTTTCGAGTTACTTCTCAATGATAAGTAATTTTCTATTCTTTATATGTTCCATTTTTACAAGCAAACTTTTAATGAAAGTATTATATAGCTTATTTATTTGTCAAGTTATGCTTGTTTGTTTCAAAAAGGCTGCATTTCGGTAATTTCCATCAGTGGAAGCCTTTTCATTCGTACCCCCTTCTAGTGGTGACTTCGACTATCAGATTGTGACGTTTGAATTTTATTCAATTCAAACTCTCATGTTGTATATTGCGTGATTTAATTTTGCCGAAAAACTAGAGCTTAACTGATGAAAGATATTTTACATGCTGCATAATCATATGGCATTCGTGTCATCGATTTTCACATCCAAAAAATCTATCGATTCTTGTCGGGATTGAACACACAACCTTGGACTTATGTTACCTCACTGTCACCAAGCTGACTTTATTTGTTAAGTGAGTTTTGACTGATTGGGGGAGGGAATTTGAGAGTGGTGTTATAAGTAACATATTCGAAACCTATGACCATTGAAGACCGGCGATGGAGATGGGCAGATGCGCGTTCATTCTGTCAAGGCTCAAAGTGTCATGTTGTATATTGCGTGATTTAATTTTGCCGAAAAACTAGAGCTTAACTGATGAAAGATCTTTTACATGCTGCATATGGCATTCGTGTCATCGATTTTCACATCCAAAAAATCTATCGATTCTTGTCGGGATTGAACACACGACCTTGGACTTATGTTACCTCACTGTCACCAAGCTGACTTTATTTGTTAAGTGAGTTTTGACTGATTGGGGGAGGAATTTGAGAGTGGTGTTATAAGTAACATATTCGAAACCTATGACCATTGAAGACTGGCGATGGAGATGGGCAGATGCGCGTTCATTCTGTCAAGGCTCAAAGTGTCATGTTGTATATTGCGTGATTTAATTTTGCCGAAAAACTAGAGCTTAACTGATGAAAGATCTTTTACATGCTGCATATGGCATTCGTGTCATCGATTTTCACATCCAAAAAAAAAATCTATCGATTCTTGTCGGGATTGAACACACAACCTTGGACTTATGTTACCTCACTGTCACCAAGCTGACTTTATTTGTTAAGTGAGTTTTGAATGATTGGGGGGAGGGAATTTGAGAGTGGTGTTATAAGTAACATATTCGAAACCTATGACCATTGAAGACCGGCAATGGCGTTCATTCTGTCAAGGCTCAAAGTGTCATGTTGTATATTGCGTGATTTAATTTTGCCGAAAAACTAGAGCTTAACTGATGAAAGATCTTTTACATGCTGCATATGACATTCGTGTCATCGATTTTCACATCCAAAAATCTATCGATTCTTGTCGGGATTGAACACACGACCTTGGACTTATGTTACCTCACTGTCACCAAGCTGACTTTATTTGTTAAGTGAGTTTTGACTGATTGGGGGAGGGAATTTGAGAGTGGTGTTATAAGTAACATATTCGAAACCTATGACCATTGAAGAACGGTAATGGCGTTCATTCTGTCAAGGCTCAAAGTGTCATGTTGTATATTGCGTGATTTAATTTTGCCGAAAAACTAGAGCTTTACTGATGAAAGATCTTTTACATGCTGCATATGGCATTCGTGTCATCGATTTTCACATCCAAAAATCTATCGATTCTTGTCGGGATTGAACACACGACCTTGGACTTATGTTACCTCACTGTCACCAAGCTGACTTTATTTGTTAAGTGAGTTTTGACTGATTGGGGGAGGGAATTTGAGAGTGGTGTTATAAGTAACATATTCGAAACCTATGACCATTGAAGATCGGCGATGGAGATGGGCAGATGCGCGTTCATTCAGTCAAGGCTCAAAGTGTCATGTTGTATATTGCGTGATTTAATTTTGCCGAAAAACTAGAGCTTAACTGATGAAAGATCTTTTACATGCTGCATATGGCATTCGTGTCATCGATTTTCACATCCAAAAATCTATCGATTCTTGTCGGGATTGAACACACGACCTTGGACTTATGTTACCTCACTGTCACCAAGCTGACTTTATTTGTTAAGTGAGTTTTGAATGATTGGGGGAGGGAATTTGAGAGTGGTGTTATAAGTAACATATTCGAAACCTATGACCATTGAAGACCGGCAATGGCGTTCATTCTGTCAAGGCTCAAAGTGTCATGTTGTATATTGCGTGATTTAATTTTGCCGAAAAACTAGAGCTTAACTGATGAAAGATCTTTTACATGCTGCATATGGCATTCGTGTCATCGATTTTCACATCCAAAAAATCTATCGATTCTTGTCGGGATTGAACACACGACCTTGGACTTATGTTACCTCACTGTCACCAAGCTGACTTTATTTGTAAAGTGAGTTTTGACTGATTGGGGGAGGGAATTTGAGAGTGGTGTTATAAGTAACATATTCGAAACCTATGACCATTGAAGACCGGCGATGGAGATGGGCAGATGCGCGTTCATTCTGTCAAGGCTCAAAGTGTCATGTTGTATATTGCGTGATTTAATTTTGCCGAAAAACTAGAGCTTAACTGATGAAAGATCGTTTACATGCTGCATATGGCATTCGTGTCATCGATTTTCACATCCAAAAAATCTATCGATTCTTGTCGGGATTGAACACACGACCTTGGACTTATGTTACCTCACTGTCACCAAGCTGACTTTATTTGTTAAGTGAGTTTTGAATGATTGGGGGAGGGAATTTGAGAGTGGTGTTATAAGTAACATATTCGAAACCTATGACCATTGAAGACCGGCAATGGCGTACATTCTGTCAAGGCTCAAAGTGTCATGTTGTATATTGCGTGATTTAATTTTGCCGAAAAACTAGAGCTTAACTGATGAAAGATCTTTTACATGCTGCATATGACATTCGTGTCATCGATTTTCACATCCAAAAAAATCTATCGATTCTTGTCGGGATTGAACACACGACCTTGGACTTATGTTACCTCACTGTCACCAAGCTGACTTTATTTGTTAAGTGAGTTTTGAATGATTGGGGGAGGGAATTTGAGAGTGGTGTTATAAGTAACATATTCGAAACCTATGACCATTGAAGACAGGCTATGGCGTTCATTCTGTCAAGGCTCAAAGTGTCATGTTGTATATTGCGTGATTTAATTTTGCCGAAAAACTAGAGCTTAACTGATGAAAGATCTTTTACATGCTGCATATGGCATTCGTGTCATCGATTTTCACATCCAAAAAATCTATCGATTCTTGTCGGGATTGAACACACGACCTTGGACTTATGTTACCTCACTGTCACCAAGCTGATTTTTTTTGTTAAGTGAGTTTTGACTGATTGGGGGGAGGGAATTTGAGAGTGGTGTTATAAGTAACATATTCGAAACCTATGACCATTGAAGACCGGCGAAGGAGATGGGCAGATGCGCGTTCATTCTGTCAAGGCTCAAAGTGTCATGTTGTATATTGCGTGATTTAATTTTGCCGAAAAACTAGAGCTTAACTGATGAAAGATCTTTTACATGCTGCATATGGCATTCGTGTCATCGATTTTCACATCCAAAAAATCTATCGATTCTTGTCGGGATTGAACACACAACCTTGGACTTATGTTACCTCACTGTCACCAAGCTGACTTTATTTGTTAAGTGAGTTTTGACTGATTGGGGGAGGGAATTTGAGAGTGGTGTTATAAGTAACATATTCGAAACCTATGACCATTGAAGACCGGCAATGGCGTTCATTCTGTCAAGGCTCAAAGTGTCATGTTGTATATTGCGTGATTTAATTTTGCCGAAAAACTAGAGCTTAACTGATGAAAGATCTTTTACATGCTGCATATGACATTCGTGTCATCGATTTTCACATCCAAAAATCTATCGATTCTTGTCGGGATTGAACACACGACCTTGGACTTATGTTACCTCACTGTCACCAAGCTGACTTTATTTGATAAGTGAGTTTTGACTGATTGGGGGAGGGAATTTGAGAGTGGTGTTATAAGTAACATATTCGAAACCTATGACCATTGAAGACCGGTAATGGCGTTCATTCTGTCAAGGCTCAAAGTGTCATGTTGTATATTGCGTGATTTAATTTTGCCGAAAAACTAGAGCTTTACTGATGAAAGATCTTTTACATGCTGCATATGGCATTCGTGTCATCGATTTTCACATCCAAAAAATCTATCGATTCTTGTCGGGATTGAACACACGACCTGGGACTTATGTTACCTCACTGTCACCAAGCTGACTTTATTTGTTAAGTGAGTTTTGACTGATTGGGGGAGGGAATTTGAGAGTGGTGTTATAAGTAACATATTCGAAACCTATGACCATTGAAGACCGGCGATGGAGATGGGCAGATGCGCGTTCATTCTGTCAAGGCTCAAAGTGTCATGTTGTATATTGCGTGATTTAATTTTGCCGAAAAACTAGAGCTTAACTGATGAAAGATCTTTTACATGCTGCATATGGCATTCGTGTCATCGATTTTCACATCCAAAAAATCTATCGATTCTTGTCGGGATTGAACACACGACCTTGGACTTATGTTACCTCACTGTCACCAAGCTGACTTTATTTGTTAAGTGAGTTTTGACTGATTGGGGGAGGGAATTTGAGAGTGGTGTTATAAGTAACATATTCGAAACCTATGACCATTGAAGACCGGCGATGGAGATGGGCAGATGCGCGTTCATTCTGTCAAGGCTCAAAGTGTCATGTTGTATATTGCGTGATTTAATTTTGCCGAAAAACTAGAGCTTAACTGATGAAAGATCTTTTACATGCTGCATATGGCATTCGTGTCATCGATTTTCACATCCAAAAATCTATCGATTCTTGTCGGGATTGAACACACGACCTTGGACTTATGTTACCTCACTGTCACCAAGCTGACTTTATTTGTTAAGTGAGTTTTGAATGATTGGGGAGGGAATTTGAGAGTGGTGTTATAAGTAACATATTCGAAACCTATGACCATTGAAGACCGGCAATGGCGTTCATTCTGTCAAGGCTCAAAGTGTCATGTTGTATATTGCGTGATTTAATTTTGCCGAAAAACTAGAGCTTAACTGATGAAAGATCTTTTACATGCTGCATATGACATTCGTGTCATCGATTTTCACATCCAAAAAATCTATCGATTCTTGTCGGGATTGAACACACGACCTTGGACTTATGTTACCTCACTGTCACCAAGCTGACTTTATTTGTTAAGTGAGTTTTGAATGATTGGGGGAGAGGAATTTGAGAGTGGTGTTATAAGTAACATATTCGAAACCTATGACCATTGAAGACCGGCAATGGCGTTCATTCTGTCAAGGCTCAAAGTGTCATGTTGTATATTGCGTGATTTAATTTTGCCGAAAAACTAGAGCTTTACTGATGAAAGATCTTTTACATGCTGCATATGACATTCGTGTCATCGATTTTCACATCCAAAAATCTATCGATTCTTGTCGGGATTGAACACACGACCTTGGACTTATGTTACCTCACTGTCACCAAGCTGACTTTATTTGTTAAGTGAGTTTTGACTGATTGGGGGAGGGAATTTGAGAGTGGTGTTATAAGTAACATATTCGAAACCTATGACCATTGAAGACCGGCGATGGAGATGGGCAGATGCGCGTTCATTCTGTCAAGGCTCAAAGTGTCATGTTGTATATTGCGTGATTTAATTTTGCCGAAAAACTAGAGCTTAACTGATGAAAGATCTTTTGCATGCTGCATATGGCATTCGTGTCATCGATTTTCACATCCAAAAAATCTATCGATTCTTGTCGGGATTGAACACACGACCTTGGACTTATGTTACCTCACTGTCACCAAGCTGACTTTATTTGTTAAGTGAGTTTTGAATGATTGGGGGAGGAATTTGAGAGTGGTGTTATAAGTAACATATTCGAAACCTATGACCATTGAAGACCGGCAATGGCGTTCATTCTGTCAAGGCTCAAAGTGTCATGTTGTATATTGCGTGATTTAATTTTGCCGAAAACTAGAGCTTTACTGATGAAAGATCTTTTACATGCTGCATATGGCATTCGTGTCATCGATTTTCACATCCAAAAATCTATCGATTCTTGTCGGGATTGAACACACGACCTTGGACTTATGTTACCTCACTGTCACCAAGCTGACTTTATTTGTTAAGTGAGTTTTGACTGATTGGGGGAGGGAATTTGAGAGTGGTGTTATAAGTAACATATTCGAAACCTATGACCATTGAAGACCGGCGATGGAGATGGGCAGATGCGCGTTCATTCTGTCAAGGCTCAAAGTGTCATGTTGTATATTGCGTGATTTAATTTTGCCGAAATACTAGAGCTTAACTGATGAAAGATCTTTTACATGCTGCATATGGCATTCGTGTCATCGATTTTCACATCCAAAAAATCTATCGATTCTTGTCGGGATTGAACACACGACCTTGGACTTATGTTATCTCACTGTCACCAAGCTGACTTTATTTGTTAAGTGAGTTTTGACTGATTGGGGAGGGAATTTGAGAGTGGTGTTATAAGTAACATATTCGAAACCTATGACCATTGAAGACCGGCGAAGGAGATGGGCAGATGCGCGTTCATTCTGTCAAGGCTCAAAGTGTCATGTTGTATATTGCGTGATTTAATTTTGCCGAAAAACTAGAGCTTAACTGATGAAAGATCTTTTACATGCTGCATATGACATTCGTGTCATCGATTTTCACATCCAAAAAATCTATCGATTCTTGTCGGGATTGTACACACGACCTTGGACTTATGTTACCTCACTGTCACCAAGCTGACTTTATTTGTTAAGTGAGTTTTGACTGATTGGGGGAGGGAATTTGAGAGTGGTGTTATAAGTAACATATTCGAAACCTATGACCATTGTAGACCGGCGATGGAGATGGGACGATGCACGTTCATTCTGTCAAGGCTCAAAGTGTCATGTTGTATATTGCGTGATTTAATTTTGCCGAAAAACTAGAGCTTAACTGATGAAAGATATTTTACATGCTGCATAATCATATGGCATTCGTGTCATCGATTTTCACATCCAAAAAATCTATCGATTCTTGTCGGGATTGAACACACGACCTTGGATTTATGTTATATATAATGCAGGAACAACATCGGGAAGGTTTCCCGCGCGATGCGTACACCTGAAGTCCCGCCGTCTTATTCAATCAACTCTCGGTTTCCCACCAGGTGGAACCTCCAAATACTTTATCTGGTGGCGCCATCTAGCAGTCATTACAATAAATAAATAATAAGCATAACCATTTGTTACATCCTTCCCCTTTGGTTACGAAGGCGTCCCGACGAAGATCCTGGAGTCTGTGAGACCTTTGGCAAGCGACCACGTTTACGAAGAGGAATAATTGATGCAGAGATAGGAGGACTATTCCCCGTGCTGATGTGGTACTCTAAGATAGTTGTTGCTTCTCCCTTGGTTCGAACACATTTTGGAAGGGTTCCAACAGGAGGTTAAGTTTCTCTCTCTTTCTGGACAGAGGTTAAACTTTCACCTTCCCTCTCTCTTAATTGGCAGGTGTTGCTAGACAACTTCCCAGCTATGGACGGCATGTCCAATTCTTCACCAAATGGGTACTTGTGGGTAGGAGTGTCCCAGAAGTACCAACAAGCATTCTTCACATCTAGAACCAAACCAGCAGAACTAAGAAAATCTGTTTCTAGAAGAGTTTTATTTCCCTTTGCTTTTGGAAGAATTATAAATTTGGTCAAGACTGACCTCCTCTCAATCTCTACCATCTCTTGGGCTATGCTGGTCTCACCTGTGGTCTGTTAATCATCTGTCAAGCTCATAGCTAATGCGGTTTCCGGGAAGGTTTCCTTAAATACTTGGTATATTCTTTCCCCACCAATTGAATATGAAGATCCTGTGTCTGCATATACACGTCCCTTTATTCCACAGAAATTTATGTCGATTTGGGTCAATCGAGGGCTTCTGATATGAACTGTGTAGGCATTGATGTGATTGGTTGCTACGTCTGTTCTTTATGAGGAGCTGGGGTTGCATGTAGGCCACCTAGACTTTATCACCCCTTGTGTCCCCCAGCCATAGCATCTGAGAGGGGATCTCTCATTTGATACAGGATGGGAAAATTCCCTTTTAGGAAGGCGTTCATGTTTCCTGGATGGTACCTGTCTTCCATCATTTACGGTTTCACTTGCCTTCACATATTTCCTTGGTCCATTAGGTAAGGAACGCTGGATATTATCGAAAGCTTCCAGCTTATCTGCTAACATTTCTGGTGAG
This sequence comes from Trichonephila clavipes, assembly GCA_019973935.1. Classification (NCBI taxonomy): domain Eukaryota; kingdom Metazoa; phylum Arthropoda; class Arachnida; order Araneae; family Nephilidae; genus Trichonephila; species Trichonephila clavipes. Next base: position 1,510,378 of record BMAU01020251.1, on the reverse strand, counting down.
ATAAGTTCTTCCCAGATATCTAGGTAATGTTCCTACATTCTGGAGAGCATCTCTTTTTCATTTGATCGGCAGTCATCAAGTTCTTCAAGCCGTCAAATGAATCAATTTTAAGCTCATTGAGCCAATCTTCAAAATATGCTCGGATTTCAATATTTCCATTTGGGCTTTTTCTGTGACATGAAAACAGCTCCCAGAATATTGTTGCGGTTAACTTTAACCGTTTCAGTAGTATTCCTTGAATGTGGGAGTAACCCCTGCATTTCTCCTTGGTCTCACGGGCAATGAGGGAGGTTACACCACTAGGTAGAGCACCAATGAGATAGAGTACCCACAGATCCAAAAGCTTCATTTGACGTTCGAATAAGGAGAGGAACAAGTGCATGTTATTAACTTCAGGATTGAATGTTGGTAACAACTTTTTTAATTCAATTTTTGCTTGGAGTAGGGTTGGTGGCCCTACGACTCTTTGAGTCTCATTTTGCAGTCGTATTTTCTGCAACTCAAATTCACGAAGTGTTTGCTCCTTTTCTTCGTCTATCCTATTTGATACGATGCCCTCAAAAATACATCTCACAAATTCTGGGTCTTCCTTGTAAGCATCGCTTGCTAAAATTTTAGCCCTTAATTCAATTATTTTTATCTCTTCTCCATCAGACTCAAATTCACCTAACTCAATAGCAACTTTAATCAGATCTCCTTTTTTCCCTTTTCCCAGAAATGACATGATTGAAAAAAATTTAAGAGTTTCAAATAAATAAATAAAATCAATAACTAAAGTCAGGGCCTGATTGTCCACCAAAGCTCTTACAAACATGGAAATACACTTAAAAATATGGCTAGTCTTTAAATCTTATAAATTTTTATGCATATCAGGAAACAATTTAAATGGGTTAATTAATTAATAACATATTAAAAATACCATCAAGAAACATTAATTCAAATAATAAAATAATATAAAGAAAATTTAGGATTCATCAGTTGTAATGATATAAAAATACAATGCAATGGAAATACCAAACAAAACTAAAACAATCAGGCATGTAATGCTATCTAAATCCAATAGGAAATCAGTAAAATATCAAGCAAAACAGTAATTATCAATGTGCAATTCAAAATATTAAACTAGAAACGCTATCTTAAGAAATAAATTAATATCAAGCAAAATAGTAATTATGATTGCATAAAAAATCAAAATCAATGAAATAAAAATTAAGACCATGCAAATCAAAATTGTGTAATGCTGCATAAATTCAATATGAAATTCTTCTGTAAAATATCAAGTAAAATTATTATCAATGCGCAATTCAAAACATTAAACAGGAAACGTTATTTCAAGAAATAAATATAAGGAGAAATTAACAATTATCATTGCATAAGAATAACAAAAAATCAATGAAATAAAATAAAAAAAACATAAGGTAAAGCAAACAAAATTGTCTAATGCTACATAAATTCAATATGAAGTTCTTCTATAAAATATCAAGCAAAATGTTTATTGAAATCAATATCCATGTGTAATGATAAATTTAGTATATATCAGATGTTCTCTGACACAGTCAACAACACTGTAGCAGGGTTGCTACCACTTATTTTTTTATTTGAAAAAAACACTCACCACACTGTAGCAGGATTGCTACCACTTATTTTTTGCAAAACACACACAAAGTACTGTAGCAGGGTTGCTACCACTTGTATATGAAGAATGCACATTTTACTACTGCAGGATTGCTATCGCGAATTTTGAAAACTTTCAACAGGAAATAGATTTTCTTCTTTTTCCTCATCAGACAATAGAATTCAGGATGATTCACTTTGTATCGTTGGATTTCAAGGGATTTTTGGCAGGAACGTAGATGGGTCATTACAAAATGAAAAAGTATTTGGGTCATCTCTTGCTTTAGAAGGGTTGCGGTACAAGAATTTCTTCCGGGATGGTACGGCTTACAGAGCCAGTTAAATTTTCATTTTCCTGTGGCGTTTTTTCACAGCGGCAGTTTCTGTTTCTACAGGATCGATAGACTTAAGCCACGTGTTTGAACACCAGTTTTAGCCCGCTGGGATGAAGGGATAGCTCAATAGATGAGATTAGTTCACCTCAGGGCTAATTACAGTTTATTTATTGTACACAGGTACATTTATACAGTTCTATGATATATGTATAATACAGGAACAACATCGATGCGTACACCAGAAGATCCGCTGTCTTAATCAATCAACTCCCGAGTTCCCAACAGGGGGAAACCTCCAAGTACTATGTCTGGTGGCACCATCTAACAGTCATTACAATAAATAAATAATAAACATAGCCATTTGTTACAATGTCCAATATATTTAAGAATATTTGAGAATAACACTGTAAGGATCTCGCTTCCACGCCCAGAAATGTGGGAGAAAGAGAAGGAAGACAAGCCATGTTCAAAATCACTTAATTTATTTGCAATACAATTATCAACACAAGTTCGATCAATATAAACTAAGAGATGTACCCAATTGAAGCAATATGAAGATAATTAAAGAGGTACGTGAGGTATGAGAAGACTTAAATTAGCAGCAACACTTACTTCGATTCTAGTACACTGCCTTCCTAGCTATCTAATCTCTATTTAATCACCAGTGACAAATCGTTAACTTAATTATATTGCAATTATCACATACTAAATACCTGCTTTGCACTTTAAATTTGATTATTCACTGCTTCACTAGCAGCCTATCCTTTTTCACATGAAAGCCTAGACTTCATATAGAAGTTTTAATTTACATGTTCACGTTCTCCTCTTCAGAGAAAGCGTTATAAAAAAATTACTTTTTAAGGACCAAAAATTCCCCAAGAGGTTTGTTAATGAGAAAGTCATGAATATAGAGCCGTCTCACAACTCTAAGTTATAATAAATAGTGTTTTTATTTTCAATATCATTCTTACTTAGATTTTTGTTCTAACTTTAGATACAAATCCCATGCAAAAGTCGAATGCCAGTGGGGGGTTCTCCAATTCTCTAAGTAACAAATATACAACATTGTTAAATTTATGCTTTAATAATTAATAACTATTGTTATTCAAGTAATAAAATTAAATTAATGTTATTGAAATGGAATTAATTGAATGTGTCTTGAATTACGTAGAGTCTACGCCACAGACTTATACATTAATCTCAAATTAATTATCAAATATATTGCACAAAACCTATTTCTGCTAATTTTAAGAACAATCTTATATTTACTATTTTTTCCTTTTTTCTGGTGTAAAGTTACTATTTGTTAAGTTGTATAAATTTATTATAGTAGTAATATATAGTTACTAGACGGTACCCAGTCGCTTTGCAGGGTATTTCCTGATGTTGTATGACTGTTGTAATTAAGTTATTTACTGATAATAATATAGGTTGTATATTAAAATTCCAATATTCAACTTTATTGAAAATCATTCTTATACGATTTGCCTCTGCATTAAATAAAACAGGAGTTAAATTTCTAAAACGGAAATATAATTGTCTTTTATACCCTCTTGGGAGTTGATTTCCCCGCAATTCATGTCTAGCGGATCTCTGCATAAGAAAAGAAACATGCGTGTGAAATTTCATGTCTAACGGTTTAATAGTTTAGAAGATATCGTGATGAGTGAATGTGCGAGTCACATTTATCTTATGTATGTATTTGAATTACTTGTAATTTGTGATAATACACAAAAAAAACACAAATAATATAAGAGAAAAGTTTAAATTCACTACAGTAAATAAAATGTGGTTTTTAAGATTTAATAACTCTTTGCTCTATTTGCTCTATTGTTTTTCAATTTGTTATATTACATATTTTCAATACTTCTAGTTCTTTTCTCCCCCCATCCTATTTGATGCGAAGGATCCAAATATTGTGTGTGTTTAGTTACTCGTATTTTTGTAACTTTAATAAAAGAAAGAATATTAAAACTACAATTTTAAAACTAAACTTTAATGTTTTTGATTCATGGAAGTACAACATATTACACGTAAAAGGGAAGCGGTACTAAATACATGAACAATGTGACAAAAAAAAAAAAAAAATCTGCTGCAAAATTAAAATGAGATGATTAAAGTTAGAGCATTGGACTATTATTGAAAAGAAAATAAAGTCTTTTAATAGTTTTTCTATAAAACTTTATTAGTTGAATTATTTTACTATTGAGTTTATATTAAGGTATTACATTTGACTTACTAAAAAAATTAATATATTGTCATAAAATTAAAATAACAAAAACTTTTGAAAATATTTACTATTTTCATTAATGAGGTATTTCAAATTCACTTTACACTCACTTCCAAAAGTTAAGCACGAAGATGTAAAATGAAAAAAAATATTAATAAATACTGCTTTGATTGACACAAAATTTGGCAGTAAAGTAGCATATATATTTATACATAAAACAAAATCAGTAATTATATACATAAATGAAAACAATATTAAATTTTTGTAAGTTATCAGATAATGTCATACTGGAGACTTACACAGAATTATGTATAAAGTGAAAATAAACAGCATAAAATTAAAAAAAGGACATTAATAGGGTATGTGATCCCCTTATCTGTATGAAAAGTTTAAACCTTCTGACGATACTTTCAGTTAGGTGGTCAACTACCACAGAATTAAGCGATCGTCATTCTTTTTGTAGAGCAGTTTCCAGCTCAATAAGAGTGGCTGGAGGTGGGAAACGTGAAGATACATCACGGCCGAGAGAATCCCAAACATTTTCAATGGGATTAAGGTCGAGCGAATATGCTGGCCACGCCATACGCGCAATCCCTTCACTCACAGAACCCCGTTTAAAGATGTGCAGGTCGGTGCGGTACCCTAATGAAATCCCTGCCCACTCCATAATGATTCCGCATCAGAATGCGTGATGTTCGTTGATGTTTTGTGTGATGTTACGTGTTCCTTGTTTACGCCATATCTTTATACGCTTGTGATCTGGCTCCAAAGCAAATCTTGACTCATCAGTGAACATGACATTGGCCCAGTCAGACACAGTCACATTGCCATGTTCCAGGCACCACTTTAATCGTGCCTCTCTTGATTGGACGGATAGAGGAATACAAACTCGAGGTACCTGGGCATACAGTCCATTCATATGTAATCTTCGGCGTACAGTAGCTGCAGATACAGCCATACCAATACACGCTGTAACCATTGATGTCACACGTGTCGAGGTCGCTCTGCGATTCCGCTTGGCTACAATAGCAATATATCGATCTTCCGCGGTGGTTGTAACCCTTTGGGTTACGACTACCCTACGAACAACTGTCTGTGTGGTTTGGAATTGTTTCCATAAACTTGAAATTACAGAATGATGAACGCCGAAGAAAAGAGCAACATCTGTGATCGACTGTCCTGTTTCAATGCTCCCCACAGCCCTCCAGCGCTCAGAATCTTCCATTGCTTTTCTGGAAGTCATGGAAACACGTATGTCTTGAAAACAAATTGTACGAAAGTTGTGTAATTACCTTCTATCAGCACTTAAAATCAACTTCTGTAACCCTACATAAAGCTGGCTTCTTATAAGACTGCTCTTTTTGCATAGTTCTTGACAAAAGCACGATTAACTGTTACCTAACATATTTGCTTACCTCCATCTACCTCTTTAGCGATTGCATCCTCTTCAATTCTGATTGGTTTCCGGAAATTAGCATTTTCCTCTCCGTGCTTAACTTTTGGAAGTGAGTTTAGAGAATGTGTAGTTTACATAAGAAATAATTTTATATACTCAATATGGAGTGAATATTTCTTAATTACTTATATATTTAATCCTTATCTCTAGCTCACAAAAAAGTATTTAACTAGACTTCATAGACAGGAAAAAAGTATTGTGTACCAGATTTACAATATTCATTACTATCCTCGATCCCAAACTAGTTTATATGAGGCTCAGATCCACTTTAATAACTAGAAACATTTATTTTGGATGTACACATGTTAACTGTATTTTTAACATATATTCTTATGTAATGTATTTGATTATGGAAAAATATAATTGTTTTTGTAATTTCTATTAGAAACAAATTTTTATATGGTAATTCATAACTTAAAAATTAATGCATTTTTTTAAAAATAATTCATTGTTAATTTTTGTACAATTTTGTTGATTTTGATTCATATGATTTAAGTTGGAAACTTTGTTGGTTAACTCGTTTTTTCATTACAATCGGCTAATGTAAATTAGCCTATTGTATAGCTAATGTAAGTTAGCTTTCTCAATTAACTAAGTATTATTTACTTAGTTAATTGAGAAAGAATTCTTAATCAAGTAACTGATTCTAGTCTTAACTCATTAGTAAGTGTTTCAATTACTAACTTCATTAAATAAATCGGGTATGAGCTATCGAGTTAGGTTAAAGTATTTGAACTGCTTTAGCAGTCCGGATTCTTGCGATAAACTATGGAAAACCTTCATGAACCAAGTGAGCACATCTGATATTCTCAAGGATCACTTCTTTGGGATAGAATGTCGCACACAAAACTAGAAGTCTTGTGTTTTTTCTATAATCAATCAATCTCAGGATATCATCAGTAAATACCTGATTAAGCTTTCTTGAAGCTTCAATTTTCTTTTCAAACTAATATAACAAATACCAGTAAGAATTTTTCTTTTAAATTGAAGTAATATAACTTGCTACAGGGTTATCATAAAGGTGAATTCCTTTTTCGAATTTATCGTAGCATGTAATACACATTAGTTTCTTTTTACCTTTTTTCCCGAAACATTTTGCTCTCCTTTGTCACAGTCAATATACTTTTGTTTCTTCAAAATTGGTCATTATTGAAAAAAAAAAACTTTGTTTTCATTCCCTTAAATTCCTGTAACTTTGTATTGAAATTTCTTTTTGGAGAGCCAAGTTCCATTCTCGACATCGTTTTAGAGAACATAAGGGAGCATTTGTTATGTAATAGTATCCGCACACAGTTCAGAAGTTTTGTGTGTGTGTGTATGAATAGATAATTATTCAGGGAAAGTAAAGGAAACCATACAAATATTACGTATCTCAGGATTTGTAACTATTGATAGCAAATTTTCCACAAGAGAATTCTGCACTGTATAAGCTAATAGCTTTTATTCATGATTTTCTTACTTTCTTGTTTTGTAACTTTGAATTTTCATTCTTCTGCTCTTTTGGAGTATTCATGGCTTGTTCTTTGATGACATTCTGTAGATGGCTGTCGGATAATCGCACGGATCAATGAGACCAATGTATAGGGGGCCGGTATTTTCAACGGCTCGAAGCGATGCAACTGTATCCCTCTCACTGTGTATTTATTTTATGGAAGTAGGTTCAAAAATTGCGTATGGTTTTATTATACGTATTTCAAATTTGCATATTAAATCTACAATTTAGAGTTAAATGACACAAAAAACTGTGTAAAACAGTTTTTATTTTAAAATATAGAATTAGATCATGACAATATGAGCATGACATTAATGAAAATATAAACATAGCAGCATAAGTTGCACAGTTGCAAAAATGCGCACCCGCAAAATCGCGGGTTACGCAAATTTTGCTACATCTACGTTATCCGCGAAAATCGTGGTATGGACCGCGAGAGGGTTAAAAAGATTTGTAAAAAAGTTAGTTTATTTTTCTGTTGGACAATTAACAAACAAAAATGACAAACAAATAAACAAAGTTGTACAGCTTTTTATATGGTTACAAGATTTATTGCTGTATATTAATTATTTCTTATTCATGACAAATTTATATATATATATATATATATATATATATATATATATATATATATAAATTGTTTTAATTGATTTTATATTATTTAGTTTATATTATTTATTATTTTATATTTTTGTGCGCTCTGTTTTTTGTGAAAGAGAGAGAGAGGGAGAGAGAAACTGTTAAGAAGAAAATCTGTATGATTTTCTAAGTGGGTTAATCCGATCCCCGTTGTTGGTTCCGTTTTGCAACATGTTGTGTCTAAGTAAGGTATAATATGATTCGGAAAACAATTCACTCCCTCTTAGTGTTTGATACGTGATATGAACCTATCAGATAGACTATTAGGTGATTTTGGAATGCATGGACATATAAAAGAGCGTTTTCTTTACTAGAGGATGGTGAGTGAGACAGTGAATACTAACGTCACACTGTTCAGCTGCTGGAGGGCTTTTGGCGACGGACCTCGTCCTTTTGAACCATAATCAAATGATGAGGATGACACCTCCCTCTCCTAACTACAACACCACACCAACAGAAGGTTTGAGCTCTCGACAGATTTAACGTGTATCGCTCCCCTACATGGAGGCTATTCTGTGCACTGGGCTCGAACTCATGACACACAAGCCACATGTCCATTATCTGGACCACTAGCTGAGGGAGGCTCCTTATTCGGTTCTCCTTAAAATAGGAATCATTGTCCTATTTTAAGGAGAACCGAAAATTGAAGTAAAACTGATGCAAGAGAAATTTTTGATAATGATTTTTTGTGGTATAATAGTATGGAAATTTTTTTATGTATGCTTTTCTTCAAGGAAAAAGTTTTATAAAACTTCTGGGTTAAAAACGTAAAAAAAATAAATAAAAACAATGCTCAGATTAAAATTTATTATAAAAGTATATAAGAGTAATTTAAAAAGTAGCGAAAAAAACAAATATGCAGTTAAATGACGATTGAATAATAAACTATTGAAAAATGAATAACTTGAATTAAAATATTTCAATTATATAAAGGATCCTTATGTGTACTGTCCTATTTGTAGGATGATAAGTAAATATATGTTCAATAACTTTTCTTCCTTACATAAATCTTGTGTACTAGAACAATACATTCTTCCTGTTTTACCATAAATATAGATCGCCCACACTGTTTAAATCTTGCATGAAGTAAGTAGAATCCTTTCGGAGAGAATCGGGTTTTCTAGTAAAGACGAATAAACTTGGATGAAGGTTTTCATCTTTCCACAGCTAAATTGGATTACGCAATATTATGAAACTTGAAACAGACCAATGCAAAGAATGATTTCTCTCCTTATTTATTTATTGTATGGCAATATTAAAAGTGGTATTCTGTTGAAAAAATTATATTTGACCAGTTCTAGATTTTCAGTTTTCTCCAGTCTTAACTGTTTCTTAAGTAAATGGTAATTACAATCCTCTTAAGAACTGATTTTCTCTATCTTAGAAAGAAAAGTAACTTGAAAAATAGGAAATTTTACAATGACTTTCCTTTTCTAATAAACACAAATTGAAAACAATACATAATTTTAAATAGGACTTTGGGACGTTCATTGTTCAAGCTATTCTGATCCTGAAGGGTATTCCATTTCGGCCACATTGTATAAATCACACATTTTAAAGATATGTCATATACATTCTTTTCCCTATGGGGAATCAATATACTTTTTAAATACACCAAGCAGCTTTTATTAGTAATTAAATTGCAACTAATTATGAATGGTCTACATAAGAAATTTAATGCTTGTTAAAGTAAGCAATTTACGTGTAACTTACGTTAATTTAAACTGGATAATTAAGGCCATTATTTTATTAAATACATTTTGATATTTGCAGGGAGTCTTATATAAGTGAGTCTTATATAAGTGTGTAATACACATATTTTACATAAGCTCCCGAAGACAGTGAGTTCTCTTCATTTTCTTCTCAACAATCTTTCCAATCTTAGAAATTAACAAACTTTAGCTTCAATAAATAATTTTCCGCAAAATATGTACCCAGAAAAAAAGCATATTCCTTATAGAAATATGAAGTTCGTTTCAATTATGGAACACGTTTCTCCTATCTCACTGACGAAGCTTCTCTTCAGTTCCCGAATAACAAAAACACACGCAATCTTCTAGGAAGAGAATCATAGCACTATTTATTCTGTCTTAGAAAGTGCTAGAAGTTAATGGTTAAATATACTCCAGTGAATTCTTCTTGCAGTTGAGACATGATTCACGAGCTTTGCGAAGAAATCTAACGTCAGTCTGGAATATTTTTCTCTATATTTCGTGTTCTTATGTACAATAAATGCTTGGGGTTGGTATACGGGGCTGTAATGATTTTATATCGATTCAGAAAGGCAGGCAAGATTCAGCTACATCAAATTTATAGAAAGGAAGGTAAAGTTTTATATTTGACAGGAAAAAAATAAAATATAATTATGATTTAAGGAGCATCTTCCAGCTCAGGTGTCGTCCACTTGACCATGTTCAAAAGAACGTGGTTCATCGTAAAAAGCCCTCGAGTAGCTGAACAGTGCGAAGGTAATATTCACTCACTCCATTAAAATGAAATATTCCAATGGGGATAGAAATTCAAATATTTAATATTCAGTTCATTAAATGCCATTTAGTAAAAAGAAAAATAATTATCGTAACATCCATTAATACATTCATTAGGGAAATTTCTTTAAAACTCATTAACTGATTTAACATCTAATAATTAGTTGAAATACAGATATATATTAGGTGGATATACCCGTTCTTTGCACGGGTGAATTGAAAAGATAAACAATACAGATTGAAGGATAAAGAAGTTTTTAATGAGTTCATTTTACGTGAACAACAACAAAAAAAAACTTTCTACATCTAATAGCTGAAAAAATTCTTTTTTATTTATAACGCGCCGTAAATCTCTTGTAGGTCGATGTTTGAAAACACCTTTCTAAACTGATCTCTGCTTAGCAAAAGTAACACATTGTTACATTTTTTGTGTAATGAACGCTTAAAATAATGTAAATAATTTATATCTAAAAGTGTAATACGTCAATATCACTTTCTGTTTTATTTAATTTATGTTAAAATTGTAATATTTGCAAGCAACGCCACTCCTTAAATTATAATGGCGATTCAATGGAAACATAGCGAAATGTCGGCGATAGAGTCCAGTTAACAACTTGGAAATTGATTGAACGGTAAAGAAGTTAATATGCTGTAGCACCACTTGGTGGGGAAATGTAACAAAGAAGATAGCACAAAAACATTCTCCATAAAAACATACAAATACATGTCAATTTTCATAATGATCGGTTAAACGGTGTTGAAGGGTAGCGAGGTCATACATACACATACATTTATATATACATAGATAAACAATTAGCATTAAGGAATCTTAAATTTCAGATCATTTAAATAGTTTATAGAAAACTTACATGCAGCAAAAACCGTTTAACAGGAGACTAAAATGTGTGAAATAGTTTTTCGTGCTAAAAAAAATCATGTTAAACAATTCTAATGCCCCCCCATGCATTTAACAAAATTAAGTTTATTAGAATACAGTTTATTTAAGTAGATATGTATATACAATAGTGTTTTTTTGAGAGGTATAGAATTTTAAATTGCAATAAAACAACAATGTATTATTCGATTGACATGAATTTATTTTTATTTGAAAGATAATCTTGTGGCATTACATTTTAAATATGATTTCTGGCATATGACTGCCACGGCTGGCTCGGATGTAGTCCAATCTGGACGTCTAATTTTCGAAGACTTTTTCCAACATTTGTGGCCGTATATCGGCAATAACACGGCGAATGTTGTCTTCCAAATGGTCAAGCGTTTGTGGCTTATCCGCATAGACCAATAACTTTACATAGCCCCACAGAAAATAGTCTAGCGGTGTTAAATCACAAGATCTTGGAAGCCAATTCACAGGTCCAAAACGTGAAATTAGGCCGTCACCAAACGTGTCTTTCAATAAATCGATTGTGGCACGAGCTGTGTGACATGTTGCACCGTCTTGTTGGAACCACAGCTCCTGGACATCATGATTGTTCAATTCTGGAGTGAAAAAGTTAGTAATCATGGCTCTATACCGATCACCAATGACTGTAACGTTGTGGCCTTCATCGTTTTTGAAGAAGGATTCCACCAGCCCATAACGCGCCTCAAACAGTCCGTTTTTCTGGATGTAACGGTGTTTCGACATACATTTGTGGATTAGCTTCACTCCAAATGCGGCAGTTTTGTTTGTTGATGTAGCCATTCAACCAGAAGTGCGCTTCATCGCTAAACAAAATTCGCTTATGAAAATCGACCATTATTTTCGAAACAAAATTGCACAATTTGAAAGAGTTGTTCAGGCGTGAGTCTATTCATGATGAATTGCCAAACCAAACTGAGAATAAATCACTTGACAGCTGTTAAATCGGTCACCATCTTGGAAAGTAATGGCAACTTAAGCTTCTATACCTGGAAAAAAAAACACTCTGTATATATACATAGCTGGTATCCGCGACTTCGTCTGCGCAGGATCAGTATTTCAAATAGTTTATTTTCTTCTCCAAAGAAAGTCCGAACTATTTTTATACAAAACTCATCAAAATTTGTTCTGCGGTTTAGTCGTGAAGGCGTAACAGACAGACACAGTTACTTTGAGAGAACCTTGTTCTACATTGTGTAATGTATGTAAACTAACAAGGGGAGGCCATGACTAAGGAAATTCATTTGGGATCGAGACTTGGTGTAATAATAGTACTCCTTTAGGGTTTCCACCCCTCAATGTAATTCAGCCAAATGGCCAGTCAATTCGGAGAAATAAGCCTTCGAAATTCATGCTTAGCTTTTATCCAATTAAATCTTAACTTTCCGCTACGAGTTCGTAGCTTGATTGGTGAACAGTTTGCATTCTATGCGTGAGGTCAGGGTTCGATTCCACACGATCAACTTTTTTCTTCAATTCATTTAATTAATTTTTGAAATTAAATAAATTTATTTATGAAAGGTTTATTAAATATCAAATGATATTTTTTGTAAATTTTTGGATTTTATAAAGTAGCTATATAACTTAAGTTATTCGTAAAAATATTTAAAATTATTATTAATTTAAAATATTTAAAAATACTATTAATTAAAAATATAAAAATTATTAATAATTAGAAATATTTAAAAATATTAATAATTAAAAATATTTAAAATAATTAATAAATAAAAATATTTAAAATCATTATTAATCAAAATATTTAAAATAGTTTTAATATTAATTTTAATAATTTTATTATAATTATATTATTATTATTAAGCATTAGTATCAATAAGAAATATTATTAATTTATTATTAAAAATTATTACTAATTTATTATTAAAATTATTATTACATTTATTATTAAAATTATTATTACATTTATTTTTAAAATTATTATTATTTTAGTATTAAAATTATTATTAGTTTATTATTAAAAGTATTATGCAATTATTATTAAAAGTATTATGCAATTATTATTAAAAGTAATATTCATTTATTATTAAAATTATTATTAATTTATTGTTAAAATTAGTATTAATTTAATATTAAAATTATTGTTTATTATTAAAATTCTGATTATTATTAATTTATTTTAGAAATTATTTATTTAATTAATCATTTAACTATTTATTTATTTATGTAATTAATTATTTAATTTTTTAATTTTTAATTGTTTGATTATTTGATTAATTAATCATTTAATTAATTATTTATTTAATTAATTATTTAATTAATTTTATTAAAGTTATTTAAATAAACTGTTTGAAGTTAAATAAATTTATTTGAAAACTACTTATATATTAATATTGTATAAAATTATTAGATAATTAAATTACTAATATATAAAACTAAATATTTTTTATTATATTAATTATGAAAAATTAATTTAATAAAATAATAATATATTTTATATTATATATAATATTTTATTTATAGCATATTGTATTTCACATTGTAAAACTATTTGTAACTATTTTTTTTGTAAAATATCATTTAATATTTGTTATATATATTTTATATTATAAATATTATTTATTAATATAAAATATAATTATTTATGTAACTACTTTAATTTTTTACTTTATAAAATACAAAAAATTTACAAAAAGTACCATTTAATATTTTATAAATCATTTATATTTAATTAAAAAAATAATTAAATAAATTGAAGAAAAAATGTTGACCGCGGGAACTAAACCCTGACCTCACGCATAGTAAGCAGACGATTTACAAATCAAGCTGCGAACTCGGGGCGGAAAGTTAAAATTGAATTGTATAAAAGCTAAGCATGAATTTCGAAGGCTGATTTCTCCGAATTGACTGGCCATTAGGAGGAATTACATTGATGGGTGGACACCCTAAAGAAGTACAACTATTACACCAAGCCTCGATTCCAAATGAATTTCCTTAGTCGTGCCCTCTCTTTGTAAGTATTTTTCATGATGATATCACTAATAGGTAATATAAATTCTATATTTTGTCTTGATAGATGTACGGATGTTTAAGATGATTGATGGTAAAACAAAAGTTATAGATAGCTACTGCAATATACTCCTATAAACTATGTTAAACGATTTTTTTCGTCCAGCATAAACATGCAGATTTTGCGATTTAGAAGCGCGTGAGCAAGCCACGTAGAGATGACTGTGGGAAAAACATAGCGTGCCCAAATGTATGCCTGCTACCTTTAAGGTTTGACCTTGAGATTTCTTGATAGTCATTGAAGATGCAACTTTTAATGGGAACTGCAGGCGTTTAAAAGTAAAAGGTATGATTGGGATTCGTGGTATAAGAACATTGTCTCCCTCGGCTTCTCCAGTTAAGATTTCGGGCTTCACAATATTCCTTTCTTGTTTGGTGATTCGCAACCAGGTACCGTTGCATAATTTTGGCGTGTCCAAGTTATGCATTAACAAAACGGGTACACCTACCTTTAATTACAGCTAGGGATTGCAATACCGGAATACCGAATACCGGCAGTTTGAGAAATTTGTAGAATTTTGTAATGCCGGTGTTAAAAAGTTTAAATACCGGTTTTTCGGTATTTACTAGAAATAGAACATATGTTAAGATAAGATTTTAGAATGCGTTGGAACAATTTACTACTAATGATAAAACGATTGTTGAAACTGAAAAATTCAATCCAAAAAGCAATGGTCGACCTAAACCTGCAAATTATTTTTCCGATTGTGAATTCGGCTTAATATCCAGAACCGTATTAAGTCTACTTTCAATACAATTGACTAGACATTATGTCGGAGAGATTCTAATTTGTTAACACTAATGCAGTGTTTCTTAAACTGTGGGGCGCGCCCCCCTGGGGGGGCGCGGTAACCCTGCGAGGGGGACGCGAGCATATTGAAAATAAAAGTTTTTGGAATGAAGTAAAACGAGATGCTTTCTGACATAATAAAAAATACACATTTACTCTGATATAATTTATTTTTATCATCTGGTGATCATCAAAAATAAAAGATTCCACTTCAAACGTTCATTAGCCATATTTGATACTATAACCAAATTAAACAAATATTTTGTTTGCTTTGCGGTCAATATGAGAACGATGAGAGATTTTTTTTTACGTTTCTTTTAACGATATCAAACGATAAGAGATTTTTTATTACATTTCTTGTAACCTAAAATATTATTTTAGCTGACCTTCGAACTTACTGGTATGGTTATCTCCGTCTTTTTTTAGGGAAGTTGTAAATATATATAATATATTTCTGTTTAATCTTTTTTCCATGTGAAAGAGTTTTATGATATATGGATAAGCATGAATATTCTGAAACATATAATACATAATGAAAAACGTTTTACACAATTATTTTTTAGAACATGCTACACTTTCCCCATGAACAATTTTGTAGTTTTGATTGCTGTGTTGTACGACTTATTATGGTTTATAAATGTAAATAAGCAGAATATTAAAAAAAATGGGCATCTGTGATCCCTATTGAAGGAAGTTGAAACTGATCAAGCAATTGAAGAACCTGCTGAAATAATGCATATTAATCAAGATATATATATAGCGAAAGTAAATATCAGAAAAGTGTGAGACATGAAACGTTCGAGTTGATTTGAGTTTAGCTGGAAAATAACGTTCCTGTGTTGTTAGCGAAAAGTGTCTGTGATTTATGTCCTTTATTAAGGGCACGCACATTTGGTACATTTTCTTTAGTTTTATTGGATTTTTTCTCAAATTTTCTAAAAAAAATTGAAAAATCCTTGAAAGTAGGGGTAAGTATATTTTCTCTTAATTAAATTATTCACTGGAATTGTGATTTTTATCGTGTATAGTAAAAATAACTATAAAATAAATTATAGTTTTAAAACAAACTAAAAAACACGCTTTTATAATGAATCGAACTAAAAAGCAATATATATATATATATATATATATATATATATATATATATACTTAAAAGAAAAGATATACAAAATTTAATACTTATCTTGTTAATTTGTACGGTTTATAATTATGATCGTATTGTAGCTTTAGCGTCAAAGTGCATTATTATTGCATTCAGTACATTATTAATGCATAAGGGGGCGCGATAAAAATTGTGATTGAAAAGGGGGCGCCAGTAGTGAAAGTTTGAGAACCACTGGACTAGACTATTTTTCTAATGACATTTGTACTTTGAGAAATGAATGCTGAAGGAAATAAATTTTTAATTAAATACATCATTTTGCGATCTGTTCCAATTTAAAAATTAGAGAAAGAAAAATAACATAATTCTAAGTAATATATATATATATATATATATATATATATATATATATATTAATATATATATATATATATATAATTTTATTAAAATAAAATATATATATTATTACTTAAAAGTTACATATACACAAAATTTAATATACTTATCGTATTGATTTGTACGGTTTATAATTAAGATCGTATTGTAACTTTAGCGTCTCTCTCGCAAAATGCATTTTTATTGCAGTAAATACATTATTGTTGTACAGGGGGGCGAGACAAAAATTATGATTGAAAATTGGGTCGGCAGTATTGAAAGTTTAAGAAACACTGCTTTTAATGTATGAGTGGTGCACAGAGTATTTTATGACTAATTAATCAATACTAAATTAAGAACAAGTTTAATAATTATTAGCTACTTCCATGGGCTTGTCTTACAGAGCAAACTTTTTGAAAGGAGTTTTAAGATAAGAAATTGACCGTCTGAGTTCATTTTCTATATTTAGTTGATATCTATATTTTGTCTTCTAAGCAACCACCGCATTTTGTAATATGTTCCAATTTAAAAATCAGAGAAAGGAAAAATAACTTAGTAATTATCCTATTACTTAACTTTTTTTTGCTTAAAAGTAACATATACAAAATTTAATACTTATGTCATGAATTTGTACGGTTTATAATAAATATTGTTGCTTTATCGTAAAAGTGCATTATTATTGCATTCAGTAAATTATTATATATAAGGGGGAGCGCGATAAAAATTGTGATTGAAAAGGGGGGCGCCAGTATTGAAAGTTTGAGAAGCACTGCACTAATGCAAGAATAAATTTCATGTTACAGTCACTGAAAGAACAACACACATTACTATCTGAGGAATATTACATTGAAAAATCGCACACAAAAGAAAGGTATACCGAAATAGAAATTATCTTACGGTATTTACACAATGATTTTAAAAATAAAAATATATGAAATGAAGAAAATTGACAAACCAATTGAAATTTGATCACGTTAATAGTTAATTTTCTTAAACATTTTTGCCCACAAACCTATCCATATGCAGAAGAATTCGGTACTGTTACCGAAGAGAAATTCATTTCTTTGAAGATGAGGGATTAAATATTTGCGGAAAGTATATCACGCATTGCTAACAGTACCACCAACTAGCGTAGATACCGAAAAGTGGAGCAACGTGCACCCCGCATTGTGGGGGTCCAGGGGTTCTAAGGGGCTCAAAGCTTGACAGACACTAAGTACGTATTTTGGCTTGGGTCCCCTAACCCCTGAGTTTGCAGGTTGGCCCTAATACTCTCCGTTAATCCACTGATGCGACACAGCTGGTAATTTTTACTCAAATTTACGTTCGAGGCTTACAGTACAATTGATCCATTACGTTTTTTAAGATCACTTTTCAAAAATATGTAATAGTACAACGGACTGAATAGTGATACTTGCATTTTTTTGTGATTTAAATAAATAAGATGTTCCTTTAACTTGTGTGATTATTTATATACAGTATTATAATTTGTAAGTTACTAATTTTTTTGCAATATTTGCAATCTCTAATGTTTTATTAGAGAGTGCAATTATCGCAAAAAATAATTGGCAAATAAAACAAAACAAAACGCACACCTGTACTGTTTGTCCTTTTCTAAAATTTCTACTACCGTGATTAAAACGGGTATCCCGGTATTAAGGTCTATAAAATACCGAATATCGATATTGAACTTTTGGGCCGATATTAAAATCCCTAATTCCAATTACGCGATGGCACGCTAGATAGTTTAGAAACTACACGAGGTAGCTCGTAGTGTCATTGGATGACATGACTGTATCGATAGAGCTATACACTTTTGTTTCGCTGGTTATATCGCGCAAGATTTTTTTATTTATTTTCACAACAGTCTCATTTTTTGGTTCCATTATGGTTCTTTCACGCAACCAATTTTAGTTGAAATTGGTCGTCATTTTTGCAGATTTTGAAAATTTTTATAAATGAGTTGATCTTCTGGCTCCACAACATGACAAAATCGGTGTGTTAAAAGAGCCATATCTTCTTGTACGGTGTCTAGGTGGCCTTCTCCAATTTCTAGGAGTTTTTGAGCATATGCTTTTGACTCGACATCGCTGAATAACTGGAATCAGGTAAGATAAAGCTTTTCAGCTTTTTTTCCATCTATATATTTTCAGATATGCGTTAGTTTCGTCTGCTGCAGTGCCTTTCTCGATAACAGGTAAAGTCTGTCTAAAATCCCCTGCCAATAACACTACCACACCACCCATCAACATTCCATTGCGTTGAATGTCTTGTAGACAGCTATCAAGCTCCTCGATTGCACGTTTGTGTGACATAGTGCACACGTCCCATTCGATCAGCTTACATTGTTGCAGCAGGGTCCCCATGGGCACTGTTCTTACTGATGTTGCACGTTGGAGTTTCTTCGCTTGCCGGATTATGAGGTAATTTTTAAACCGAGTGTGCCATCCATCCGCCATTTAGCAATGTTGCAGCGATCCCAGAGGAAACCACAGAAAATGCAACATTACTGTCCTTATGAATTTTTCCTAGAAGCAAACTAAGCAAAAAAGTTTTGTCTGTACCACCCAGGGCATCAAGAAAAACTAGGTCGCCTTCCCCAATCTTAACTCGCTGTAATATTTTGTTGTAAATGTCTTTTTGCTCGGATAGCAGGCGTGGCTCAGCTTCGCTGACCCGAGCAAGCGGTACTGTAGCTAAGCTCTTAGATCAAATCGGTTGACAGCTCTCCTCGACGCTGGGGTGTGGGCATACCCAATTCGGCCAATTTCTTTCCGGAAGTCGTTATTATTTTGTCCTCTATAATTCTCAGTGCTTCATTTAAGGATCGCTCATTGTTGACTTGATTCATCCTTTCAAATCTGTGTAAGATATCCTCTGAAAACGCAGTTGTATACTTGTTCCATTGTTAAAATGGATGGAATAAACCGCAAGTGCATATCATTATCACAAATAGCTCTCGAAATTGTGAAGGAGAGCAACACAGCAAGGCCTCTTTCATTTTGGCATCCCGGTGGTTGTCATCTTCCAACAACCCCAAATTCTCACACGCGTGTCGAAAAGTTTCAAGTTCTGAGCCACCAACTGTTTTTAGATCCAAGAAGTTAGTGGGGCCCTGTATTGCATTCAGCAGCCTTCACAAACAGTAGCATTCGAAGTTACTAACGTACACTGTTTGAATGCATCTCCTGGCTTTACTCCCGTTGACAGGTGTTCCTTGTAAGTGAGGTTTCCACTCTTTCACCGATACATTCCATGTATAGCAGTCTTAATCATATACGTCAACATAAAGTAATGTTTTTGCAAATGCGTCATTTTGACAATGCAGGAAAAATGCAGTTAGCGTCGTCTTAGGTGGTGTTGCCATTCTCTCTCTAAAATTGTTTTCAATGAAGTAAATCCGCTCAACATTGAGCAGATGTACCACAAGATCAGTGAGTTCTGGGTATCTCTCGTGTTGATGACGGATTTTGTGCTCCACAGGGACCGTTAATCATATGTTTGTTCACAGTATCGTAGACCTTTCGATCAGTTTCTAGGTTTGGTATCTCCGCACTTATGACTTCGTCAATTTGGTTATGACGTAATTTTTCCATCAACCGCAACAGTAAGTGCACGTGAGGCAAACCTCTTTTTTGTCACTCAATCGAGTACATGAAACACTTCATATTACCAACTAGTTTACCTTTTGTAAGTGGAGCAACTAATTTTTGAGCTTTTATTTTAAATACTGTGACTGTTAAGTCATGTTTGTCCGTTGAATTTTAACTTGAAATGAGCTATTTGGGGAATTCTGACCAGACGGGATTACATTTCATTGTAATAAGCAGATCAGGCCTCCCGTAGTCACGCACGTATATGAGAGCGCCTCCTGCTTGTATTCATGAAGATATCTCGCGCTATTTACAAATTATAATGGGAAAATCACCATTTCATCCAAGTTATTTGGATCTAAACCCGCATCATTCCTTATCGCGTCTTGTAAATGTGTACAATTTTCTGCTCGCAGTTTCGTTTGGTTCAAGACAACTTTGACGTACATGTCCACCAAATACTGAAAAAGAAGAAGTCTACATCGAAGCTATGAATTAAAATTGTTGTGACGAACCATCACATGATACACAAAAAAGTCTTTGCATGACACTTTTTTGTTTGGTATGGGTTGTTTCGTAACTATCTCCTATTGTCATTTCCAAAAAATTATCGAGTACTCGAAAGCATCATGAAATCTATGAGTGTCCGTAACTCTAGTAAGTCGCCCATAATGTGCCAGAATAAAGATGTTCCGAGACGCAGTACGTTCACTACTATCTACTACAGCAGCTATTTCATTTGTGGTAAGGGTATTCAATCGTCTTTATTGTTCACCACCTGGTAAACGATCTGGGTGTATCACAACCTTGTAATTATTGCTATTCCCTCTATCTTTAGCTAGTTGAAATGCATGCACTGAAATTTTGTGATCATGTTGTATTCTTTTAACCGTGTTTCTTTCCACACCTTGTACGTACTCAAAAGCCTATTAACTTGTGCTTCCTTATCACCCATAAAATAAACTAGAAAAATATTTGGTTGCGTATTTTATTGGCAGGAAGGAAAGATCCAATAGTGTGGTATATTCGTCCTTGGCTTGTGAAAGTCAGGCAAAATTCTTGCATCGAAATATAGTTATTCCCCCCAAAAGATGTCATATGGAAGCATGTATTGTATCTCCTTATGTTTTTCTTAGAAAACAGCAAGACTCGTGTGTTTCATAAGAGAAAAGTTATTTAAGACAGTGCTTCTAAAACTTTCACTACTGGCGCCCCTTTTTCGATCACAATTTTTATCGCGCCAACTTATACATTAATAATGTACTGAATGCAATAATAATGCACTTTGACGCTAAAGCTACAATAGGCGATCACAATTATAAACCATACAAATTAGTAACATAAGTATTACATTTTGTGTATACTACTTTTAAGCAAAAATAAAAAAAATAATAGAATAATTATTATGTTAGTTTTCCTTTCTCTAATTTTTAAATTGAACATATTGCAAAATGCGGTGGCTGCTTAAAAGAAAGAATATATATATCAGCTAAATATAAAAAAATAACTCATAGGGTCAATTTCTATTCATAAGCATTCCTTCCAAAAACTTTGCTCTGTAAGACAAGTCCATGGATGTCGCTAATATTTATTAAACTTGTTCTTAATTTAGTATTAATGAGTTAGTTATAACATACTCTGTGCAGCACTGATACATTAAAAGTATACCGGCTGAAATACCCACTTTTCGCACGAGTTCATTTTTTTAAAAAAAACTAAACTATTCTTTATATAATAGCTGAATTATCAGAAGAGTAAACTGAAATGAACGACAATGTTTTCAAAAATGTAAAATGATTTTTAAATGGTTGTTCAAATTATAATTAGTTTTAAGCGAATTGTAATTTTAAGCCTCACAGAATTAGCATTTACAATTGATGTTAAATAATGAACAATAATGTAAAATTTCGATGAAGAATAATTGTATTATTTTTAATATTTAAAGCGAAAGGATTTCAACATGTTTTAACCCGGAAGCAGGCGCGCACTCGATATGGTCGAGCGGGGTTATTGAGTCCCTCCAACAAATTTTTTATAATTATTTTATTATACACGATACAAATTGCGATTTCAGTTAATAATTTAATTAAGAGAAAGTTTACTTACCTATTTTCAATTATTTTTCAATTTTTCTTTGGTAACAAATAAACAGCTTTGCCAGAATTAACGATTTCGTAATCTGTGTCCCACGCGACCACTTTCGGGTAAAAAGTATATTCATTATAATAATATGTATCTTACTGCTAAAAATTGTGTAAAACGTTTTTCGTTATGATTTGTATGTTTGAGTTTACTCATAAAAATAATTCTTGGTCAAATAATCCTTCAAAGTGTGTGCTCAGCGTGGTTTTCTAAATATCACTAAAATATTTTGCAGGGAAAAACTGAACAGAGAAATACATTACTTACAACTTCCCTAAATGAGAAACAAACGCATAAGAGATGAGTCATAACTAACTGTACCAATAACTTAGAAGGTCAAACAGATTACAGTTATAATGTGCAGTACTTCAAAAATAACGACAGTGATGAATTTTTTATGTTCCTAAATTTTTTCGATTCTGGGTCAGGGATCTGTTTTTTCTCTGAAAGCGTAGTATGTTATGTTTTAAAAAAAAGCGTAATAAGAAAAACTATCATCATGGGATTACAGCAAATCAAATAAAAGTTTTTTTATTTGGTTATAATATCAAATATAGCTAATTAGGTATTGAAGAAGTTTTTATTTTTGATGCCTTTATATAGCGCGCCTATAAATTATATCAGAGGAAAAGTGCTTTTTTTATTATGTCTGAAATTTTTTTGTTTTAATTCATTCCAGTAAAAATTAATTATTTTTTAAATCTTTTATTTTCGATATGCTCTCGCTCCCCTCGTAAGGTTATCGTGCCCCCCAGGGGGCTCGCCCCACAGTTTGAGAAACTCTGCTTTAAGAGGTTCAACTGGCTCATTTATTGAAGGACTACTTCTCCTGACTGCTTTTCCTCCCAAATAATCAGGCCTGCAGGTTCCTCTTACCATTTAAGAGTAACGCAAAATCCGCAATTTTTATTCATAGCTTCTATTTTTATAAGCTTGGAGCTTTCGTAATCAAGAGTCTAATCATACCTCAAATACAGCTTTATAGAATACCCCCCCCATTGTTCCTTATGAATATTAGACGTCACTCTTGTGCTCTTTCAGCTACAGCGTGTCTGCGAGATTCAGCTGCTTCAATGGTTTCTGTATCACTTGGAGATGCCATGTAAGTCGTCTGCTGAAGATGCTGAGCTTGAGGGTTCTCTGATACCTCAGCAGCTATGTGAGATGCTTGTTCATTCTATATTAATAGTATTGTGTTTCTTATTTTCAATAATTACATGTCTCTTAATATTTCTTCAATCCTCTACGGCCCGGAGTACAGACAAATTACAGATGAAAGTCGACTAGTCTCAAAACTTTGTTTAAACATCCAATCTTGGTTTCTAAGGCCAAGAGTTTGCTACTGTACTACTGTGGCTAATATTTGTCACTTTCTTGACTAGTTATACTTAGGATTTAACTATTTGTATATGTGTATGGATTGCATATTGATTATATGTACACATTTTTGCAAAAAAAATCGAAGCACCATGAAGAAAATTGTTTTTTTTTTTAATGAAACTAAGTATGCTTACAGCTCAAACACAAATAATAAAAAGATTTTTAAAAAGACCAATCACATAGGGACTATCTACGGTTCTCTATTACTGCTTGAATGTTAAAATCAGTAGATGATGGAACCACCCCTGGCGGCGATACAAGCTTGTATACGCCTCGATAAAGAGTGACAGAAGCTTCTGATGCTATCGTGGGATAAATTCTGATAAGCATCCACTAGTTGTTGCCCCAGATCATTGAAATTTTGAGTTGCCTGAATCTGGTGTCCTACCATGTTCAAAAGAAGTTCCATTGTTTCAAGGTCTTGTGAGCCTGCCGAACAAGGAATATTATTAACGGCATGATGTAGTCCAGAGTAATGCGAGCACTATGGGGCCTGGTATTATCTTGTGGGAAACTGGCCCCTGGATGACGTACCACTAAATGTTAATACAATCAGCTGTGTGCAGGATGGTATCAACATATCGTTCAGCGGTTAAAATTGTATGGATGATGGCTAGAGATGACCTGTTGTCGTATGAGATACCACTCCACACCATCACACAAGGGGTATGACTTTATGCCTTCTAAAACAAAAGTTGATTTAGACCGTTGGCCCCAGCCTGTTTAGACGGGAAAACGATGGTCACTGGCTTCAAGAGTTAATCGGGATTCATCACTGAACATTATGTGATTCCAGTCTGATGGCAACCATGATGATCGCCTGAGACACCACTGCAGATGATTTTGCCGACGTTGTTGGGGCGCAGGCAGACGTCTTAAAGGTTGTTGTGAGCGTAACACCGCCTCAGCCTGAATAGTAGACAGTGATACCATTGAAGGAGTTCGGGGCAGTTGAAAAATAATCCAATATTGCCTCGCATTTGTTAATCTTGGTCTTCCAGAGCCTTTGTTTTGTCAATAAGTTTTTTGCAGCAATCATTCAGCTTTGCACGGCTGTTTCTGTGCGTTGTTGGTGACTACCTATTGCTCGGTATGACCAAGCACCTTCACGCACTCCGACATTGCGATCACGTTCGAAGTCAGTTAAGCGATTATAAGATCTTCAAAAACGTCGTGATGGCACCATTCGTTTTTTCTTTAGAGAATCACATGGGCGTAAGAGAAAAAAAGATAAATTTCCTACCTCTATTACTGGTTTTACACTTTTCAAGTTGCTCAGCAGAAACGCACGCTACGACCGCAATTTATAAACATTGGCATTGAAAAATTGATCAGGACAACTTCTTCTTGGTGCTCCTATATAAGAATTAAAAGAATCTCCTATTAAAGTATATATATATATATATATATATATATATATATATATATATATATATATATATATATATATATATATATATTATGAACAGAAATTTCGGGGGTAGTTGAATCCCAAGGGGGCATATAGATTCAAAATATTTTATTTGAAACTATTAAATCTGCGGACTTGAAATTTAGCAAGTATATATATTTTGTTTAGTAGAGATCGGTTTGGAGGAAATCTACTTTGTAGGAAGTACTCTACTGCAGGTGTTAAAGATAATTATATTTCCTTTTTAGAAAATTATGCCCTGTACTTTTTAAATCAAGGGACTGGGGCTTTAATAATGTTTTTCAATACAATAGAAAGTTAAATGCTTAGATATCTACGATAGTCATACAGCATCTTAAAATACCCAGCGAAGCTGGTGAGTAACGTTTAGTATTTTATAAAAAATTGTGAAGTTAAGAATTTATGAATGTGCTTAAAACGTAAAAAAATAGTAACTATAACAAGCCTTCGATTTTCTAAAACTTAAATAATCAATTACAATTTTTGGATGCTTTGAAAAAATACAAATTATTTAAAAAACTATGTTACTTTTATTGACACTATATTCTTTGGGGACACTATATTCTCAAAGCATTTTTATTTAATACTAGCTGCACCCTGCCACGCGTTGCTGTGACTCAGTGTAGTTAAAAAGAAAGAAAAGAGAAAGCACATACTTTTAGTAAATTTAAAGATTTGCATTTGAGAGGTATGGTTTTCTTATAATAAAAAATAACAAATGTTCTTGTTGTTTCTAATGCTACTGGCCTGACAGTGTCAGATCGAGGCCCAAGAAATTCATCGTGGCATAACTTTAAAATGTATGCCTGTTGTTAGTTGTAGCCTTGAGCATCATGCAGGTGAGAATACAATTTGACTTGGTTCCCAATTTTGAGGGAGAACATCCGGAGGTGGTCAGAGGCCTCCCAACTCTCTTCCCCCTTCCACCAAACTCATGAGAGAACTTGCAGCTCGATGGCTATTCAGAGTACTCCCATGCCACAAAGGAACTATACATTTACAAACATCTATGCTTTCTCCAGAATTTGAACCCATGCCCTACGACACAGCATTCAGCATAACTAACTACTATATCAGTTGGGCAGCAAAATATATGTACACAAAGCCTTCCTTAACTTATTTTCTTTGTAACTCTTTAACCAAATACTTGAAGTTATTATGGTTTGTTTTCTTCCTTATGTTATGAGCTTAAAATTGTTTACATTGTCTTCATAGTGGAGACCTCAAGCTCGAGGATAATTTTTAAATGAATCTACTCTAGATTCTTCAAGGGCAAAGGGCTAGTTTAGAAACATGAATTGTATTTCTTAATGATATAGGAAATGATTTTATTCTGCATTATATCTGGCAAGCAAAGTTTTTAATGGTTCTGGTGGTTCTCCAAGTTGTGGCAGTTTAATTTTTCCAGTGGTGCAAAACATTCCTTTTGTTTCTCTCTTAAATTTCAGAATCTTGCAATAATGACACATTTAAGTAATTGCGCTGGTGAGAACATGCTGACTCAACCAATGATCTTCTGCTGGGTTGCACTGGAATGCAATGTGACTGTTATATGATTACTCTCCACCAAGTCATGTTTGACGATTAAATTCTGTTTCTCGTTA
Source organism: Trichonephila clavipes (assembly GCA_019973935.1). Taxonomy (NCBI): domain Eukaryota; kingdom Metazoa; phylum Arthropoda; class Arachnida; order Araneae; family Nephilidae; genus Trichonephila; species Trichonephila clavipes. The sequence continues at coordinate 1,483,762 of BMAU01020251.1, read as the reverse complement.
ATATCTTTCAGCCATTCGTAATCTATTGTATTCCTTTTGCCAAGAACAGATCAGACCTGATGTTGTAAAATGCAAATGCTGTGCTCGTAAACATGCATCTTTAAGTCTGGTTTCATATTGCTTTACTGCGTCCTCAGCACGTGTCTTCGTCTGTTTCTCTCACTTGCTATGCAATTACTTGTTGCCCTACTTTTGCCTAGCGAATACAACAACCTAAATTTGATTTCCTACAAAGCGTTATTTTTATGTACTGAAGCCAATTGACTGCACTTAAAAAGAAAAAAAAATGTTAAAACAAAAACATAAAATTTCAAAATATTGAAAAAGAAATCAGGAACAAAAAAAAAGAACATATTGAAAATACACTCTAATGAAATATTTAACTTCAAATGTACATCAATCAACACAGCTCAATTCTAATACAATGTGAGAAACAAAATGTTTCATTCCACTCCAACAAATGACTCTGAAGAGGTCAATTTTATTATATAATTTGAATTCAAAAATAAAAATTAATAGGCAGAGCTCAATTCCTGCCAACGGCTCTGAAAAATGAAGAGGAAAAAATAAATGAAAAACAATGGGAAAAAATTAAATATACTCATATAAAATCAACTCTATTGTAAAAGATAGCTTAATACCAATGCAATGTAGAAAAAAAATAATTAAGATGACTGCCTATGTTAAAAATGTCATTAACACTGGGAAGTATCATCAATGACATGAGCAACATGTGACAACAAAATCAAATTTGTCCATTGTTTGCAATCATATATTGAATGTGCCTGCTTTCCTTCATCTCCAACAAAGTTAGGGGAGGAAAATAAACCATATATGTGTGTGGGGCTGAAGATATTTGCAATAGAATACACAGGGAAACTTCAAATATTAACTTGGATTTCTTAGCAAAAAATGCATGATAAAGTGTTGATAATGATTGATAATTCTTGTAATTTACTATTCAATTAGCATTAGCAATTCTTATAAAAAAATGTAAAGGCCTATCTATATAACAGATTGGTTTATATCTAGACACAGACTGCTTTTCACATGGATGATTATTTGTTGTATGGGTACTTGCGTATTAGCATCACACCGCAGCCTAATTGCCATCATAAGAATCGCACTATTTTCCACCTAAATCTAACTGATTGTTTTTTTTTCATATAAACAAATGTTAGAATCTTTGTTGATTCGGTATCCGGGTGCGATTTGTCTGGCACCAACTTTTTTACGGCGATGCTAATATACAAATACCTTTGTGTGTTCTAGAACAACAGTCAGAAATTGATGGTACGTAAGAAATTTTGCATGATGCACAGAAATATTGGGACATTTGTACTTCTATGATATACTCACACAAAATCAACACCATTGCTCAGAAAATAACAATGCAATTTATCAAAAAATAATTAAGGTGACTGCCAACATTTATTAAACTCGATTGACTTAAAAATACGAAGGTTAAATTTAAAACCTATAAAATTGCAAAACATTAAAAAAGGAAGAAAAATTAAAAATACTAACAAGATATTTAACTTCAAATGCAAATCAATCAACATAGCTCAATTCTGATGCAATGGGAAAAGTAATATTTCATTCCACTTGAACAAATCATTCCAAAGAGGTCAATTTCCCTATGATTTCAAATAAAAATTAATTGACAGATCAGAATTCTTACCAATTGCATTGAGAAATAAGAAAAACAATTAAAAAACTAAATGAAGAACAGTGAAATAATAAACTATGCTCCCACAAAATTGGCATTATCGTAAAATACACAGCTCAATAGCAATGCGATACAACACAAAATAATTGTAACATTAAACTTTTGCAATCATGTACTTCAGACTAGAGCCATTTCATCAAAATTGGGTATATTTTATTTGCTTAAGAAAGCTTTTTGATTCAAATTAATGTAGTATTTCTTTTTCAGTAAAAGACTGCCCCTCAATAAAGTGTTTTTCATTATTTTATGAACTTATTGATTGACTCAGAAATTATTTTGGTTCTTACGTATTATCACAACCTATTGGTGACATATCAAATGAAGCACCTAGTTGCCGATTCAGCATATACAACACATTAAAATCAAGGATACCAACTTAGCGAGTTATTAATAGAGTTGGTGATTATTGCAATAATACGTAAGTACCTTTTCCTTTATTTGTTTTAATTCTTGTGAATTATTACTTTAGTAAGCCTCATGACATACTTGATGGTGCACCAGTCTTTTAAAGCTGACTGAGCCACACCAATATGTAGCTGGGTATAGCTAGTTATAACATAAAATTAAATCTTAAAAATATCTCAAAAATAAAAGAAAGCTCAATATTTTGATTGAATCAATGTAAAAACTTTCGTATAAACACAATATAAAAACCGTAAAATATTTATTTTGCTATACACATTTCAGACAGACATCAAACGAAGTTTAAAAAATTGTCAAAAACAGATACTAAAACATATTTAAGAAAAATACCACCGATTAACTTTGCCAAAGGCTTCGCAATGTGTAAAAAAATATTTGCAGTACATAATCGCCAAAAAAATGTAAATACTAAAATATAAAAAAACAAAAATTATATATTGAATTAATTAAGGATAATACTCATAATATTAATTTCCTATTGGTTGGCTACTCGTTTTTGACATGATTTTGAAATCACGCCAAATTGGTATATGTTGTGGTCAGTCTAATGTTATAGTAATGTACAAAATTAAAGCTACTTATATATTTTCGTAACCTATTGGTGACATTATACAAAATGAAGCACATGATTGCCAATTCAACGCATACAAAATTGGGTTTGCGAAAGTGGCGAATTGTCTTGAACATTGGCGATTGTACAAAAATATGTAAGTACTAAATAAAAAAAAATATCCAAAGTATATATCCCGAGCATAAAAATAAATTGAAAAATGAAGTACAATACTAACATTAACTGCCATAAAAAAACCGAACTCACTTTATCAATGCAAAAGCATAATTTGAAAAAAAAGTACTTACGTATAACCGCAGAATATCGGCGACATTACATGAAACGAAGCAAGACTCCCAATTCAGCATATATATATGACATGCGATATCGGGGTTACCAACTTAGCAAGTTCTTTTGAACATTGGCGATTGTTAGGATAGTGCATAAGTACCAAAAATAATTAATCTTAAGACCCCCTGCTTCCTCAACAGGTATTTAAGCCAGTGTTTCTCACAATGTGGGGCGCGATAACCTTACGAATATATCGCGAGCATATCGAAAATAAAAGATTTAAAAATAATTAATTTACTGGAATGAATTAAAACAAAATACTTTCAGACAAAATAAAAAATGCACTTTTACTCTGATATAATTTATAGGCGCGCGATATCAAGGCATCAAAAATAAAAACTTCTTCAATACCTAATTAGCTATCTTTGATCCTATAACCAAATAAAAAAACTTTTATTTGAATTGCTGTAATCCCATGAGGAGAGATTTTTTATTACGCTTTCTTTTTAAACCTAACATACTACTCTTTCAAAGAAAAAACAGATCCCAGACCTAGAATCGAAAAAAATTAGGAACATAAAAAATTCATCACTGTCGTTATTTTTGAAATACTGCACATTAAAGCTGTAATCTGTTTGATCATCTAAGTGACTGGTATAGTAAGTTATGACCCCTCTCTTATGTCTTATGCGTTTCTTTCTCATATAGGGGAAGTGTAAGTAATTTATTTCTCTGTTCCGCTTTTTACCATGTAAAAGAGTTTTATGATATTTGGAAAATCACGAAGAGCACAATTTGAAGAATTACTTGTTTAAGACTTATTTTTATGAGTATTCTGAAGCATATAAAGCATAACAAAAAACATTTTCACAATTTTTTTAGCAGTAACATACATATTATCATAATGAATACACTTTTCACCCGGAAGTGTTCACGCGGGACACACAGATTACGAAATCGTTAATTCTGGTTAAACTGTTGATTTGTTACCAAAAAAAATTGAAAAGTCCTAGAAAGTAGATAAGTAAATTTTCTCTTAATTAAATTATTCATTGGAATCACGATTTGTATTGTGTACAGTAAAATAATTATATTAAAAAAAGGACTGGGGTGACTCAATAACCCCGTTCGACCGTATCGAGCGCGTGCCTGCTCTCGGGTTAAAACATGTTGAAGTCTTTTCGCTTTAAATATTAAAAAGAATACAATTATTCTTCATCGGAATTGTATATTATTGTTCATTATTTAACATCAATTATAAATGCTAATTCTGTCAGGCATAAAATTACAATTCTCTTAAAACTAATTATAATTTGAGCAACCACTTTAAAAAAATCAATTTACATTTTTGTAAAAATTTTCGAGCACTTGGCTTTGCTTTCCTTACAATTCAACTATTATATCAATAATGTTTTATTTTCTTATAAATGAACTCGGCAAAGAGCGATTACTTCAGCCGGTATACTTTTAATGTATCAGTGCTGCACAGAGTATTTTATAACTAATTAATTAATACTAAATTAAGAACAAGTTTAATAAGTATTAACGACTTCCATGGGTTTGTCTTGCAAAGCAAAGTTTTTATAAGGAAGGCTTATGATTGGAAATTTACCCTCTGAGTTATTTTTCTATATTTAGCAGATATTTATATTTTGTCTTCTAAGCAGCCACCGCATTTTGCAATATATTCAATTTAAAAATTAGAAAAAGGAAGAATAACATAATAATTATCCTATTATTTTATTTATTTAATTTTTTTTTGCTTAAAAGTAGTATACAAAATTTAATACTTATGTTACTAATTTGTATGGTTTATAATTAAGATCGGCTATTGTAGCTTTAGCGTCAAAGTGCATTATTATTGCATTCAATATATTATTAATAAATAAGGAGGCGCGATAAAAATTGTGATCGAAAAGGGAGGCGCCAGTATTGAAAGTTTGAAAAGCACTGATTTAAGCCATTTGTCTGTTTTGCTCATTCTCTGATGCCTTTCCCAGTTTGATATGTAATTATTACGAATACTGGTTTTGATCGGGCAGTATGATTACCGAAGTTTGATTTTCTGCAAAGCAATTTTATGCACTGAAGACAATAGTATACATTGAAAGGTTAAAATAAAGACACAAATGAAATTGCAAAACAGCTCTAAGTGGGTCCTGTATCAAAAGACTTTTAGGGGGTGATTTCAGATCTAAACCTCATATTAGTGACTGTAGTAATACGTATGGGGACCACTGTAGCTTGGGGGCCTTGTATCATTGGTATGGCTGATACAGTGGTAGCTATGTACCTGAAAAAAGCAAAAAGTACTTACATATTATCGCAACCTATTGGTGACTTTATATGAAATGAAGCATCTGGTGGCCAATTCAACACATAGGAAATCGGGGTTGCCAATTTTTCGAGTTATAATAGAGTTGGTGATTGCTGCAATACACAAGTACCCTTTAAATATTTGTTTCAATTTTTGAGTATTATTTACTTTTGTAACCCTTTTGGTGCACCAGTCTTTTTAACCTGACTGAGTCACAACAACATGTGGTTCAGTTAGTTATGAAATATAAATCTTATAAAATATCAAAAATAAAATAAGGCTGAATATTTTAAATAAAAAAAGCAGAGTTTCGTACAAACACAAAATATTTATAAGAAAATCTTTATTTTATATTTCAGAGGAATATAAAACATGTCAAAAAAGATAAAAAACGTATTTGAGAACAATCTCTTCGAATAGTTTCGACAAATTAAAACATCGCAAAAGGGAAAGAAAAAAAACGTAAAGTACTAAAGTATAAAAAAATAAATAAAAATTATATATTGAATTAAAAAAGGTTTACACGAGAGAGAATGATCGCTACTAATATTCACATTAATTTCATACTATCTAAAGCAGATAACGAAAACGGAAATACTATACTAACGTTAAGTGCAATAATTAGAACTGAAATACAATTATCAATGAGAAGTTTTGGTTTGTAAAAGTTACTACTTTCGCTTTCTAAAGAAATAAATAAATTCTCCGAGAAAATACTAAAATTGTAAGTTGTAATTTGTAAGCAAAATCACACACATAAGCATCCCGTGATAATGTTGCCAAAACAACAACAAAAAAATTTAGTTGTGAAAAGAATAATCATTGAGAAAAATGATTTATTCGAAAAATAATCCTAAATAAATATCAAAGAATAGAAAAATTGGATAAACATTCCAACCGATAAACATAGCTGTATTAAAAATATGTAATGATCTTGAGAAACTGCGTGTAAAGTATAAATTTTCCACAGTGAGAAACGTGGCATCATATGACGTCATAACACTTGAAAATCACTTAAAAATTAAATTTAAAAAAATTTAGAAAGAATTACGAAATAATAAGTACGTAAGAATCCGTCCGGATTCAAATGCAACATTATGTCAAAATTTCAGAGGAAATGGTCGAGTAGTTTCGGAGATTAGCGGCTTTGAACAAACACACATTACATTTTTATTTATATAGATTAAATCAATTCATTTTCTCAAAACTGGAAAGAGGCAATAATTAGAGAAGCATTTTTACATCTTACATAAGAAAATACTTAAAAATTTTTTGCAGTACATTTCCAATCAAAATTTAAAGCAAATGTATTTAATCTTACAAATTTTATCATTCCTTATTTTTATTCCTGAAATCAATGTTTTCATTTAATACTTAAAATATTTTTTTTCTTATGAAATATTTAAGATAATGAGATAAAATAATAAATAAAAATCTTTTTATTAAAGTTACTATCATCATACCTAATATTGAACCATTATTCTAAATTATAACGCAAGAGTTTTTAATAGAAATGAACTTAATTATTGAAAAAAGATTTATTTTTCTTTACTTAGATAATTGGATGAAATTGGATTGAAATCATGTTTCATTTAATATTTTATTGAATTTATGAAACACTCCTTTTATCCCTCTTTTGAACAATCATAGAGCAAATATTTTCAATTACAATCGATAAATCCCAGTAAGTACAGATATTATAATCAATTTTAGAAATATGCAGAAGGAACTCTCTCTTTATGATTCACTAAACAATTGAATCTGAATAAAAAGGAGTGCTCCTTGAAAAACGTGTCCAATGATAATTTTCAATGACAAAAAAATATTATAAAAGTTGCTACTAGATTAAAATAAGTTCTGCAGGCAACAATGAAATAAAATCCACAGATGAAAACACTATACTGTTCTTCGAGTAAAAATTATTATAAAAAGGTTGTAGTCAAAATACATTGGTATGTATTTTAAAAACAATAATCTAGAACTGTTAGAAGATGCAACAGCTAAACATGGATGTTGGAGATATTACGTATATTAATTGGGAACGCAACTCTTAAATCCATTAAAAAAACTGTAACAAAATTACATACAAAATATGTATTTTCTGACCTAAATATTACAATGTTTTTAGATTCTTATATTTTTTCTTCAAATAAAATTTAAAAGTTTTTTATTTACCTGCGAATGTCACTTTTTATTTTAGTGTTAAAAGGTTTTTGAAGAGAATATTTGTTTCGGACTGATAAACATTTCATATAGAATTAGGCCGTTGGACTTCATTTATACTGAATTAATTTTTAAATGTATTTTAAACTGAAAGTTCAAGTTACTAGAGCTGAATTTTAAAATTATAAAACAGTTCTGCAAGCAACGTATTATTCAAAGGTTTTGATTAATTTTATTTAAAGCGAGAATCGAAAGAATCCAAGAAAAATCAGCGTCAATGCAATTAGTTCCAAATCAGATAATCAATTGAGATACAAAACCCAGTGAGTTGAGACATTAAAATTTGTAGATGAAAATGGGATTAACTGGCTAAATACCTTTAAATTGGAAATATATAGATGCATAATCTAACTCAGATTTAATCAATTTTTATTTTATTTCTTCCCACTTTATATAATGTATAATCGAAACTTATTTCAATGTATTAATTGAATTGTGTAATAATATTTTTTTTGTCTTTCCAATGCATTAATTTTCTTAGTGTATTTTTATGTAAATAATTTAAGGTACCAAATATTAAAGAACAATTTTGCATTTAAATGAAAATGCTTAGAATTTTAAGGTCATTTGGAGCGTAAAAAATATTTCTATATAAAAGATAGGAAAGAAAATGATTCAAACAATCCAACTTGAAATAAATTGATTGTTCTTTGCTTTTAAACAAATGAAAAGAAAAAAATAAATTTAAGATATGCTTCATTTTTTTCCTTATAGAGATTATCATTTTCTAATGCAGATGATTACTTATTTTACAAAAAAGTTTTTCTAGAGTCACTGCAGTTAATTTTTGCTGACCTGAAAATCATTCTTAAAGATCATTGCCCTTTCATCTGTTCATAAAAGTACATTATTCCTGTCACGATAGGAATCAACCTTAATTAATGAGAGAAAAAAATTTAATAATGCAAATTTTACAGAACGAAAAAAAAGTGGGGAATGCATGGGTTTGTTATTTTTTGACGACACTTAATCAGTTGTAATACTTCATAAAACCAGTTAAGCTGATTTTGGGGAGAAAAGAAGACAATATAAAAAATAAATAAAAGTTTGTCTCTTTAAATGAGAGAATGAAGGTTTTTTGAGTTGTTGTACCCCCCTTTTGTAAGTAAGAATTAAAAAAACAAGGCTCTCAGATGTTTTTTTTATATGCTACATACAGTATTTCCTAGTGATTTAATTTTCAATTTTACCAACGTCCATTGCGAATATGTTTTCTTTTTTTATAATGTTAATGTTCTGGAAAATAAAAGCTTATAATTCTTACTAGAAAATTTACTTGCTTTGAGAAAATTATTAACCATTGTTTTCATTCTGAATTGCTTATAAGCCTTTAATTATTTTTTTCTAATTCTTTCCTTTTTTCTACAATACATTGTGTGCCATTCATTTTAGTTGTATTTTCATTGTAAGCATTCATTGCGTGGTACGGTATTTTAATTCATTTATTTTGTTCAATATTTACATACAAAAATTAACGTAGTCATGTGTTGAATTATTGAAATGATTTTCCCGTCAGAATAACTTTCTACTAATGAGAAGATATGGATTTTCATAGTAAACTGAATTTCATTACATACTTCTATTCTCCAACGACGACAAGTAGAGCTTTCCTAAAAATGATAACACAAAAAAATTTGCTTGGTTATTTTTGTAAGAATAATTTATGTAATCAGGCATCCAAGTATCATTTCAGAATAGAGATAATATTATTTTGTTTTATAAGTTACAGCCATACATAAAAAAACGGCTTTCAAATAATGATTTAAAATCGGTAGATAATATACCTTTAACGTTGGTTGGGTTTAAATTTTTTTTAAGAAATTGATTTGATTTTCTATTATTATCCTTGCACTATTATGAATAAATTCTCTGTTGAAGCGAAAGATTGACATTCTTTAAAGCAAGATTAACCCTACATTGCCTCTGTCATAGCTGGAAAATGTAATAGTTTTTCATTTTGGTAATTGATATTTTATATACATTTATATATTGACTTGTTCTTGGCTTTTAATTCCATAATTTTTTTTTTCTAAATAATGCAGGATAACTTATATTGCTTAAAATTTATATATATATATATATATATATATATATATATATATATATATATATATATATATATATATATATATATATATATATATATATATATATATATAGCAAATAAGCAAATTTTTTGACATACATATCAAAATGAAAGATAATGTAACAGTTTCTAATAGTTATGATAAAAGAGAAGATTTTTTAATTTCAATATTGTAAAAGTACCTCATTGGGAGGGTAAAGTTTATTTTTCTATATTCAGAAATATTGTTATTAATCATACACAACGCAAAAAATTTCTGGTGTAAAAAAATCAGAAATAATAAAAAGCTATAAACTTTTTACTAAATATTGCTTAAATCAGAAATAGCCAAATAATTTTATTACTAGTTATATGATAAAGTTATTCAAAATAGGAAGGATTAAAAATTCTGTGATTGATAATCGTTTATTACTATAAACTACATATTTCATAGTTATAGTTACCTCCATATTCTAATATTAGATAAAATTACATATTATTATTTTATTCATATATACTCTAGTGTTACTAAAGTTGTGGTAGTTTGTAACTCTCTTATTAATTTTTATTTCCATTCTTTTTACACTTTTGTTAAGTGCTACATTTCAGCCATTCACATGATTTTAATCTGCATTAGGGTCCAGAATCTGGCAATCACTTTTTTATTGCACTCAGATGTAGCGCGGGCTCTCTGCAGTTTTAAGTGCATTTTGTAAGTCTATTTTGTAATGGATTTAGATATTCCTATCCATTACATTCAATAGGTTTTTGCTCAGTATTATTTACATAAAGGGGGAAGGTTGGCTGGCCAAAAAACATGTTCAAACCCACTTTAAATATACATTATTTTATATATAAGCTGTCCTAAGTCAGCAATGTTTATAATACTGCAGCATACAATTTTTAAATTTCGATTACTTATGTATACTTCATTGTGTGGTTTTCTTACTGTCTCTGTGTTTTTCGATTTTAATTGATGGATGTTTATCTCTGGTTTGTAGAAGATTAGACTATATACGAGGGCATTTCGAAAAGTTAAGATACAATGGCTCTCATTCCTTAAAAAAAACATTTATTTAGAAAAAGTCAGTTACATTTTATTAACTGGATTATTTATTATTTTTCGACATAATCACCCCCGTTATCCAAACATTTGTTAAGTCGGTGCACAAGCTTTTGTATCCCACAGTCATCGAGGCCGGCGCTGGTTGTCGGAACGACACATTTCAACTTCATCTTCGATCTCATCACCGTCGTGGAATGTCTAGGGCAGTGTTACTCAAACTGTGGGGCTCACCCCCAAGGGGGGCGCGATAACCCTACGAGGGGGGCGTGAGCATATCGAAAATAAAAGATTTGAAAATATTTAATTTACTGAATGAATTAAAACAAAATACTTTCAGACATAATAAAAAATGCACTTTTACTCTGATATAATTTATAGGCGCACGCGCGCGATATTAAGTCATCAAAAATAAAAACTTATTCATTACCTAATTAGCTAACTTTGATCCTATAACCAAATAAAAGAATTTTATTTGATTTGCTGTAATCCCATGATCAGAGATTTTTTTACCACGATTTCTGTTTAAACCTAACATACAACTCTTTCAGAGAAAAAACAGAACCCAGACGCAGAATCGAAAAAATTTAGGAACGTAAAATATTAATCACTGTCATTATTTTTGAAATACTGCACATTATAGCTGTAATCTGTTTAACCTTCTAAGTTATTGGTACAGTTAGTTATGCCCCCTCTCTTATGTGTTTGTTTCTCATTTAGGGAAATTGTAAGTAATGTATTTCTCTGTTACGCTTTTTTCCATGCAAAAGAATTTTTTGATATTTGGAAAACCACGGAGAGCACACAAACTTTTAAGAATTACATGGCCAAGACTAATTTTTACGAGTATTCTATACATATAAAGCATAACGCGAAAAACGTTTTACACAATTTCATATAACCATAATGAATACACTTACTCAGAAGTGGTTGCGCGGGACGCACAGATTACGAAATCGTTAATTCTGGCAACACTGTTTAATTGTTACCAAAGAAAAATAGAAAAGTCCTTGAAAGTAGGTAAGTAAACTTTCTCTTAATTAAATTATTCACTGGAATCACGATTTGTATCGTGTACAATAAAATAATTATAAAAAAGGATTAGGGTGCCTCACTAATCTTGCTCGACGGTATCTAAAGTGCGCCTGCTCCCGTGGAAAAACATGTTGAAGTCTTTTTGCTTTAAATATTAAAAATAATACAGTTATACTTCATCGGAATTTTATATTATTGTTCATTATTTAACATCAATTATAAATGCTAATTCTCTGAGGCTTAAAATTACCATTCGCTTAAAACTAATTATAATTTACGCAACCATTTAAAAAATAATTTTGCATTTTTGTAAACATTGTCGAGCATTTGGCTTTGCACTCCTTACAATTCAGCTATTATATCAATAATGTTTTATTTTCTTATAAATGAACTCGGGCAAATAGCGGGCACTTCAGCCGGTATACTTTTAATGTATCAGTGCTGCACAGAATATTTTATAACTAATTAATTAATACTAAATTAAGAACAAGTTTAATAAGTATTAATGACTTCCATGGGCTTGTCTTGCAAATCAAAGTTTTTTATAAGAAATGCTTATGATTAGAAGTTCACCCTTTGAGTTATTTTTCTATATTTAGCATATATCTATATTTTGTCTTCTAATCAGCCACCGCATTTTGCAATATGTTCAATTTAAAAATTAGTGAAAGGAAAAATAACATAATAATTATCCTATTATTTTATTTATTTATTAATTTTTTGCCTAAAAGTAGTATACAAAATTTTAATACTTATGTTACTAATCTGTATGGTTTATAATTAAAATTGCCTATTGTAGCTTTAGCGTCAAAGTGAATTATTATTGCATTCAGTACATTATTAATGCATAAGGGGGAAGCGATAAAAATTATGATCGAAAAGGGGGGCGCCAGTATTGAAAGTTTGAGAAGCACTGACCTAGGGGGAGCCTACAGGGCGCGTCCCCAGGTGGCGGATCGGGGAATGCCTCTATTGGTTTTCCGATAGGTGGTAGAAGGGAAATAAAATACCTTCCGCGAACCAACAGGCATGAGGTTTAGTCAGTCATCCGCCCAAGTGGTTCCTCGCCTAATGGGAAGCTGCATAATACCTTTCGCCATGGACCAACCGCATTCATTGGATTCTCACACTGCGTCGTCCGTCGTGCAGGTCAATCAGGGACGTGCACAGGATTTAGGTAGAGGGCCCTGTGTGATAAATACGTTACAGTCTCCACAAAGTAAAAGATCTTCCAAATATCTTCGTTGGCTGCAATGCAATATTAATGGGTTAAGTTCTGTAGCAACAAGAATTAAGTTAGACCAGATTCTGGAAATAGCTGATAGACTACATGAGGAAATTTTATAGCTCTTCAGGAAACTAAATTGTGCAAGCAGAGACTTTTGAATGATAAAGGATATATTATTGTCCGAAGGGACAGAGCTTCAGGAGGAGGTGGACTCATGTTTCTCATTCGTGATGTCCATTTTCAGAGACTAACAGATATTGGCAATGACACCTTGTGACGACGTACGTGTCTTTTCTTTAACAAGTCCTTTGGGTTCCTTGGGCCAGAATTAATGGCAACTCTTTTCCAACCAAATCCAAGAAACGAGAAGTGAAGAGATGCAAATAATATAGGATAAATATAGGATCTTAGAGTAAGAGTAAGGGCAATGATGGCAATGCTGGCAATGTAATGGTAGTGTAAAGCAATGTTTGACAATTAAAGTGCGTTGTGGTATTGGCTGAGTATTGAACTTCGTTATTCAAAGATTCAAGTTCTACGTATCGTGGATAAACATATTGGTGATTGATTAGAACCTAAAGGTACAGCTGCATACCACTGTAGATAAAGACAAGTTTATTACAGAATAATATAAGGTAGGATTGATTATTTACTATAATTATAATTGAAGATTAGTCTGTTCAACTATCGATATAGGCCTGCATTATATTGTGTGTTACGTCTTGTGTCATCGTAGATTCTCGCATCCATTAATTTATATCTTTGTTCAAAGTATAAGTTGAATATCTTAATAAAGTCATATTAAGATAATGTTTGATTCTAGTTCTTACGCTAACCCTACACCTCTAGCTCACGCTGATACTTCGAGGGAGGTATTTCTAAGGGGAGGTACATCACAACCTCTGATCTCGAATATCTAGGTATAACCTTACACTCTAAGGATCGCACTATTAACATCAAGAACCTGTATCTTCCTCCAAATAGTCAACATCTTGATACAAACATGATGGAAGGTCTGTTTGATGACAAGACTATAATACTAGGAGACTTCAATTCCAGGAATACTACCTGGGGTAGCACTGTTACAAATGCAAGAGGTTTGGAGCTTAGTAACTTGGTCAACGACAAGGCTTTCTTGCGTCTAAATGATGGCACACTCACTTTCCGATCTAACAGTTATGGTTCTACAGATGTATTGTATTTGACTTTTATAAGTCCTAGTTATTTCCTTACAGTTCCTGGAGAGTACTGGACAATATTGGCAGCGATCACCTTCCTATTTTATTCGAAATAGATCATAAAATCAATTGTACTGGTGTAAAGAACCTCCACCGGAATTTTAAGAAAGCCGACTGGAGTCTGCTTGAAAATATCTATAACAATCTTATATTGCAAGAACCTATTTCAGACAACGTGGAAAAGGAATGGTTCCATTTCTAGCACTCCATTTTTACAGCTACTATGTCTTCAATCCCTATGGGGAAAAGTAAACAGACCCGTACTTTCTTTGCCCACATTCAGACCTTAATAAGCCATTGATTGCCCAAAGTACGAAACTCTTAAAAGTAATTTCCCAAAATGGCGGCTTGTGGACAAAGAAATTGAATTGAATAAGATGGACGCTGAAATTAAGAAAATTTATGTATAAGTCAAACGATAAAACTGGCAGAATCTATGTGAACAGTTAGACTATAGAACTTCAAATACTAAATTATGGAAACTGGTTAAGCAAATTGATAACTTAAAACCTAGAAACGAAAAAACTAATGCTATCATTAGTGATAATGACAATGTCTCGGTGTATGCTCGGGAAGCAGCAGAGGCCCTGGCTCAGCATTACGCAAATGAAAGCCGGATTGCTTTTAGTAGTTCTGACAAGCACTTCACCAGAATCACCAGAGATCAAGTAAAAATTTTGTTGGGACAGGCCGGCAGATAGCCTATTATTCAATGTTGATTTCACTTTACCTGAACTACTTTTTGCCCTTCAAAATTTGGACAGCATCGAATCACCTGGTCCAGATAGCATCCCTTGACATTTCTTGTCCTACCTTGGAAATTTGGGTATGGAAAGACTGTTATACATATGTAACTTGTCATAAAAAACTGGCAAACTACCAAGACAGTGGAAATAGGCCATCGTTATTCCCATTCATAAACACAACAAGAATGCTGGTCTTACGACAAGCTATCGTCCTATTTAACTTACCTGCATCATTTGCAAATTAATGGAATGCATGGTGCTGCGGAGAGTGACTCACCATTTACACACTAATAACTCAATGCCCTCGGATCAATTTGCTTTTCGTAAGGGTCACTCTACTGTTGACCAAATTTTATACTTTACCCAATGTATTAGAGATTCTCAGAATCACAAATCAACTAGACACACCATGGCGGAATTTTTAGATGTTTTAAAGGCTTTGATAGGGTATGGAAATATAAACTATTCAGCAAGTGCTTTGGTGTTTTTGGCATAAAGGTAAAGCTCTGCCCTGGATCTTAAACTTTCTAAATCACCGAAATTTTTGCGTCAACCTTCATGCTACTTTCTCGGATTCTTACAAAACATATCAAGAAATTCCCCAGGGCCGCGTTTTGAGTCCAACTCTTTCCTCATTATTTATTTCCGGAGTTAAAAAATATATTAACCCTTCTCAAATTAGACTTTTCGCTGGCGATGTCGTTTTGTGGTGCAGTGATTCAAATGTTACCAAAATGGAATCCCAGCTGAATAGGTCCTTAGTAAATATTCAGGAATTTGCAGACAACCACAAAATTGCTTTCAATGCTTCAAAGTCTACTGTCAGCCTCTTCTCGACTAATAGGCATCTTTATAACTGCACTCCTGAAATTTTTCTAATGACTGAGCGCTTGAGTTACAGTAATTACCATATCTATCTTGGTTTCACTTTAGACTCGGAAGTGAACAGTGGTAAACATATTGAGAAAATAGCCGATAAAGCAAGAAAGAGACTTAAGGCTACACAGTACCCTAAAACTTTCATTCTTACCGAAAAGTTTTTTTTGCACGTTTTAGTGGCCCATATCATTGAGATGCTTGCCACGAAATTTCAGATCTGTTAGCAAATTAGTTTTTAAGATATTTGAAGTTTATGAGCTATGGTTTTGGTTTAGTTTTCCTTTTAAAGCATTTTTCACACTTAAGTTGAATTCATTATAAATATTTTTGAGCTTTTAGTTTGAAATGGTTATTAATTCCAATTTTAATTACTAAAATAATTTCTGCTTTATTATGTTTTGAGTTTTCTGAGTTCTTATAATTAATTAACAAAGATTACTTTCGTGGCCAATTTTTGCTTTAAAAATAGTTTATATAACTTAAAAGTTTTATCATTATTTTTTTCCTGCAGATAAAATGCCATGGCAAATGCGTTCTGGGATTCTGTGAGAAACAATATTTCAAAGAGATGGAATACTACTGAAAATGATGTATGTAAAAATCAGTCCTCAGCTGATTCTGCAATTAGACTTCCGAATACAAGTATTCTGAATTCAAATGCTGCAGATATAACTCAATATTTCCTTGCTGTACCAAACTACATTACACTAAACATATTGTAGTACTATATTTTAGTATTTTAAAGTCATACGACAAGAGCTAAAACTTCCTAAACTGCCCCAATTTAAAACTGAAAAAAATTAAATTTTATGAGCAAACCTGACTATTTTTAGCTTAAGTTAGTGTCATTATTATTTTTTTTGTACGTAAATGTTTCGTGTTTCAAAATATTTTTGAAATATTAGTTTAAGATAAAGCTGAATAAACTGACGTCTTAATAAATGCTATCAATATTATGCAAAAAATATTTTTTGAATTAAAAATGTAATTTTCAGTCATATTTAATAAAAATGGTGTTTTAATGTAGAACATACATTGGAAAATAACATATTAAAAAATTAGAGTTCTACGGGCATTATAAGTTTTTGTCTTATGACTTTACAAACAAATGCGTTTTTCTCAAACTTTTAATTTTGAAGGTATAAGTGTTTTCTAATCCCTAAGTCTTTTTTCCTGTTCAAGATAGAGCGTTGAAACATTTTGTATATACTCCCAAATGTATGTTCTATAAAAGTTAGTATGGATTTAAGGCTGAGAACTCTAGTTAGTTTTCTAAAAAAAGCTAAAGTTGATATTTTTAAAATTTTCGTGTTTTTTCCAGGTTTTTCTAGAAATATAATTATTAAAAATCAACCAGGGAATAGATTTTCAAATCCATACTAAATGTTGTTTGTAATAATCTAAGAATCATAAATAACTTAAAATTACTAAAAAAGTTTAAAAATTGAATATTTTACAAGAATGAAAAAACTTCAAAAATTCCTAATTTTTTAAAATTGTAAAATAATGGCTGGACAAACTGACTTTTTGCTTACAGAATCAGCTTAATCATATATCTAAATATAAAGCATCAGTTATTTTTACTGTAACTTTCTTCAAAAGTAATTTTTGAAAAAGAGTACCGTGTTGTCTTAAGATCTTAAAATATCTTTCTGGCAGAGACTGGGATTCAGACGCCTCCACACTTAGAATAACTTATACAACCTTGGTTCGCCCAGTCCTTGAATATAGGTACCAGATCTTTCAAGTAGCATCTCCTACAAATATGAATAAACTGGAGAGAGTGCAACTGAGTGCTGCGAGGATTATCACGGGCCTTAGATATAAATTCCCTACTGATATAGTTCTGTACGAGACAGACATCCAACCTCGAACTATGAGATTCGAAGTCAACTCATATAGGTGTTTTAACAAAATTAAAAGCTTTGGATCCATCACTAGAACATCTTTTATTTTAAATTGGACAAGTAACTAACGTTTAAAGCGAGACAGCCCACTTAATTACATGCGTAAACATGGTTTTATAGATTTGAATGTTGACACATCTACATCTTTTAGCTGCATCACACATATTGATTCTTTTAATCATGTTGAATTCCGGGAGGAATTATTGACCAGTACTCCCAAGCATAGCAGCTATCCGGAATTACTCAGGCAATTGGCACTTGAAGTAATAAATGACATACCCCATCAAGCCTTGATTATTTACACAGATGGTAGTCGTTCGGATACGGGTAGGGCAGGGAGTGGTATTTTTAGCAACACTCCTGGGAACGATGTTAAAATCAACATCAGGTATCCTGACCACTGTTCCGTCTTTAGATCGGAACTCATTGCTATTAGTGGTGCTTTCGATCATGCTCTCAACCTTTATATGGGCAGTATCTGGATCCTGACAGACAGCAGAAGCTCCATCTAATATTTGAAAAATTGGCCAAAAATTATGGACAGTACTGGTCTAGATATTTCATCCAAATTAGTTAGGCTTGGTCAGAGGAAACATGTCTAGTGGATTCCATCACATGTGGGTGTTCCTGGGAAAGAAGCTGCTGATGAGCTGTCTGGTAGGGGATTTGATCTCTCTAACCCTAGTTCCACTATCTTAACCCATACGAAATTTCCTTCCTTCCAAAGAAATAAAATGAATTTGACTTGGCGAAACCCTCCTGCTCACCACTGGTACGCAGCTAAGAGTTCTGGCCTATGTATGCAGTGCAGGAGTTCCAGGGCTCATCAGACGACCTTGGCGCGCCTTAGAAGCAGTCACCTGCGTAGTATGATTTTTGTGCAGGGGGTAAAATCTTTCTTTACCTGTCGCTGCTCTCTCCTTGCTTCTCCTGCTCATCTTCTGGACTACTGGAACATTTTCCTGCAACAGTTGCATGAAGAGCAAGGCCTGGTGTGTGAGACTATTACGCGGAATGGTCTAATGGACTTGGTGTAGGCTTTCCTGCTCCAAGGGGATTGGAAATAACAACAGCAACATACACATAATATATATATAATTAATTATACACATAATATATATATATATATATATATATATATATATATATATATATATTTAATTAATTATACACAGTATTAATAGACTGCATTAAATATTCCTTCAAATTGTCCGTGTAAAACAGAGGTTCCCAAATTTTTTTGTCTCATAGACCCCTTACCATGTTTTTTGGTATGGGTAGACCCCTGCTAAATTAGCATATAATTTTTGCAAATTTATCAACTTTAATGTCTTTTTGACAGCTAGTACTACTACTACTACTTTAAAAGAAATAAATTTATAACTAATGAAGCATAGAGTTAAAAGTTTTAAGATATATGTTAATTAATTAATTTAAAAGTTAATTAATATATATAAAATAACTGTTAAATAGAATAACCCAACAACATATAATTGATTTTAATGGGAGGGAAGAATCTGGTGCTACAATAAGAAATTTTCGACATTTAGTATCAATCTTGTCAGGTTTAACCTTAAATATTCTGTGTTAGTAGAGTCCAGTTCCTTTTTTTGTTTTGGAGATTGGCAACTGCGCTGAAACTCCTACTTACTAGGAAAATAAATTAAGAATTTACTCATGATATTCCATAATTCGGGACAAATAACAGGTTTGCCTTTTTAAAGCCAAAATTGCTAGCATCCATTTCCAAACTTTAAAATCTTCATTGGCGCATATCACGATCAGTTCCTGTTGTCATGTGACATTTTTCCCTCAATATGATTGTCGAAATCTATTGCCTACTGTGGTTTTCCCATAGCCAAAGCATTTCAAACCTGATTTCCACATCTGAATAAAAGGCAGTTAAATGTTGAACGTAGGTTAAAACGTGGTGACAGATTGTCTGGGAAAATTTGAAAAAATTCCGGACCTCCAGTATTATACTTCTTTGGTTTAACTCTGGAAAGAAACGCTGAAATGGTTCCTGTTGTAGAAAAAAACTTGTGTTGTTACCTTGTACGTGCAAATGGTATAAAATATCTTAATTAAAAAAGTATCGTGCAACTTCCTCTTAAAATGGCAATAACATGCAAATATATATATATCTATATATAAACATATATATATATATTTATATATATATATAAACATATATATATATATATATATATAAACATATATATATATATATATATATATATATATATATATATATATATATATATATATATATATATATATATATATATATATATATATATATATATATATATACATATATATTGTTCAAGTTTTTAAAATTTAATCTTCGTTTTCAGAGTGGTTTAGTGAGTAAATTCGACATTTTATTGAGCTTTTACAAAATTTTTGAATGTGTCCAAATTTTCAACAGTTTGTGCATTGCCTAGATTTTTCATAGTAGACATTAGTTTTAAACATTTCAAATCCTATTGGAACTCTTTCGGGAATACTGCATCCAATTTGGGTAACTTTAATTGTTTTGATAGGTTTAAATCCAGATTCTGTTTTTTTTTTGGTAAAACGTTGAATATCAAAAATTGCATAATTGTTATTTTCTTATTCCGATTTTATGTCGTCTATTGTATATTCTGTGTCTATTTCTTGTAATATGTAACTACTGGTTAGGCCCATAAAGGACAATCTTGTACTTATTTTTACACCATTAATTTCTTTAATTTTTAAAGTTTCTTTGCTGGTCTCGCAATTATTTGTTTTAATTATGATCTCGCCATTTCTTATTTTGCTTATACTCAGAATACTTTTTTTAATTGTGAACGCTTTCTTTTTAATTTAAGTTGATCACCACTCTGAAAGTTATTTTCTGATTTTAAGAAAATTGTAATATTTGGACTCGTATTTAAATTTTGTCTTTCCGCAAACTTGGTCAATAATTCTATATCTGTTAAATTACATCTATATTTATTTAATGAAAAATTAGAGTTTGTATTTTCCATCTCCATATTATTATCTGGGTGAGGGTAGTCACCCATTTTGTCTTCCCTACTCCAACACTCAAATTTGTATTAATATACTATCTTGTGTAAATACTTAAATTAAAAGCTCTTATCCGAAGATAGAATAAAAGTTATATGAAATAAATTTCAATACAAAACAAAAAATTCAAAACGATCTCACCGTCTCGAATCCGCTTGAAAAGTCAAAATTATTCAATACTTTTAGCACACTCTGCAGTCAACCACCGTCCCAAAATTTGCTTATCACCATCGTCCTCTGAAATTGCCTCCAAAGGTTTTTAGCAAATGTAACAGTTGCAGTTATACAATTATCTAAAGTTAATTTGGGTATTAAAAATAGAAATTAATCGAGGCTTTACAACTTTTCCCCAGTTTTAAAAAGACAATGTTTACATTTCTTTTTGTCAAAATGGGTGTTATGAATCAACTGATTATTTTTTAAAAATCATTTTAAAATACTTCTAATTCATATAATGGGTTGTATGTTATATAATTTGAAAGGTCTTGATTTGCAGATTTCAGAAAAAACAAAAACTCAAAATTTATTTTTAAAAGGGGTTTACCCTACTGACTGCTCTTAATTCACACTTTTGACAATACGAACCTGCCGCTAATTCGAAGCATTTGCTCAACCCTAGGAATAAACTCTTGATGTTTTGAAATAAAACAATACGTTTTGGTACATTCAATATTTCGAAATAAAATATGTGGCTGGCCAGACTACAACACGAGATAGTTCGAAATTATCTTATAAAGCTCTCAACAATTCAAACACTCACTGTCATGCAGAGCCCTGAAGCAAACAGTTTGGAGGTTACAAGTTTTGTGTTGTATAGTCTCTGCGTGTCTCCCCAGTAATGCAGCCCCATGATGGCCATTTGTTTGCACCTGGAATTTGTGTTTCATGGTTTTTCAGGCGAAAATACACTTTTAGTGCTTTCTTTTTTCAAGTGGACAATAGACCGGTCACAACTGTTGTCAGCCATTCATGTAGTATTTCGTTTAAATATGTTCAGGATGTATTGTCCACTATTGTAAAGAACAGATGCATAGGATGGTGTATTTTTAGTCGGGCTGACATGGCGTTGAAAAGCTCCATTGAATGACTTATAGCAATTAGGAATTGAGGAGATTTGAAGGGGCGTGAAAGAGTCCTGTTGGAGAGGTTAAAAAGACGGAGTGGAAAGTAAAAGGAGAGAAGAGTGATACAGGAAAGCGATAAAAAAAAGAAAAAAACTGATCAAAAATGCATTGGCGGATTGATTACGCAAGATGAGCCTATCCAACGTGTTGATACTATTAAGTATATCCCGTAGTTGAGTGTGAAACTTTAAATATGCCTTGTGTTAACTTTAGAATCCAAATTTTAAATAAAAAAAGTAACCTTTAAAATAATTTTATAATATGTACAATTGTTACTTTATTACATCGGTTCAAATTTAAATATGTATTTTTCATTTTTTGGAAAAAAGTGTATAAATGTAAAACAATTGCATAAAAATTGTGAAAGAGTTTTTACTTAATAATAAACTTTATATATATATATATATATATATATATATATATATATATATATATATATATATATATATATATATATATATATATATATATATACTTAATCATACAATTCTGCTTGATTGTTTATTAATATAGCGTTTGGAAGCAACAAAAGTGTTTTAAATATAATTCTGCAGTATGTGCTTAAACATATGAGCCCGAGCTTCTGAAAAATACCTCTAAACCTTAAAATATCAAACACTTTGGAGGATAGAAACACTTTTATTAATATAAAAGTGTTTTTATGTTGAAAACGTTTTTATTGATTTTTTTTGCTTACTGATGTATACTTGTTTTCGGAAAAACAATTTGATGTTCGATTTTTTTTCTTCTATTAAAAATTGATTTGATGTGTTTTGAAATTTCTTCGCATTGAATAATTGAATCAAAATTGCAAAACGAGGAACTGAAAAATAAATATTTTTGTTCCCGGAAAACAAAATGTTGTTTTGCGAAAAAAGATACTTATTTTTTCTGTTTATCAGTCGAAGTATTTTTAAGCTGTTTAGTCAATGTCGAACGAAAGGACAGCATGGATTGTTTGCCATTGAATTCCGATTGCAACATTCAAAATGAAATAAGTGTCCTTTATCAAACTCTCTTCTCTCTACAGTTCCAAAGTTAAAACTCAACGGAATAAGTAACAGAGATGCTTACAATCGGTAATTTAATAGGCAACTCCCGAAGAGTTATTTCTGTGGGAGACACTTTGTTGTGTTTACCACAGCAAACTTAACTCAGAAAAGAAAATAAGGGATACAAATACTGCTTTAGGATATAGATTCTTTTGTACTAACATTCTCCAATGAATTGACAAAACTTGCGAAATGATTTCTTTTATTTGTATCTTTACGCTCTTTTACTTTTCCTTTTTTTTTCCTTTTGTCATTTTTCTTCTCTCTTTAGAGAAGCATTTGTCGTATCTCTTTCCTAATTCTGTGAGAAGAATAAAGTTGAACAGCTGCTTAATTGAATCGGTTTTTAACCATCACACTTTGTAAAGAACTCTCGACCTCGTATTGATTACTTTTTTCCACGTAGGCAACTAAGAGAAAAAATCGCCAAAATATTCTTCTGCTGTATTCCTTAGTGGCTTCGAGTGGAGTGGTTCAGGTTTCGAGTTTGTAGACGAAGTAGTTTCTTGTGTCCTATTGCTACTGAAGATCTCCTGTGTAAAGGTAATGATTTTTAATTAAATATATGCTGAAGTCCTCATATTTGTGTAGTTAAGAGGATGGGGTGCCTTTTTAGATGTCATTTATACATATTAGAGAAAAATTGACTAAAATTGAGCATACATTTACTCTCTTTATTTCGAGAAAATCAAAATTTATCAAACTGTAGCGGTATCTTAAGCTCCTAAGACGCGTTACGTTACGCGGCTGCGGTTCTGAGGCTGTTTCTGGTTTATGAAGATACCGCTACAAAACAAATTAAAATGATTTTATACAGCCTGCCCGTTTAGCCTGCCCGTTTATATACATACAGCCACGTCACACATTAATTACTTAGAAAGAGCACAAAGTCTAACTACCAGTCAAGTCCTTAAAGCTAACTGGTCCTTGAGAAATTCTGATCTCAGAACAGTAAGTAAATTACCAACACAACTTGACAAGCGATTAGGAGAAATACTACAAAATTCTTCATTAAAAAAGATAATTCATTAAATAAATCGATCAGAAATATCGGCAAATATATTCTTCTAATTTTCCATAAATCTAGATCTATCTTAATTGATCTAAATTTTTTCTGATTTTAAATTATTTTATTTTGATTCTAACGTTGAATACATTAATATGCAAGTCGACTTTCTTGAACTGTTATTTACTCAATAGTTGATCAAACCTCAATCCTACTATAAGAAAAATAGCTGACCCTTCTTGTCAGCCAGTCACACAGTCTCTTCTCGAGAACATGCATAGTAAGTGTTTCTTTTCTATACACACCAGCTACTTTGCTGCAAACGGGGTGGCTAGGACTTGCACCTCTCACTTCTAGAGTACCACAATTTCATCCAACTAATATTAACGATTGCGTTCTTAATAATTTCGACGCGATCGTTTTTATTTATGAACCACAGTTTTAAATTTATTATATTCAAATATTTTATTTTAAAAGGGGTAATTTAAATACATTTCACTGTCACTCAAATCTTCAATGATAGGAGATTGGGGATCGTACATTCAGTACCAATACCAATAGGTGTCATTTCATTATTTGACGGTGATTCGAAATCTGTCAGCAAGAAAGAGAGAGAGAGTAAGGCTTCGTAATAATAAACAATAAATTAATACAGCTTCCTACGCAAGCATCAATATAAAAAAGAAGTAAATTGTTATTGTATCTTTTATCTTTAAGTTAAATGAATCAATCAAATTAAAAATATCAAGAAAAGAGAACTGGACATTGCTTTTTAAGACGTAATACATTCACGGTTAAAACCCAAATCTCAGACAAAAGACTAAGATAAAAAGTGAATAATTAATCCTCTTTCACTTATTTATCTTACTTTAAATTAAAAGAATTTTAATTATGTTTATTTTGGGTTTTAGCAAACATAATCAAAGGAAAGTAGACGTTTGTGTATAAGCTGGTTTTTGATTTAGATATATTTTTTTAAAATTTAAATTTGATTTAAATCTTTAAAGAAAATGAGGTTCAACTGTGATTAATTTACTTTTACGTATATAATTACAGTTATTATATGAAAAGATTTAAATCAATGAATTTTATTTAGGATTTTTGTATATAAATAAGGCACAGGAGGTTAGTAATTTCATAGGTGTGGACAATTGAATTCATATATATGTTTAGAGTTATATTAATATAGACACTTATTTTGTAGTACGAAGCAATTTAAAATTTATGGAAGAATATCACAACTTGTACTTTTACGTTTAGCAACCGCATAACTAAAAGAATATTGATTTTAAAGAGTAGCAATTTTTTAATTAATTAAATATCTCTTTTTTAGGGTTTATTTTCCGAATATCAATTGTTTTTATGAAATTGATTTTATTAACTCTTATTGAATTAATCATGGAAGATGTAACAAGTGTACATTTAAATTCTTCCATTTCCATTTTCTCTAAGTGAAATTTTTGTTTTAATTTACGAAATTCGTCCGAATGTAACTTTAAAGGCAGTCAGTAGGATAAGAGCGTTTTGAAAATCAACTCTGAGTTTTTTATATTTCTAAAATCTCCAAATCGGGACCTTTCGAATGATATAACATACAAGACATTATATGAATTAGTAGTACTTTAAAAGAATTTTTAAAAAATAATCAGCTTATAAACCATGCCCATTTTGACAGATAGAAATGTAAACATTGTCTTTTTAAATCTGAGGCAAAATTGCAAAGTCTCAATTTATTTTTATTCTTAGGCATTAGATACCTATATAGTAATTGCAAATTTAACTGTGTTAGAAAATTTTGGAGCCAAATTTGGAAGCGTGATTTTAATTTGAATGCTATATTTAATATTTAGTGATTTTACCTAAATTTAAGTCTGTTCTTCACTTTAAATTTAGTTTTAATTAGTTATTATTACTGATTATTTAATCTCGTTATAGCTTAGTAAAGATTTAAAAATATTTTAAATTACAATTATGTGCAAATTTCAGAATTTTGCATAAAAAATTTGGATTAAAAAATAGTACTAAGGTAAGCTTCTTTTGTAAAAATTTCTGTTTTCTAAAATTTATATTTTTAAAATCGAGTAAATTTACTGTATGTAAGTTTCTTAAATGCAATTGTGAATACTGAAGTGACATTTTTGAAATATTCTTAAAGCATTTAAATATAAAACAGTTATCATAAGAAAAATGACAATTTTTAATAAATTTTTAATAATAATTGTTAGGTGAACTAAAAGTTTGTCTTTGAAAAAAAAAAACAAATTAATATATTTAAAAAAATTCACTTCCGTATAAATATAACATTTACTTAATATAAATAAAAATTTGAGTCTTTATGTTTAATAGTTTCTGAGAAAAAGGTATGAGACGATACATTAAATGGGATGTTTGCTGTCTTTGCGAAAAGCTTGTTACATACACAAACATACATAAATTTCATGTTTAAAAACATAAAAACAGATTTATTTTGTCTATTTTTTAGAAATCATTTAGTTACTCTGTGCAGTTTAGAGTAACTTTTGAAGTTTAAAACTTAGAACCTCTCTGCAACAACAAGACCTAATGATAATATTACGAAAACCTAACAAAAACTTACGAAACGTAGTATAAGAAGGTATTTTTAAATACCATCACAAATTCATACCAAAACCATATTGATACATTTTCACATTATATTTATACTGGATTATTCACATTATATTTTACTGGACATTATATTTATACTGTTCAAATTTTATATCTGTAATGCATGAAAGCTAAAAATTCTTTAAAATTTATACAGAATTTGAGAAAATGTTGATGTTTTCTCGTTAAAAAACTGAAAAATGCTGTACTGGGCAATTTAAGACTTTTTTGTTTACTATTTCATGCAAAATAAATTGCAAAGATTCTGTTTAATGAAATGGGACAAATACATGTTGCCATTCATTATTTTTGTGATTTAGTGGCACTTTATAGTGAAAATTCAATTTTCTCAAAAATGATGTTTTTAAAACTGTATTCATGTTTTTCTCAGAATATAATGTATGAATGTCATGAATTTTTCCCTCATATTACTGATAAGTAAATATATATATTCTGAGTTATTTTGGGATTTTCCCAAAATTTTTGACTGGAGTCCATATATCGTGACAAAAAATGTCAATTTTTTAAAAAAATCATAGTAATGTTATATGTTTTTGAGAAATCTAAACAATATATTTTAAATATTTCACTTAATGGCAAATATTAATGTTTATTTATTTTTCAGACAAGATTTTAAGCTTTAATATTCAATGGGTTTTCAATAATAGGCAACTAGTTATAACTTAGATATGTAAAGCTTTTTTTCGTTACGAGACGCTTGTTGCATGCATAAAAATACTCAAATTTCATGTTTAAAAATATAAAAACAGTTATATTATTGACTTTTTTAGAAATCTTTTGTACAGTTTAGAAAAAAATTTTAATTTCGAAACTTAAAGAAATTGTGTTTGCATGGGAACATACAAATCAATAATGAAACTTTTCGCAATGTCGTAAAATCTCTTATTCCCAAATCATGACTTTTACATATTGATACACTAGCTGGTATACCCGTTCTTCGCACGGGTGAACTGAAAAATTAAACAACAAAGATTGAAGGATAAAGAAGTTTTTAATGAGTTAATTTTACGTGAATTGCAAATTAAACAAAAAAAATTCAAATAATAAAAGATTTATAACAACCTCTCCCTTCAAATTTTAGTTTTATTCTGAAATAAAAAAAATTAGGGATTATGCTGATCACAGGAATTATTTAGAAGCGGCGCCTTGCGTAGCCAAAACAAAAAGGGTTTTTTCACAAACAATAGATAGATATAGTATGCTGACGTGGCCTTTTTTGCAGCGCACGCCAGAATTGCATGCAGATGGCAGAATTTTTTCCTACTTCCTTGAAAAATATCGTTATATTTTGGACACTTCTCATAATATCTTTATAAATTATAGCAAAATTATATCCTATGTGTTATTCTGACGTCTAAGCTATATTACTGTAAAGTTTCATTAAAATCCGTTCAGTTGTTTTTGCGTGAACGACTCCCAAACATCCTCACTAACTTTCGCATTTATAATATATATCTAGACTAGATGTTTACATTATATTTATGATGCTTCATGATTAAATATAATATTTATAATGCATCAAAGTTAAAAATTCTTCATAGATTGAGAAAATTGATACAAAATGCTGAAAAAAAATCTCGTTGAACATAAACTGAAAAATACTATATATGTATTTTTTGAACATTTAAGACTTTTTGTTTCCTATTTTATGCTAAAAAAATTAAGAAGATATTATTATTTTTGTGATGATGTGCCTTTTTACATTAAAAATGCAATTTTCTCAAAATGATTGTTTTCAAACCACTTGTACCTTTTTCACAGAATCAAAAGAATGAACGTGCATGCAATTTTTTCTGAACATAAATAATATGTAACTATATATAATGAAGCAACCATTTTGGAGATTTTCTCAAAATATTTTGTTGAAAAGCAGTTATCGTAAAAAAAATGACAATTTTCAAAAATTTCAAAATGATACATTTACGATGAATTTTCTTGAAAAAAGTAAACAATATATTTGAAACATTTTAACCAGAGTATAAATAAAAAAGCCGAAGTAATGTACAGACACATTTTGAAGTTTTTATATTTTACAGTTTCTGAGCAAGCGGGATCCAAAAAATCTCAATTTAACATTGTCGGTTTTGGGGGTACCGACTACTCTTAAGAAAGTTATATATAAAAAATTTTAATCAATTCTTGTTTCGTTAGGATAACGTTCTGGCGCCTTCTGTTGCAGGTAGTTGTATCTTCGTAAGAAATAACTAGAACAAATTTAGAGTTAAAAATAAAATTTAATTAATGAATTAATATTTGAAATATATGTATTAACATCAAGTATCATGCTCTAAGAAATGCATTTGAGCCTGAAGGGCTGCATAGAAAGCATTTTATTAATGATTGAAAATGTGAAAAAGATATATACATGTAAACAAATATATATAGGCAGAGAGTGAACTAATAGTAGGGAATGAAAAAAAGAAAGGAATGTAAAATGAAACTTCATTTTTTTCTCTATTGACGATTTGATATTTTAATCATTGGATAGATATGGCTGATCTTAATGATCTTTCATAAGTATTGTGACCAAAAATGAAATAAGATTTAAAGTGTTGGATATCTTATATTTTGTACCTTATATTTTGTTGGATATCTTATATTTTAAGTGAATATTAAATAAAAAACCTTAATGTATCCGACTATCCTAAAATTGTGAATTTTGCCAAAAATTGACAATTTTTTTAATGATTTTATTTTATAGATCATCTTATCAGCTTTATAAAAATGACAACTTTATTATTTTGCATTAACTGGAGCCAAAATTACAAGTGTTTTAATAAAAGCAAATGCCACTACTTTAAACAAGATGTCATACTTTAAAATGGGTTTTACTCGAGCTGTGTGCTTTTGAAAATGCTCAAATAGGGACAGCAATTTTTCAAACCGTTTTGATAAAATTAAACTAAAATTTTTTTGCGTATGTTTTTTTAAGCAATTTCATATAATCACTAAGATAACTGATCTAATTTTTATGAAAATTAAAATATCTCTTATCCTGAAGGTTATTTTAAAAATGAATAGCAAAGAAATACACATTAAACATGACAAATAGAAAATTAGTTAATAAACTTTTTGGGCAAAATGGGCCCCGTATATCTAATTTTTTGCAAATTTGTACAAATTTTTCCCAATGTAGTAATAAAGTTTCTTTTTTTCTTTTCTAGTTTTAGCAAATTTTTCATAAAATGTACTAAATAAATCTAAAAACCACACGAAAATTTCCATACGTCATTTTTTTTTTAAAAAGTTGTCACAAGTATTCGGATACCTTGATTATATACTAAGTCCTTTTTAATGTGTTGTTATAACACTCTATTTTTTCGTTACTCTGTATCTTCTATTGAATTTAGCTTCTTGTGCTAAATATACTGACATCATAAATAAATAGAAAGTACAGAAAAATTCGATTAAAAGTTCAAATAAAAACGGGACTTCTTTTATAGATATTTGGCAGTCTTTTCTATTGTTTGAATGAGTCCTAACAATCAATATGAAACAAGACAAAACAAAGAAGAAATAAATATATTCGCATGCAGAAACTGGAATCATTACTGTTTCTCTGTTTGTTTCTTATTTTGCAAGCCAATTAAAGAAAGTAGCTTGAGATATCTTAAATAAATAAGAATTCTTTTTAAATCAATTACACAATTATTGAATTATTTGTTCTGTGTCTGTGTGTATTGTTTCTGTGCCCAATTCCATGTTTTTAGAATTTCCTCTCATTTTACGTGAATAAAATTTATAATTTTGTTTGAAATAATTTTGAAGAACCAAATTAATTTTTCATTTATTTTGGGTTGAGCGTAATTTAAGTTATATCGCTATACGTAAATTTAAAGAAAGAAAAATGTTTTTTTTTTTATTGTTTTATTCATAGATGACTTTCTATTTATGTTGTTAATAATTTTTTAATGATACAGAAGAGTTACATTTATTGTATTTCACTTCTTGTGATAATTCGATGCTTTTCTCAGTGATATCCAATGTTTTTAAATAAGGAACCCCGGGAAAGTATACTGTGGCAGCAAAACTGTACTGCACAAGATGATGAATACACTTCCTTGAAATATTCAGAAAGGTTCAAAATATAATATTGCTTTCCGTAAGCTTTGATAAATGAAGGATGTGTAAAACGTATCTCGTCTCTTGAATTTTCCCGCTCACATCATGAATATTACAGTGGCGTCACTTTGTACAGTGGAAGGAGACAGTTTAAGGTATCCGACTACTTTCGGAACCGTGATTTTGCAAAAGCGTATAAATGGATAATGTTTATGATATTTAGTGTCACTTAGATTAGAAAATGTATATAAAATTGTTTTAAGAACATTATTACAATAAAATATTATTTAAGTACAATATTTTGACAAAAAAATTAACATAAAATGACCAATTTTAAATAATTTTCCATTTGTAAACAATGCTTCTATTATAATAATATTTTGCCTGTATATAGCTCAGACCTCCGTACAGAGGCTCAACAAAAATTTTTTGAAATACATAACTTAGAAGTGTGTTTATCCATGTTTTACGACAGCAGATGGAAGAAATTTTAAGAAAAAAACCCCGATGATTATTTCAATGGATTGTAACTCTGAAAATAACGTGAATTTTTCAAAAAAGATAGTTCAGACTCTCCGGAGAAGTCTTTACTTTATATAAGCAAAATATTATTATTTTAGAAGCCTTTTTTTATAAAAGGAGAATATTTTGAAAATAAATTTATTCTAAGTTAAGCTTTTGCCAAAATATTGTATTTAAATTTTTCTTTGTCAAAATGTCCTTAAAACAATTTTATACATATATTCTAATCTAAGTGACACTAAATATCGTAAAAGTATCCATTTATGCGCTTTTTTAAAATCATGGTTCCGAACGTAGTCGGATACCTTAATGAATTACCGCTCTCAGTTTCTCCTCGTTCGAGTGCTGAAATCGCTTCCAACTGGCCGTAGAGTTGCTGTTCATGAATGGGTTCTTCGATTTTTTTTATTTCTCTCAAGAATGAATATAAAAGAGTTGGACGAAGATACTGAGTCATATAATGGTGAAAGTTGGGTGGTTTCCCATGCAAAACTATTAGTAAGATTCATCAAATGTTTGTGGAGGATACAATGTAGTAACACAAGTAAAAGAATTAACCTATTCAGAAGCAACACCATGATAATGGATAGATTTGGGAGTACTTGAATTACCCAGAATGTAGTTGTTATTGAGATAATAAAAATTATGCTACAAAAACTCGTTGTTTGACCATAGAAAGAATCTCCGAACAGATAAGATTCAGATCCTCCTGTCTATGCATAATATAAGATAGTCTTGCACATACATATGATAAGATCCTCCTGTCCATGCATAAGATAAGATACTCTTGCATATACATATGATAAGATCCTCCTGCACATGAAAATTTGTAGGAAAATTTGAAGTTACACAAAGTGGCTATAAAATTAATGTCCCAGCTGCTGCCTGCAGAATAGGGAGAATTCCGTCATCTAGGTGAATCCTGTTCCCTCTACTCCCAAACTAGAAACATTCTGACAGTTTCCGAAATGTAAGATTTCATTGAAAGAATACCACTTTGAGAGTGAGGAAACATATTGCAAAATGAGAGGACGGATCTCTGGAAGTATTTTTGGCAGTAGAAGGATCAGTGGATTAAGTATGTGGAGTCGCACGAAACATCTTCAAGAATATTAGGACTCAATCCCGTCACGTAATATGTTTTACTTAGCCAAAAGTGAGATACTTTTTAAATAGTCTTTATTTACACCAGTCAATTCTAGAACAGACACTCAGTTCCAGATTGTAATTAGCTATCTAATCTGGAGAACTGACTATCATTTTGGTAGTCAGACTGGAATTGTCTATCATTTTGAAATCAATTTAACAGGTGTCAAAATGAAGAGTCAGTTCCAGTCTATATCTTGAAACCGAAAATAATATTCATTTCTGGTTACAACCAAGCTAAAATAAAAAACCTTTGCGATGTTCCATTCATAAACGTTGATGGACATTCTTGGACTTATAATATAAGATTCTTGTATATTGTAGATATTTCCTTTGAAAATACTTAGTTAACCTGAAGATGTCTTCTTGCTTCCAATTTCTTTGAACTATGTATTCTATCCATTCAAACCTTCATCAAGTAGAGTCATTTTCTATATGTAACGTTCGTCATTTATATTGCACTACTACATTTGATTTTCACTGCATTCCACAAGACCAAAAACATTTATTCTAGGTTTATCGGTGTCTTACTTAAGCTGAATAGTTATATTGAGAAACCTATCATTGAGTTATTTGATGTGTATTAAGAACCTATCAATAAAATCCAGAAATATATTTTCTGGTCCTAAACGATGAACAGAAATTTTGAAAAGAACATTCTATGGAACAAAATTCAATATTTCGAGTTAATTCTAGTAATAATAAAAAAAGAACATAATATATGCAACTTGATATCGTAATGAAGGCAACCTATGAGAAAAAAAATAAACATGACCTAATATTAATAAATAATTTTGTAAATAGCCATTTGTAAGCCAATTAAAGAAAGAATGTGAGTGATTCTTAACTTCAAAAAATTTATAGTTAGCTCGAGGAATAAAAGTTTTAGTCTGCACCTTTAGAATTACAATGAAAAATAATAGACAATTTTTAAAGAAAATGTTTATTTTATTATACTTTTTTCTATCAAAGCGGAACTGAATCTTAAGCCAGTGACTCTACAAATAGTTTAATTAAGTGTAAATCTGTGAGGCTTAAAATAATCAAATTTTAAGCAAAATTTATTACAAAAAGGAGTAAAGGACAGAAAATATGTCTATTTAAAAATAAATATATTTATACTCATTAAAAAAGGTACAATTTGCTGTTACAGTTCTTAAATTTTAATACGAAGATTGATAAAATTTTAAAAAAGAATTTTTTTAATTTGATAAAATTTTAAAAAAAGAAATTTTTTAAATTTGATGAAATTTTAAAAAAGAATTTTTTTTAAAATTTGATGAAATTTTTAAAACATTTTAAGCAAGAATTCACATTTTCAGTATCACTTTCATTGCCATCTGAGTCATAAATTTATTTTTATCAATTCTAAAGCTCACTATTGTGAAATGTATTAATGTAATAAGTTTGTGCTACTCAAACTAATTTGTAGTCCAACAAAGGTCATAGATAATACTTATCTATTTCATGCATTTCAAAGAGGAATACAGGAAAACTAATTTATCCTTATCGTGATTTGTTATTACATACTAATCTCGTTGCTTCAGAAGAAAATTTTTATTTTTTTCCTCTTTGGAGCATGAAATAACTAAAATAAAATTTCTCAGGAGTACTTTTGACAAAAACAATGTTATAACACAATACACTACTTGAAATGCTGTAAGCAGTTTGCTCTAAGAAATTATTTCAAGAAAAAATGATTTAACTCATGAAAGTTCAGAGCTTATGCTGCTTTGGGAAAGTTCAAGTTTCCCCATTTGGCGTTGCAGATAAAATCTTTTACTTTGGAGCTTAAACCACTTTTTCTTTCAACCTTGTATTTTTTATTGGATCTAAGTTACACAGGGGCACTCAATACTTTTTTTCTGCTGGGCCGCATACATATATCAGCTCTTTCACGGGGGCAGCAACTTGAGGAGGGAAGAAATGCTTCAATACCAAGATAGCATTGGGAAGTTCAAATGTGTAAAATTGATCGAAATATTGGGCCTTCCGTTTTGCTTTTTTTTAATTATTATTATTTTTTTATACTTTTTTTTTTTTTTTTGTCACTAAATTAGAAGCATTTATGAAACACTCCTTCACAACTTCTGCATCAGTAAACAGTTCCAAAGGATTACCAATAACATAACAAACTTCTTAGGATGTCTTTGTTAAGCTGTGATATTTCCACTGACAAAACAATTTGTTGCTGTTGCAAAGATTATTCAAGAAAGCCTATTTATCGCCTCTTGAAAGAGATCTTCAAAGAAAAGTGTTCTTGAATGTGATTCCTGTTTATTGGTAATTTATTTAATACAACACTTTCGTGACAAATAAAACAATTATTGAACCATGTTTGTTTTTCACTACATAATAGTCAACCTCCCAATCGTCTTAAAACGATTTTTTTCTTCAAATATTTTTCGCTAGCAAGATATGAAAGATAGTTAAAAATTAGTTCTCACCATAAAATTATCGCTACTCCACTGTTGTCTGTTATCACTAACCGTAACCATTTTAAATAGAAAAAGAATATCAATTTGTACCCGTATGACACCGACAGTAAAAAGCAAAATTGATACATTTGATTTCTTGACAAGAATTTCCCACCAAATTTTTAAAACAATATTCACAACACTTTTAGGACCGAATTATTTGTATCTTCAACTATTAAATTCTTCTGATTATTAATACTATATGAACTCCAATGACATTAGGAAAAATAATTTAAAAAATTCCCTACCCCTACCCCCTGGAACGTAGACGATATCCGCACGATCGTGCGGGTTGGGCGTTATCTGTGAAACATGTCACCTATGAAATTTTACGAGTTATACGTTTTTAGCTAGAAGTTAAAAGAAGAAACAATCTTAATTCAACTAAAACCGTTACAAATTAGGAAATTATTGGAACACTTTTATTAATTCATTATTTATTTACTGTAAAAATCTTTTGTTTTGTTTTTGACTAGTATGAATAACCATTGCCTATTTCACAACATGTTTTCGAAATGCTTTCATAGTTTTCAAATGCGCACTTACGAGGCCTTAAAATGTCATCAACACATCGAACATGTCAAGCCTTTTATCCTGGAATGGCCAGGATAAAAGTCATGACATGTATAGCAGGTAGAGTATAACGCTTCAATCTTTTTGACAGTGGAATCACAGCACTGTTGTCTTCATCATCAGTTAAAATACTTTTCTTATTAGGTGGAGAAGTTGATAACGCTTCAACTATCTCTAACTTAAATTTTAAGCGATCCATTTTGATTTTTAGAGGAATTTTATTTGATATTGCATCTTGTTTGCACAGAAACCAATAATTTGCAACAGCTAAATCAATGTAATGAATGTGTCAGGAGAGTTTTATTGTGAAAAATGAGAGATCCAAAATTGTCTTTCCATTTCAAATATTCCCATGTATTTCTTCATAGCTCTCATCTGAACTTAATTCTCTTTCCAGAAGAAGCGATTTATATGTTTGTTCGTAGCATTGTCATCATCCGCGAGAGATCACGAAGTCTGATCTAAGCTCAATCTGATTTATTCATCAATTGAAAAATTTATTTTGTGTAAATTCTTCTCCTTTTAGATACCTGAAAGTTTTGGTTAAAAGTTAACACAGTATTCCATGAAAAATATTAAAATGTATCAGAAAATGTTATTATTTAAACAATGTATATATATATTCAAACCACACCATACTAACTACCACCAGAAAACCCAGATTTTTTTTGTGGGGGGAGGAGATAAGGATGCAGGTATCAATGGAGAGGATAAAAATGCCATACTCCTCAACAAATGTATGAAAAAGAAAATTAATTGCAAGAGAGAGAGAGAGAGAGAGAGAAAGAAAAATTGGTACTCTTCCATGGGGACCCCCAAGAAAACTTAGTATTAATTATATAACAATATATTTCATTTTTATGAAGGCTTTCATCAAAAGTATTGAAATAGCGAAGAAAATTCTCATGGTAAGTACTTACCTTTGCAGCTGCAGTGACTCAAGTAACGCCCAACCCCCTCAAGATCGTTCGGGTAATGAAATCCCGAGTCCTACGAGCCACAATAATAGAGCATAATTA
The DNA here is from genome assembly GCA_019973935.1 of Trichonephila clavipes. Classification (NCBI taxonomy): domain Eukaryota; kingdom Metazoa; phylum Arthropoda; class Arachnida; order Araneae; family Nephilidae; genus Trichonephila; species Trichonephila clavipes. Next base: position 1,447,387 of record BMAU01020251.1, on the reverse strand, counting down.
ATATTTTTTTTTCTATTTTACAATTATTTAAACATTAATACAAAAATTTGTATCCAAGCAATTAGAAATATATTAATAATTATCTTTTTAGGACAGATAAAATAAGACGTGTTTTAGTTGTATTTGAAAACAAAGCTAGATTTGACAACTGAAAGTAAAACATGGACCACAATCACCGTTTGTTCATAAAAAGTAACACTTTACACTTTCTGCAAACTAGCTCAATCGTTAGATTCGTGATTTTCTTACATACGACTATTGGAGAAGCAAAAACGTATAAGAATATCTAACCCGCACGATCATGCGGGTTGGGTCTCAAAAGGTTAAACAATTAACTTTCTCAGAGCAATAGGCATGACCAGGCTACTTAAAAATGCCCAGTAGGCCGCAGGTTAAATATCGCTGATTTAGATTAAAGAAACATGTAGCGGAAGAAAATACATTATAGAATGCGTGTGCACACTTAACCACGTTTGTTAACAAGCATGAATTAAAAGCTTCGATAATGAAAAAGGTTAGTCAATTTTTTTCTAAACCAGTATTTGAAAATAAAGTAATTTATGAAAAAGCACAATGAACAGTAACTCATGCTTTTTTTTAAAAAAAAGCTTATATTTTAGCTAAGTGGTGAGAAAAAGTGGCTCAAGAAGGCAAGAAAAAGTATATCGTTTTATTCAATTTCTGATTCTTCAGAACGGACTTTTTCTCATATTTTTGACTGAATGTGATGATAGATGAAACTGAAGCTTTACTTTTGATATGCACGAATAATTTGAATATTTTCAAACTTTTAAGGCATCTGACTACGTTCGGAAACGTGATTTTAAGAAAAGCGCGCATAAATGAATAATTTTCATGATATTTAGTGTCACTCAGATTAGAATATATGCATACAATTTTTTTAAGAATATTTTGACGAAAAAAATATTTAAATATATTTTGGAAAAAAATTAACTTAGTATAATCTTTTTTCCAAATGTTCTCCTTTTGTGAAAAATGGTTCTATTATAATCATATTTTGCCTGTATATAGCTCAGACCTCTCTACAGTGGCTCAACTAGAATTTTTGAAAAATTCACATTATTTTCAGAGTTATCACTAATTGAAATAATTATTTGCGTTTTTTTCTTAAAATTGATCCCCTCTGTTGTCGTAAAATATGAATAAACTCACTTTTAAGTTATATATTTCAAAAATTCTAGTTGAGCCTCTGAACAAAGGTCTGAGCTATATATAGGCAAAATATAATTATAAAAGAAGCATTTTTCATAAAAGGAGAACATTTGGAATAAAGATTATTCTAAGTTAATTTTTTGTCAAAATGTCCTTAAAACGATTTTATGCATATATTCTAATCAAATTGACACTAAATATCATGAAAATTATCCATTTATGCGCTGTTGAAAATCACGATTCCGAACGTAGTCGGATACCTTAATGTAAATAAAAGTAAAATTTTATTCAAAATTTTTATTGATAAATTATATTTGTGCAGAAATTTACTTAAAAAATCAATTTAAATACAGTGAAAAGGTTAATTTCTGAGCTTGAAGATGGTGATCACGATTGCATATATTTTATGTGTGTGCTTAGAAAATTAATAATTCTGTAAAAGTAATAATAAAAGTCTTTATGTTGCCCAAATATTTTTAGAATTTCGGCGGACCTTACCTACATTAATCCTTACAAGACCATAAGATTGCTATGAGTAAGTATAGGAAAGTAATTGTTTACTTGAGCTTTTTTAAACGTAAAATGAATAAATCATGAGAAAAATACATTATAATATGCAGCTTTTCAGATTCATGTGTATTTTTAACAAGGACTTCCGTTTTCATTTGTTCTAATATACTTTATTGTTACACAAAATTGTACTTACCGAATAATATAAAATATGTGGGAAAACCAAAATAGATTATTACTCGATAAAGTAAACTGAAACGAGTAGTATGAATACAACATATTCTGCATAAAAAGTTCGGACTACAATTAAATACGACAATAGCCAAATTAAAAAAAAATATTTACTAATATTTTCTCTAATAATGAAAAGGTACAAAACATTAAGTTATGCAATAAGAAGCAAATCATTGAAATATTTTGTAGACGAAATATAATCATGGAGAAAATATAATACAATTCATCAGAATTAAAAAATTCTTACGAAGGATTATCTGTTTTCTCAAAGCATTTAATAAACAACAATATGAATACGAATTATTTACGGTACAAAATTCGAAATAAATACTTCAGCTGACTATAATGTATAAGTTTTGCACCAATCATTTATTTGTAGAAGTTATGGTTTTTAAATAGATGGATGTAATATTATTCCAATATCAACTGATGGAAGAATAGAAAAGGAGACACTTAAAAATAAATCCCTACTTCTCAAGTATGCTACGAAAATTATAAATTTATTTCGAAGTTCTAAGAGCTACTACTGTGATTATCTAAGCTTTATTTCGATCTTTAAAACTGAATAAAAATACAAGAAACATTTTTTAGATATAACAGTAGCTTTTCAAGCTCCAATTACAATATTTCTGTTCACCACATTCGAAGATGATAAACTTTCCTGTTTAGTTTTATATAAACAAGATTAACTTCGCAACAATGTTACCCATTTTAATTTTATTGTTTAAATTTTGGGATCAAGTGTTTCATGTCTCAGTTTTATGATTTTCTTCGCTTCTTCAAGAATTAGGAGAACTTTTATGGAGTAAAATTAAATTAAACTGAATGCATTTAGACATCATATAATTATATTGCAAACTCTTACCATGAATCTCGTATAATAATTACCTGTTAATAATAAAACATGTGAAAGCAAGGAATTTGAAAGAAAGGTGCATACTGTACTCGTATATGTAAGTTTTAAGATCGCTGTGAAAATAAATAGCATTTATATTTTAAAATGTTTGAAGCACAAGGAATTATTACTTTATAGAAAAGCGTACTAGAACATTTGCTAAGTCAAATACATTTACCTTCAGAAATACTGAAGTATATTTTTAGAAATATCTAATTATAGAATTTGTGTTACTTCATAGAGGGTAAAGGTTGTCAGTTTAGTAAAAGCTATACTCCGTATTTGTGTGCCTCATTCTAATATTTCATATTTGAGTGACTTATTCTAATATTTTATATTTGTGGGGCTTATTCTAATAGACACACAAATTTGTAATTATATTTATTTGCTTAAACTAGTACTTAATAAAATCAATGCATATTATATACGTTCCTTTCTTAAAAACATTATCACATTTAAATCGTAATAACTGTTTTATTTAAAAATATTATTAGTTTAATGAATGTAAATAATTATGTTTTAAGTGTTTATTCTAAATATATATTATCTCGACTTCTGGACAACAATATATTCTAAAATAATGATGCGTTGGATTCTTAAAGTTAGTTAAACATACAATTTACTGTTCGTATGTAATTTATATAAATTGCATGAATAAATTACTTTTGTAGATAAAGATTTTTTAATCCGTAAATTTGAATTTTTGTTCTGAAGTGGATAAAATAGAGTAATAATTCAAACATCTTATCTAAGGTATTTCAGTTCTTAAAAGGTCGAGAAAGAGGCCAACAGTCTGTGATGTTTAAACTGAAGCATATATTTGAGACTTGCCCTTTTAAAATTCATTACATGGAATATATGGGGGCTGTTATACACATTATATGGAATATATATATATATATATACACTACAGTGATGAAGTGTAGATATTAGGAACGATCTGTAGCAACTGACAAGTCGTTTCGTAATCTAGCCAAGTATGAGAATTATGAGATCAATCACCAATAAAATTAGTGTTCATTCAGAAGTAAATAAAGCCCAATGGCTGAGTGGTTAGTGCATCACGCTTCCACACCACAGGTTCGAGGTTCAAGCCCCGGAATGGGCAGGATTGACTCAGTCTTTCATCCCTTTAATGGGTCGATAAAATGAGTACCAAGCTTGCTTGGGAACTTAACACTATGTGTTTTCTCGTCAGACTGACCACCGTCAGACTGACCACCTGAGTAGGTCAGTCTGACGAGGTTATGCACATCAGGGCCCAAAGTCGCGTATGCTGAGTTGGGCCCAGTAGCCATTGTCCCTGATGGGATGTCGCGCCACTGAGTTAAGTTCAGAAGTAAATAAAATCAAAAGAAGGTTAAGTTTTATAAATACTATACAATGATACTACTAATTATTAGCTAGTGAATTCAATAAATGAGAAATTTTGTCGTTTTTGTTTATGTCGTATTTTGTTTTACATAGATTATTCTTCTCCCTCCCCATCTCATGTTTATATTCTCTGAAGTTCATGTAATTATGTAAGAACTCTAAAGTGAATTTTCTGCATTTTCATTTTTCTCTCTAATCAATCGACAGGTGAGACTAGATAAAGGATAATCTTTTCTCGGTTTGGGATAGACACATCTTGAAGTTAACTGAATTAAGGTTGAGTGTAAGATTGAATGTCATTTCGTTTCTTTAGAGTAGCTAACATGATTGTAATAAGTTAGGTCTGAAATTATATTAAAACTCAATGGTAATTGTCATTTATTTGTATCTTATTTCTCTTTACTATACACGGTGTACAGACATATTTTTCTCATTTATCATAATTTGAGATCTGCTATTCTTCCTGATAAATAAAAAATAGTTAATTCTTAGTATGATTTCTTGAGGGGGCTCTGCCATCCTTTGAGAAATTTAGCAAAAAGTTATCAGAATAAGTTTCCTGAGAATTTGTAGTCAGTCATGAAAGTAACGATGTAAGTTATTTCTGATATTTTCAGATATATACACCTAAATTGAACGTCGTATTGGATTTGTATTTTAAAAAAAAAATATTTTTCTATTTAAAAGGGACCAAATCTTCAGTCCCGCATTGTTTCTTTCATTAATTTACGAGTCTATTTCTGAAATTTTCTGATACTCTCCTTAGAAGATTTGACTATTTTAAAACTACACGCACTTCGTATTTGCATATATAAGGAAAAATAGAACACCATCTCACATTGGGTCCATCATCCATAAGGAAAAATTCGTAATATTTCAAAGTTATTTTGTCAAGCAACGGGTTTTCAAGAATTTTTTCCAAGGGAATTATTTTGTGTTAACGAAATGTCTACTCTCTTAGTCATTTTTTGAGAATGAAGCAAAAAATATTTAAGAGATGCATCTAGAAAAAGTTAGAGATTTATTTCTGAAGTTAATTTTATTAATGCGTTGCAACAATTCTTCTGATTTTTGAATAATGCATAGTTTAATAAAGGAAAATTGCTACATTTCTACTGATTTTTTATCGGTTAAAAATTATGCATCTTTGATTGATAAGAATTTAAACTTTAACTAAAGTAACTATTTTGGCATAAACAAAAATTTAAAATTTATGCCTTTTCTTCGAAGATGTCCCTCTTTCGAAAACAGTTTAGCTGTAAAATTCGTGTGGAAGTGAGTGCAACCAAAGGAGGCCTCAAAATAAATACCTCCCCATTCCAAACGAACTTTTACTGAACAAGTCAAACAAGATTTTAGAAAGCTTTACATTTTTAAAAGCTTTTTTGTCATATTTATCTAAGATAATCTTCCTTTTAGCTTTGAAATAGATAGAGTGAACTTACCTGTCATCCACACAAACTTTTCGTTCTTAAACTCATTTTAAAGATGTTCAGAAAGCTAATAATGCCCATTAACTAACGTCTAAAAGACTACTCAGTTAAAAAATAGAAGTCATTTTTCTATATTACTGTCAGGTTGCTATAAGAATTCAAAACAAACTTGCATTTACCGCACTTGAAAGCAAAAAGAAAAAAAAAAAACAGGAATAATTTTAAACGGATTTTGAGCAATATCTTATGAATAACTGTCTAATATTGCAAAGTTATTATTGCTTCAGAGTTACGAAAACTTGTTAAACCAGCAATGTGACATTTTCAATTAATTTTTAATATCATTTGAAAGCATTTAAAGATGTAAAGGTATCACGAGCATAAAAATTAAAAGCAAAAGCACCCTAATTATAAAAAATGAGCCCCACACATTTTTTTTCTTTCTTTATCTTTCTAATTTAAAACTACTAATATGTACCTGATGAACCTAACTTAAAGCTTAAAGAGATGTAAATATGTGATATTTAATATGTATATTAATGTTAAAGTGTATATAATTGAGAGTTAATTCATATATAATAATTAGGTATTTCATGAAATCACAAGGTAAGCCAGTTGAAGTACATAATAGATGAAAAATTTTATACTTTATCAAGATTTTCGAAGAAATAACTAGCAATTTTATGAAATAACTATTAATGGACCGTTAATTTGTAAAATAAACAAGTTCAAAGCTATTTAAAAATTAATTCGTCATAAATAGCAGAACTTGTAAAAAATACAGTTCATCCCTATTGCGGATGATTAATTGATTAATAATAAGAAAAGCAGGTCATGTAATTTATTATTGTTCATATTGCTTACACTAGTTAAAAAGGATTGAAAAAAAAATATGTTTTGCATTTATTACTGGCACAATTAACTTTTCTACTTAAATAATATCATAATTTTGACGTAAGCAATAGTCTTGAGGTACTTTTTCCTGTGCTGTTTTAGCATCTTTTACTTCTGCTATCAAAGATAATAATTGCCACGAGTAAGTGCAGAACGGCTTTTCTTTGCCTCAAATCATTCTTAGAATAAATCTTTCTTAATTACGGGTTTAACTCCCATTCCTGCAGAAGTTATTGCTTGAAAACGTCTTGTAAAAATATTTGTCAATAAACTGAAATTTAAAACGCTAACATAAATACACCATCGAAATTCTACGTTTAAAAACAACCGAATGAAGAGTTCACACACGCATATCATTGCAAAGATTTAGTTAGTTAATATTAACGTCGCACTCTTCAGCTACACGAGGGCGTTTGGCGACGGACCACGTAATTTTGAACCATGGTCAAGTGACGTGGACGACACCTGAGCTGGCACCCCCCTCTCCTAACTACCACACCACACCAACGGGAGGACGTTTCAGCTCTCGACAGATTTAACGTGCATCGCTGCCCTACACGGCGGGTCTTTAGTGGTACTGGGATCGAACTCATGACATGCCTGCCATGGTTGGATACCTTAACCACTGGGCCACCGCAGCCCTATCATTGCAAAGAAGATATAAGTGTTTCAAAACTGACTAAAAACGGCTAGAATCAGTTTAAAGGACTTTTTTAAAATTGTACTATTCACAAGCAGTGCCGCCCCTTACGTTATAATGGCGATTCAATGAGAACTTGCCGAAATCTTGGCGGTAGAGCCGAATTGACATCATTTTTGGCGACCAAGTTGGCGGCCAATTTAGCGTCATTGGCGACCATGTTGGCGAGTTCGGAACCCTCTGGAATCTTCTAGAAAGTAGTAGATCTCTCCACTAGTGTCACGTTCAATGACACGAGCGGTTATATTTCTGGAAGTTTCAGTCGCGCCTATAAAAAGGATGCGCGCCGGTACGGCGGAGAGTCTTGATTAAGCCAGCGAGTAGTGAGGATTGTTTTGACTAGCTCTCGGCTGTGCTTGTGAATAATCTTTACTTACGTGTATTTTTTAACACTGTTATTGTGTTTGATTGCTGTTGAAGGTGTGAAGACCTTCGGATATTTACCCTGTGAAATTGTTGATGAATCCTGTATTGAAAGGATTGGATTTTCGATAATAAATTCGCATCGCTTTAAAAGAACTGATTATTTTTCTTTGTTATTGTTTTTGCATAAAATCCTCGAACCCTCAGATCTACGTAACAGTTTGGTGTCAGAAGTGCGATTTTATGCCATTAACAAGAGCGATGGATGAGCAACTGAAGGCTCTGTTGGAAGGCATAAATGCCTTGAAAAGCGGCCAAGAAAAAACTAAGCAGAAAATGCAGAAAGGTCTGAAAGATATGCAGAAGAGCAAGAAGAAACTAAAAATGAGTTAAAGGAGAGAATGGAGAATATGCAGAGAAGCCAAGAAGAGACCAAGGAGAGAATGGAGAAAGGTCAAGTAGATCTGAGAAATACTTTAGAAAAGAAAATCGATAGCGTGGAAAAGAAAATAGCATTGAAAGTCGAAGAAAAGATTGTGGTAGTTGAAGAGAAAATGGAAAAGAAAGTAGAGGAGAAAATAGAAATGATCAGAGAAGAATTGGCTGGAAATTTTAGCCTTATGTCACAGAGAGTGGAAGATCTTGAAAAGGAGCTTCTATCTTCCGGAAATGCGACGAACGAAAGCAAGTTTGTCCCTGTTTCTTCAGTACATGTGCCTTTTTCTGCATTGTCTCTGACTTCCTCACCAGTTTCAGTAAAACTCTCTACATATGAAGGAAAAACCAACTGGGAAGTATACAAAACACAATTTTCAATAATTTCGGAAGCCAATGGATGGACTGAGGGGGTCAAAGCTTGTCAGTTAGCAGCATCTTTTAGAGGAGAAGCCGCCGAAATACTGCAGACTTCCCGACACAGAGCGACTTATTTGAACTCTCTATATAATGCTCTGGATCGTCGGTTCGGCCAAAAATACTCCAAGGACTAAGCACGCCTGCAAATAAAAACAAGACTCCAGAAAACCGGAGAAAGCTTGCAGGATTATGCCTCCGAAGTAGAAAGGCTCGCCAACTTGGCTTTCTCCAACCACCCAGCAACTGTGCGAGACACAATCTCCTTACAGTACTTCGTGGACGGCCTAAAAGGTGGGGTAATGCAGAAGGCTGTGAGAATGGCAGATGTGCAAGATCTTAAATATGCCGTGTTATATACCCTGAAATTGGAGGCCGCCCCTCCAGCTAGTCGCCAAGACCGCCAATCCATCCGAGCAGCTAGAGTGACCATAGATGCTCCCTGTGAATCTCCATGGAAAAGTGACATTGAGAAATTAAGAGATGAATTCCAAGCTTTTAAGGACCAACGTCAGAACCAAGAGAAACGCAACTTCAAGTGCTGGGGATGCGGTGTAACTGGACACCTGAGAAGAAACTGTTCCCGATCAAGGCAGGATGAGAACACCGTCTCTTCTGCCAAGCAGGAAAACTAAGATATGGCCATCTCGCGAGGCGGAGGTTGCCAGATAATGAAAAGCAACATTATACAAAATTCTTCAGATTACGGCCGTAAATGGTGGCGACAAGGGACTTTACGTAATAGGACAAATTAATAACATTTCGTGCCGTATGGTAGTTGATACTGGAGCCAACGTGTCTACAATTAGAAACGATTTGCCTCAAAACTCACAAGTTAGTATTATCTGGACGCCACCCTTCATTTCCTTGCAGACAGTGACGGGTGACAAGATTCATGTTCATGGGAAAGCTAACGTCACTCTAAGGTTTGGAAACATTGACTATCATCATACGGCATATATAGCAGATATCACCGACCCATGTATTCTTGGTCTGGATTTTCTGAAGAAAAATAACTTTAAATTGAACTTTGAAAATAGCAATATGCATTCACAATTTGAAGACATCACTCTTTTTGGCTTACAAACTCCATCGGAATCCGACCAGAATTTTTTTGCAAAAACCAACATCTCATTATCACCAAGAACTGAATGCATAATTCCCGGTTTATTAGCAGAAAATAGGAAATTCCGATTCGGCATAATTGATTATCCTGACCCAGGCAGTTTAAAAGCAGGAGTACAGATAGCCTCGTCGGTAGTAGACCTCTCCAATTCAGTCATCCCAGTGAGAATTGCTAACATCAGTGATAGAACGAGAACTACCCAGGAAGGAGAGATAATAGCAGCTTGTGCTCCTGACACTTGTGTAGACCGGAAGTGCAATACCCAAGACCTTTCTTCAGAGAATCTAGTCAAAGATTTACTACAAAACACGGACTTGGACGAGAAACAAAGATGTGCTGCAGGAGGGTTGATTACAGAATTCCAGAGCCTCTTTTCAAGAACATCTGAGGACTTTGGTAGAACAAGACTAACGAAACACCGAATTGATACGGGAGAGCATCCTCCTATTAAGCAGCACCCCTGACGACTATCATTCGCTAAACAGGAGGAAGTCCGAAAACTCATTAAGGGCATGAAAAATAATGATGTCATTGAGCCATCGTCAAGTCCTTGGGCATCTCCCATCGTCTTGGTCAGGAAGAAAGATGGTTCAACCAAATTCTGTGTGGACTATCATCGGTTGAAAGACGTCACGAAGAAGGACAGCTATCCTCTGCCAAGGATAGATGAAACGCTGGACACACTTGCCGGCAATACCTAGATTTCTACCCTAGATCTCAAAAGCGGGTATTGGCAGGTAGAACTCCACCCTAACGATAAAGAGAAAACTGCCTTCACCACGGGGCAAGGACTGTGGCAATTTCAGGTTATTTCTTTCGGCTTGTGCAATACACATGCAACTTTCGAGCGCCTTATGGAAACAGTCCTCGGAGGACTTTCGTACGAGGGCTGCCTAGTTTATCTCGATGACATTATCATCGTGGGGCACTTCTTCGAAGAATATTTGAAAAATATCAGGCGTGTGCTACAAAGGCTGAAAGAAGCTAACCTGAAATTAAGTCCATCCAAGTGCCACCTATTCCGGCGGGAAGTTACCTACCTCGGACACATCATTTCGGCAGAAGGTGTACGAACAGACCCGGATAAAATCTCGGCTGTGAAAGACTAGAAGTGCCCAACGGATGTTCACCAGCTCCAGAGTTTCTTGGGCTTATGCACGTATTACCGGAAATTCGTGAAAATTTCTCAACGATTGCCAGACCACTCCATAAGCTGACCGAGGCAAAACAGAAATTAATCTGAACGGTTGATTGTAACAACGCCTTTAACAAGCTCAATGAAGCACTAACATCTGCTCCAATCCTGGCATATCCTGAAATTGGGAAACAATTTATTCTGGATACGGATGCAAGTCATGAGAGTATTGGGGATGTATTGTCTCAAGAGATAGATGGTCAGGAGCGTGTCATCGCCTATTTTAGCACAAGTGTCTGTCAAAACCAGAAAGAAACTATTGTGTGATCAGGAAGGAACTGCTCGCAACCGTAAAAGCCGTGGAGCACTTTCCTCCTTACCTCTACGGTCGAAGGTTCCTGCTGCAAACAGATCATGCCTCATTGACCTGGCTGCTGAATTTTAAAAATTCAGAAGGCCAAATAGCTAGGTGGATACAGAGACTACAGGAGTATGACGTAGAAATTCACCACAGAAAAGGATCAGCACATGGAAATGCAGATGCCCTTTGGAGAAGACCATGTTCTGAGAGCTGCAAATACTGCTCGAGAATCGAAAAGAAATTTGGCGTAAAAGATCCAATAGTCCGCCAAGTTACAATGCCATCAACATCGGCATGGGACCCATGGTGATGAGAGCGTCCGAAAAGATCAACTGGCTGATCCTGAAATAAAACCAATAATAGAATTCAAAGTGTCGTCTGACGAAAAGCCCAGCTGGCAAGACATCGCCCCTTTCCATCCTACAACGAAGCGTTACTGGGCTCTTTGGGACTCTCTCCATCTGAGAAATGGTGTTTTATATCGAAAATGGGAGTCGGACGACGGAAAAACATTCAGGTGGCAATTAATACTCCCAAAGACAAGAGTTTCAACAGCCCTCAAGGAACTCCATGGCAGTCCAACTGGAGGTCATTTTGGTGTTATGAAGACCTTACAAAAAGTTCGTGAGCGCTTCTACTGGAACAATGTGCGAAGTGACGTGGAAAAGTGTTGTCGCATATGTGATCCCTGTGCAGCACGCAAAGGTCCCAGAAAACGCACTAGAGGAAGATTGCAGCTGTATAATATGGGAGCGCCTTTCGAATGAATAGCTTTTGACATCCTAGGTCCACTTCCAAAATCATCAGACGGCAACAACAACATCCTGGTTGTCATGGACTACTTCACTAAGTGGCCTGAAGCCTATCCTATTCCCGACCAAGAGGCCTCAACTGTTTCAGAGGTTCTAGTTCAACACTGGATCTCACGATTCGGGGTCCCTCTACAACTGCACTCCGATCAAAGGAGAAACTTCGATTCTGCAGTTTGCAAGAGACTGTGTGAAGTACTCGCCATCGACAAAAGCAGGACAACAGCTTTGCATCCTCAGTCTGACGTCATTGTAGAGAGGTTCAATTGAACCATTCTGAACAGCCTCTCTCTCCTGGTATCCAGTGATCAACAGGACTGGGACAAGAAGCTGCCCTTTTTCTTGCTTGTCTACAGGAGTGCTGTTCATGAGACCACTGGTTATTCCCCATTCCAGATGCTCTTTGGACGTGATCTTCGTCTGCCTGCAGATCTTCTATTCAGCTGGCCACCAGATGCACCCTTGGCGCCTGAGGAGTATATCGAGAAACTCTCTCCAGGTACGGATGGAGGAAATGCATCATCTGGCTAGGGAAAGAATCGGCATGGCTTCCGAGAAGATGAGGACCCGATACGACGCAAGAGCAACTGGACACGACTTTCACGAAGGCAACAAAGTGTAGTTATGGAATCCAAAACGTCGAAAACGACTCTCTCCAAAGCAAAAGATGAACTGTGAAGGTCCATACACAGTCCTAAAAAGACTGAATAACGTTGGGTTGCGGATACAGAAATCAGCACACTCAAAACCTAAGATAATACATTACAACAGGCTAGCCCCTTATCTTGGCAAGATGAATACGATCCTTAAGTTCAGACCATGGTCATTAATAATTTTGTAAATGTAAATTATTTCTCTCTCTTCTGAATCCTTAGTTTTATTTTAATATTGGAATTTATGTTTACAACTCTTCATGTGCTTTTAATTATTTTGTAATGTATATGCTGCGGAATACATTTGTTACTTTATATGGGATTATTTATTGAGTAGTTTGCCTGTAAATCAGTGTTTCTCAAAGTGTGGGGCGTGCCCCCCTGGGGGGTGCGATTACCCTACAAGAAGGGCGCGAGCATATCGAAAATTTAAAGATTTTTTTTAAAAAAATAACCGGAAAGAGAAGTAAAACAAAATGCTTTCTTCCATAATAAAAAAAAAATACACACAACAACACTGACATAATTTATGTTTATTATCTGGCTTTTTTCCGTCATCAAATAGCTATCTTTGATCCCAAAACCAAATTAAAGAAAAAAAAACATTTTGTTTATATTGCTGTAGTTCTTCAATGAGAATTTTATTACGTTTTAACATAACGTTTTTTTTATTACGTTTTAACATAAAATATTACTTGTTAAAAGAAAAAACGAAACCCAGACCCTGAGAAAAATTCTAAGAAGATAAACAATTCATCACTGTAATTATTATTGAAATACTGTACATTAGTTGTAGAAAAAGAAAAGGAAGACATGATTCACTTTTCAGCCAGAATGCATAGTACGTTTGCTAATCATTTGATTGACCTTCAAACTTATGGTATGGTTATTCAATATTAGTTCCGTCCCATCTTTTATGCGTTTGCTTTTCGCAGAGGGAAATTGTAAATAAGAGAGTTTTACGATAATTGGAAAAGGATTGATTTAACATTTCTGTAATATTAGTGAAAAGTGTCTCTGATTTGCGTCCTTTATTACGGTCTTGTACTTTTGAATCATTTTAGTTCAATTTTATTGGATTTTTTCTCAAATCATCAAAGAAAAATTAAATAGTCCTTGAAAGAAGGTAAGTATACTTTCTATAAATTAAAATATTCACTAAAATTCCGATTTGTATCGTGTACAGTAAAAATAATTATAAACAAATGAGTGGGGTGACTGAGTCCCCCACACTACCATTAGAGTTAGTATCGAGTACGCGCCTGCTCCTGGGTTAAAACATTTTGAAGTCTTCTCGTTTTAAATGATAAAAAGTAACACAATTATTCTTCATCGGAATTTTATATTCTTTTTTATTATTTAACATCAATTCGAAATGCTAATTCTGTGAGGTTTAAAATTACAGTTCTTTTAAACAGTTATTTATAATTATAGCATTTATCAAAAAAATAATCTTACAATTTTGTATACAATGTCGTGTGCACGCAGTTTTACTCTCCTTACAGTTCAGCTATTATATCAAGATTAATGTTTTATTTTTTTAAAAAAATGAACTCGTGCGATGAGTCTGTGTTTCAGCCAGTATACGTTTAATGTATCAGTACTGAAGAAGGTATTTTATAAATAATTTCTTATTACTAAATTAAGAACAAGTTTAATAATTATTAGGGACTTCCACGGGCTTGTCTTGTAGAGGAAAGATTTTCAAAGGAAGGTTTAATATCAGAAGATGACACTCTGAGTTATTTTTCTATATTTAGCTGAGATCTATATTTTGTCTTCAAAGCATCCTCCGCAGAAAATCCGGTTTAACAAAAAAGTAGGATGTTGAAAATGGTAATAGTATACGAAGTGCTTTTGTTTTCAGTACAGATAATTTTTCATGCACCTCTACCCAAAATTCAAAGAGCGATTTATTACAAAATTGCCTTTTAATTTTTCACTGGTTGGGAAATCTATGAAGATTCCTTCTTCGTAAGTTGAGAGCCCTTCTGGAGTATCATGAAATAGATCCCTAACTCACTCGTAACTTGCCACCAAGCTGTCCTCATCCAGAAAATACTTTTTAAAATTCTTTGCTAACATAGCTAAATGATTTCACATGTTGTTCTACAGATTTGTAAGTTTTAACACATATCGAGCTGGGGCTTTTTTCCCACCATTTACTTTAGTAGTGGTAAATCCAAAATTTAAGTATTTTTGAGACTAGCGCCTTGCTTTAATTTTCGGAACCATGCTCGTTCGTCTGTGTACTTGTTGATCCTTTATTATCGTCGAATGTTTGCCTACGACTTAGAAATGTATGTATGATTTTGTTTTAATATACTGCCGTAAATACTTAATTACCGTGAATTACAATTAACGTGCAAATTAAAAAATGTACATTCAAGCTAGATTCGGTATCTATTTCGCTATATTATATTTATTTCATGTTAAAATTGTACTATTCACAAGCAATGCCACCCTTTATGTTATAATGACGCTTCAATGAGAACTTGGCGAAATTTTGGCGGTAGAGCCAATTTGGCATCATTTTTGGCGACCAGGTTTGCGACCAATATGTCGGCTTTGGCGTCATTGGCGACCATGTGGGTGCGTTCGGAACCCTCTGGAACCTTCTAGAAAGTAGTAGATCTCTCCACTCGTGTCACGTTCAATGACACGAGCGGTTATATTTCTGGAAGTTTCAGTCGCGCCTATCAAAAGGAGGCGCGCCGGTGAGTCTTGATTAAGCCATGATTGTTTTGACAAGCTCTCGGCTGTACTTGTGGATAATCTTTACTTACGTGTATTTTTAAGCACTGTTATTGCGTTTGATTGCTGTTGAAGGTGTGAATTTACCCTGAGAAATTGTTGATGAATCCTGTATTGAAAGGATTGGATTTTCAATAATAAATTCGCTTCACTCGTAAAGAACTGGTTATTTTTTTTTCTGATTGCTTTGGCATAAAATCCTCGAAACCTCGGAACTACGTAACAATACTTTGAAGATCATGTAATCGTTATTCTATAGAATACATAATTTAAATGTAGAATTCAATAATTTTATATGCTTTAACTGTCTTATCTAGTTATTTTATGAAATTACCTAGTTATTCTATAAAATAACAGATTTCACACTTTAACGGTAACACACACATACATATATATATATATAAATGTGTGTTTCAAATAACTCACTTAAATTTTCTCTTGAGAAATATTTTTTTCATAATGGCCATTGCACTTTCTAAGACTTCGGAATAAAACTGATTTCTATTTTAACAGCCTAAAGTAACTTTACCTCTCAAAAAACTAAAAGTTTAGCAGTTTTAAATCAAAAAGATGCAATAATGCATCAACCACGTATCCGAACTAATCAGAAAATCGTTTACCAAAAATCATATGAATGGTAGTAAGATAATACTTTTTATTCAAAATATCATTATAAATGAGTAAATATACATCCATCTGCAAATGAGTTTCTTTTTTTATGAAAAATCTGTAGAAACTCTATGCGAATAATTAGTAAGATGTCAATTTTGACAGAAATATATCCAAACACATTTGAGTTAAAACATATATAAAAAATTGAATGCGAATACAAGATTAACTGGATGCAAATATTTTTTTCAATTTCAGTAAAATGGTTTCTCATGTGTTTTATTGCATGAATTTTTTCTTCATTCCTACTTCTCTATAACTCTTCCCACTGACCGACTTTGTGTCGGCCAATTAGATTATTTTATGTCGCCCCAAGCTCCATTTACAAAATACTTCCACACTTTTTAACTCCGTTACCTTTGCTACATTCGAATTGGATAGGACTGGCACCGACTATCTTCTTGATCCACCCTTATCATCCTTTCTTGTATTTCTGCAATCTGTAGCTATTTTTTTAGATATTTATCAAATTGATTTAATTCTTTATTTTCAAGTAATTCCTTTTTAAGGAAGATATTCTCCCTTTTATGTAAAATGTGTCCTAAATGAAAGGTAGTTAAAAGCTATAGATATCACTTCAAAAGTTGATAATAGAGATAAGAGCTCGTAAGGGATAAGTGCGCCATAAAACCCCCTTGCGAATATTCGATTTATATTTTATACTAATATGAAATCAATTCTATGCGAAGAAAATATTCAATAGAAAACTCATATTTTTTTGATAAAAAATACTAGTTCACACTTAATTATATTGAAATATTTAGTTTTTTATGATCTCGAAGCACAAATTCCTCTTTCAATTGTTTTTATGAAAATATTTTTTTAATTCAAACACAATTCAGAACAATATTATAAACTTTAAAAGATATAAAATAAATTTTAATTGTATTTTAGAAACAAAGTACAAGGCGAATTGAATACGATATTATTCGCAAACTTATTTCATTTTCTTTTAAAAAAATAGGGTTTACGTTCAAACTTTTAAAAAGAAAATTTAATTTTATTCCGATACAGGACACATACAAAATTACAAAACAAGAAGCAGAATTTGAAAATTTTTCCTCTTGTTGTAGAGAAGGGAAAATTCCTCTGTGTTGAAAACGTTTAAAATTGTTATTTTTTTTATCGGCTTGCAAAATAAAAATGGAAACAAAGTAATAGGAAAAGGTGCACGATCGAATAATTCTAGTCGTTATTTAGGCATCTGCAATACCACTTCTCGCCCCGTCCAGCAGACTGGCAGTTGAATTCCTTTCCAAAACAACAAAACCTGCTGTAAAGTATCGCAGAATAAAATAAGCCTGAAAAAAGTGTTCACTTGAGCTTCAAATCGCATTTTTCTTCTTTTTTGTATTTGGTCCTTGATGTCTGCTGATTTAGAACGAGATGCTCAATAGAGTGGAAGATGCAGAGAAGAGAAGAAAATAATATTTCAACGACGACATAATAAAACATCAAAAAAGAGTTAGGATTTCTGCTTGTAAATCTCTTCAAATGTATAAAAGTGCAGTAAATGCATTTTGTGTGTGTGTTGCATTTTTTCATATCCTAGAGTGAATAAATGTGAAAAGTGTTTTTAAGATGTGAAATAAAGAGGATAGTTTTTTGTTCAATCTTAATAGGTTCAAAATAACTATTTTTATGGAGTTAAGAATATTTATATCGTATTAGAGAAATACTACAGTGTAAATTCTTGCTAAAAAGTATTTGACAATGGAAAGTATGTTCTTATGTCAATATCCAAACTTATTAGTGGTGTGATTTTGGAAGATCTCTCTATCCAAAATACAGAAATGTGGTTGGTTGGACGCTGCTCTTGTACTGCTAAATTTGCGGGTTCAAGTCCAGCCCAAGTCGGTGGATTTTCATGGTGCGAAAAGTCGCCAGCGTTCTTGTACTATGATTATAGGGCAGGGTAAGGATCCCTATAGTGCCTATTTAGCTTGAATGCTTTTGGTAAAACTAAATTTCCTCGTTCAATTTTGCAGCGTCAGGGCTTAGATGGGGGTCAAAATTACACCGAGGCAATTAGTATCCACCGATATGGTGACGCACAAAAAAAGAGATCCCAAGGAGGTCTGCAATGGTAAAATACCAACCCACAGTCTCATCAATAAAAGGCAGCAGCTATATTAGCTTAAGCCAGCGTTTCTCAAACTGTGGAGCGCGACCCCCTAAGGAGGCCTATGAACCCTAAGTGGGGGGAAAAGTTGAAAGTAAAAGATGATTTAAAAAAAATTTATTTATTTACTGAAAAGAAGCAAAGCCAAATGACACCTTTACACTTATATAAAATGCTTACAATTGCATGAGTGGATTGGATAATTATTTTATCAATACTAAGTTAAGAACTGATTACTAGTGGCTTCCAGAGTAGTTGTATGGCTCGGGCTTTGTCTACTTTTAGACTTTTTGGAAATTTCTTTGCATTAAACGGGCTGTTGAGGTTTTAAGAAATAGTGCATACCTTTTCAGAATCAAAAATGTGCATCGATAAAATAAACGTTAAACATAAAAAATAAAAGTGATAAAAGTGTCAAACATTATTTTTAACATTTAATCTACATGGAATCATTAGTCTGTGAATTAAATATTATATTTAAAGCACATTTTCCAGAGTGAGGGGTGAGAACCCTGTTCCACCTGTCACTTCACAGTATGCAAGATAAGTGTTTTCATGAAAAAATTGTTTTAATAGTTGATTATGTAAACACTTATATTGCATACCAACATAGTAATAACAACACAAGAAACACACATCAACAATCAACATTAATCATGAAAGCCAAAATCACAAACGTGAATTAATGTTGAAAGCCAAAATCAAACGCGAATTAATCTTGAAAGCCAATATCAAACACGAATTAAATTGAACAGCAATGAAACAAAAATAACATTAAAAGAAACACGCATCAATAATCAACATTAATCATGAAAGCTAAAATCACACACAAACGCGAATTAATGTTCAAAGCCAATATCAAACGCAAAGTAACTTGTACAGCGATGAAACCGATAACATTAAAACAAACAAATATACATTCAATAATTTACAACTGAATATCAAACGCGAATTAAATTGAACAGCAATGAAACAAAAATAACATTACAACAAACACGCGTCAGCATTAATATTGAAAACCAATATCATACACAATTTAACCGGTACAGAGATGGAACCAAAAACAATAAAACAAACATCTAAACATGCAATAATTAACAATTGAATATAAAATCTAGTTGTTCGAAAAAAGCAATTTCTAAAAAGGCGTTGCACATTTGAAAAGAAATCCTAATTCGATTTCGCGAAGAGCTTCTTGATAAACAATGTTAAACATTTTACCATTAGCAGTAAAGATTTACAAAATTTCTGCACTGCCGACTCGTGAGCAACTCACCTAAAGCTGACCGTGGGAAAAAAAACTGAAATAAAAAAAAAGGTTAATGGTTTAAAGCTTTAAACTGACGAAACTAAAGTGTACTTGTTGGAAAAAAAACGATTTCTAAAAGACCCGGTATTGGAAAAGGAATCCTAATTCGATTTCAGCGAAGAGCTTCTTGATAAACAATATTAACCATCTGTGACGAATATTTACGGAACCTTTCCGCTAATATTCTTAGGCGTCTTTGGGGATTGTAAATTCGCGAATATTTCCAATCAACCGTAAAAGGAGAAAACCGGATATGTAAAGTAGATAGGGTATTTAAGTAGAGCGTTGTAAGTGAGCAGAGATGAAGGCTATTGAGCCAGTAGTGACAAAGTTTAGAGGATTCAATTGGATTACGATAGTGGAGCATTACTGTTAGTACTCAGCAAGGAACCTTAGGAAGTTAATATACCTGAAGAGATCAAAGTACTGCTAGGTGATCTATTATAGTTTAATTCCACTTACCACAAGCGTTATTTTAATTAAATTAGTTTACGTTAATGAAAGCTAATAATTCAAGTTGCGTGTATTTCTCAGACCTCCGATTCCGGTAAACCCTTTTGATATTGAGCGTAGTTATTGGTTAATTCCCTATTTCATAATTTAAGTTAATATTAAAGGTAAATCTTTTTTGAAGTAGACATAAAGACTACTATTTGTTATTAGATTTTTGATATTTGAACAAGTGGATAAATATAAGTTATTATTATACAAATGGCGTCTGGTTCTTCTTTGCCTCAAATTAATCTTAATTTTCATGTAAAAGGATATCAAGAATTATATAAGCAACTTTAGAAACCAAAATAAATAAGTAAAAAATACAGCCGCAAATAACAGATTTGTAACAGTAAAAAACCCAACAGAGAGAGGGGGTCTTGAATAACGAACTAAACTCGACATTTGAATGAAGATTTGACATATCTGATGATGATAGGCATTTTTGATCCAGTTCGTAATAAACGTGCTAGTCCAGTGGTTCTCAAACTTTCACTACTGGAGACCCAATTTTCAATCATAATTTTTATCGTGCCCCCCTAAAAATAATAATGTACTGAATGCAATAATAATGCACTTTGGCGTTAAAGCTACAATAGGATCTTAATTATAAACCGTACAAATTAACAAGATAAGTATTAAATTTTGTATATGTTACTTTTAAGTAATATATATATACATTTTTTTACTTTTTAGTTCGATTCACTATAAAAGCGTGTTTTTTAGTTTGTTTTAAAACTATAATTTATTTTACAGTTATTTTTACTATACAGGATAAAAATCACAATTCCAGTGAATAATTTAATTAAGAGAAAATATACTTACCTACTTTCAAGGACTTTTCGATTTTTCTTAAAAAATTTGAGAAAAAATCCGATAAAACTAAAGAAAGTGTTCCAAATGTGCGTGTCCTTAATAAAGAACATAAATCACAAACACTTTTCGCTAACAACACAAAAACGTTATTTTTCAGCAAAACTGTCGTATTTTGTTCACGCTTTTGTAATTTTGCTGTCGTTTGATCATCTACAAATAGCATTTTGAACTTTTTCTTCCTTGTGTCTTTTTGACAAGGCGAAGTACTACATTATGGCTTCATAGTTTTCTTCATAGAGATCTTTAGGCAGCATTGGAAAAATTCAAATCAACTCAAACGTTTCATGCCTAACGCTTTTCTGATATTTACTTTCGCTGTCTTGATTAATATGCATTATTTCAGTAGGTTCTTCAATTGCTTGATCGGTTTCGACTTCCTTCAATAGGGATCACAGATGCCCATTTTTATAAACCATAATATGTCGTACAACACAGCAATCAAAACCCCAAATTGTTCATGGGGAAAGTGTAGCATATTCTAAAAAATAATTGTGCAAAACGTTTTTCATTATGTATTATGTTTCAGAATACTCATAAAAATAAATATTGGACAAATAATTCTTCAAAGTTCTCAATATGCTTATCTATATATCATAAACTTTCACATGGAAAAAGGTGAAACAGAAATTTTTATTTACAACTTCTCTAAAAAAAGGGCAGAGATAACCATACCAGTAAGTTCGAAGATCAGCTAAAGTAATATCTTAGGTTAAAAGAAACGTAATAAAAAAACCTCTCATCGTGGGCACCAGATGATAAAAATAAATAATATGAGTGTAAATGTGTATTTTTATTATGTCAGAAAGCATTTTGTTTTACTTCATTCCAAAAAATTATTTCTTAAACTTTTATTTTCAATATGCTCGTGCCCGCCTGGCAGGGTTACGCCCCTGTGGGTGCGCAAACTGTGGGTGCGCTCCACAGTTTGAGAAACACTGCCTTGAGCTGAAAAAGAAACAAAATTAAATCTAAACTTAGAAACAGTTAAAACAAATACCGAAACAATAATACAACATTAACTGAAAACCATAAAGACGTATATGAGATACAATTTACAATTTAATTTCGAATAACTGTAAAAAATAGTAATTATTAACAAGAAAACATCTCTGACCACACACAAAGTAACAAATAAAATTTAAGCAAAACAAAAATGAATTTGAAACAATTAAATTAAGAATTATAAAATAGACTTAGCTTGAAGAGCCATGCATTCGAGCGCAAATGAAACATAAGCAAAACAAATGAGACTGTTGCCAAAACAACTAACTAAAAACAGAAAAAAGTAAATGGAAAAATCGCATAAAAATTTAATTTCAAAAAATCTAAAGTGAATTTCGAAAAAATTTCTTCGTAGTGCACATTATTAGAACCTCGAATAATTATGTGCCAAGTTTTATACTTCTGGGTTTCTTAGTTTGGGCGGTAAAGATGAAACACACAGTCGAAAAGTTCCTTTTATTAGTATAGATTATATACAAAACTACACAATTTAATGCTTATCTTGAAATCTTACAGTTAAAGTTGTATTGTTGCTTTAGCGTCATAGTACATTATTATTGTAAGGAAGGGAGGCTCGAGGAAAATTATACTTGAAAAATAGGTCACAAACATTGAAAGTTTGAGAAGCACTGTTTTAAGCCCTAGGTGCAGTAATTGAGAAGTTATTAGCTAAATTTTCTGACATGACCAGTGAGACGACCACACCCAATTCGTCACAATTATTTAACATCATTTGTATGTGAAAGAATCAGGAATAGAGCTTCGACACACACCAAAAAGAATTTTTTCCATGGTTTAAGTTATATATTTAGTCTACATATAAAAAGAGACTTTACAGTGGTCTAATCTTTTCTTCAGTCGTTGCAGAACAGAGGAAGTAGTATGCATAAAATTTGAATTCCGAAAAATATCTTTTTGTAAACTAAAATTTAATTAGTTAAAACCCCTAATAGTGAGCTGTAGATGTGGAGATGCAATCAAATCAAAAAGCATTAATTACTTAAGGTTTTTTTCCCTTTAGAATTTTGTTTTAGATTTTCTTTCGCTATCAGCATTGTATTTCTTGAAAAATCTATCTCTAGCTCTCTCTTTCTTTATAAAAGTACATGTATTGCTTTATCCCTTAAAATTTAAAAATAAGAAGAGTCATTATTTTTACTGACTTTTTACGGGTAGAAAATAAATTGAATTATTGTTTATCGACAAAATGGGAAAAAATATAGCGTGAGCGGAAAATGTTTTGTATAAACGCTTAGGAACTTATTCAATTATGAAGCTGTTAAACTTCCTCCTGCTATAAAGGATGGGGGGCAATCGAAATACTGGGGAAATATATTAAAGTAAAAAGAAAAACAGAGAGGACGAGAGAAGAAAGGAATAAAAACCGTAGAATGAGATGTTCAAACATTTCAAATTCCTGGAGAATGAATGCACAGATAATCGTTTTCAAGGACATCTATATCTCATGTTCTTAAATTTATTTTTCCTTTTTATGTGAAAAATCTGTCTGTAAATGTAGCGAAATGGACTATTTTATCATTCTCTTCAAGAAAACGTGTTGTAACATTCTGTGTTATTTACTTTAACGATGCATTTTGTTAAGAAATTCCTGAAATGTATCTTCTAATGTTATTTTGATTTATTTTATTGTTTTATTTGTTATTAATTTGATTTTGACTGCCCAACCGGAATTCATTAATATCAATCGAAAATGTTTTCCAATTTAGCGTGGGACGTATATTTCATAAGCATCTTTAATCGATTAAAATAATGTTTACTTTTGTTTTTTTAAAGAATAACACTTCGGCTTTTATGAAGATATTATTAATACTCCTATTTGTACATGCTAGAAATGAATCAATGGCACACGGAGCAAGAAATTGCAAGACACATGCAATAATTTTCTGTAAGACTGATATTTTATTGTGGCCAAGAGAGGCCATAAGGTGACAAATAAAAAGAGTGTTCTATTAAAACCTGTTCATCAGAGACGAGGATTTCTTATAGTGCTGGAAATATAATAATGTGTACAATTTAATCGAATACTCTTTATAGATGAGTGGGGTTTAACCTCACAAGTAATTTCAAATGGTTCGAATTTCTGAAGAAAAAGGAAAAATACGCAATAAATCTCTAACATGATAGAAATGTAGGAGTGTTTAAATCAGCAGAATTCTCGTTTGGAAAGGCATGCTTGCTACCCATGCTATAATCACATTTTCCAAAGAGGTTTAGTTACTATTGCCTGCAATTACCATTGCCTTTTTACGTGTGTTTTTTCTAAGGTATTTGAGTCCTTAGTTCCTCTTCAAGAATGTGACAGGTACACAATGGCTGTAGCAGAGTTAACTGTTTTAAAGATATTAAACCATGGATCGATTCTAATTGTACCTGCATCTAAATCTAACAGAGATATGTTTGGCACTACGTTACCAATCTCTAGCGATGGGTTAGAAAGGTGATTCGAACTACAGGATGAGTGGGCAGTGTAGAAGTATCTGCATAAGCCAGTAACAGCTTCCGGACAAGAGGGGGGTTCACTTTTGTCTAGTGGTCATGTTACTGAGCTTCGGATCCATAGATCGCGAGTTCTATCCTCCACATTGGTGACCTTGGCTTGTACGTATGAAACTAATGCACAACGTGACAATTAATTTTTAAGACTTAAAATAAAAAAAAAAATTTTAAATTCTAAATATCTCCATTCTTTTGATATAAGTATCTAATAATAATTCTAAAATCAATTTTACCTCATTTTTTAGATAGAAAGTAACATAATATTTATCCTATTACTTAAAAGTAACAAATACGAAATGTAATCCTTATTTTGATGTTTTGTACGGTTTATAATTAAAGTTGTATTGTAGCGTTAGCGCTTCCCAATTATATTATTGCATTATATACATAATTATTAAATGTAAGGGGGAAGTGACGAAAATTATGATCGAAAAACGCGCCGCAAATATTGAAAGTTTGAGAACCACTGTTTTAAGTACAAATCCCGTAAACTTGTTTTGTTAATTGGTAAAATTCCGAAGCACTTATTTCCCGGTATTGCGTTAATTTTAATCACAGCTCTTGTTGCATCTTCACAGTTTTACTTTCCAAACGACCATTGTTAAAGTTAGGGTTGGTTTAAAAATTGCGCAGAATATTAACAGTGAGTGATTCAGAAAAAGGTAAAGACTTATCAAGCTACGGGATTTCTAAGATTGCTCTCTCTCTCTCTCTCTATATATATACTTATATATATATATATATATATATATATATATATATATATATATATATATATATATATATATATATATATATATATCCTTATTGACTAAAAGTATTATACCAAGGAAAAAATTTTCTTAATGCAATTAAACAAAATTCTTAAGATTATTATTACAATAATGTGATTAATAAACAAATTAATAAAAGAAAAGCTAGAGGGGGTAGAACTAAAAGATTAAGTAGATACAATAATGTACTTACAGATAGTTTTATAGATATTTGTAATAACACACTTTGATAACAATTTTAACATAAAACATATTAAATCTTTTATGTAAGGCAGAATTATGTATTACAGAAGATGTACTAATTTCAAACAAAATTAAAGATTGCCATGCTTTGCATATTATAAAGGACATTTACAAATTTTTTAAGTATAAATTTAAAATAAAAGCTAATGTAAATAAATATTACCAAATAGAATATTGTACACTTTTATGTATGAATAAATAATATGATAATATATTGATTTTTCTGGTATTTTTAAAAAACACATGCCATTATTCACAATACAAAATATTAATATTAAAAAAGCTTTTAAATACAATAAAAAATAGGTAGATCAATTTTTAACTATAATGTGCCTATAAAGCAAGAAAAATTAATATGTAAATGTAAAGACTTTAAAGAATTCATAGATAAACGTCACAAGCATGTTGTTACTGGTGACCTCAATATTGTAAAAGACAACAATCTTAGAAACATAATGCATAAAGGCACTGGTTTTAGATTAATGATTTCGAATAATAATAAAATTATAAAAAACAGTTACATAAGGATATTGAGCAAATAATATACAAAATAGCTATTAAGTATAATATGCCTATAGAGGCATTCACAGAATTCAAAGGTAATATTACACAGCAGATTAATAAATATAAATTTGGTACAGATAATAAAAATTTTTTTAATGATATTAAAAATCAGATTAAAAAATAATTCCATTATAGTTTATGTTGATAAAGTGCCAGGTAATTTTGCCTTCATATGTAAATACTATTATAAATTAATGATCAACAGTTATTTTGATAACAATAAAGTATTTATTAAGTCATCATTTTTTGATAGAGAAATAAATAATCGAATTTTGGCTTTTCATAAACAATTAAGAATTCAAATTAATAATATTTTAAAATTTCCTCATATATTTCTTACTCCCAAATTTCATAAAAACCCAGTCAAATTTAGGACAGTTACAAATGGATTTAATACATATATCAGCAAAACAGGCAAAACTCTCCATAAAATGTTACATGATACAATAACTAATCATAAATCCACAACCATACTTAAAAATAGTAAATGTCTTATTAAAAAATGAAAGATAAAAAGATTTATTCAATCTATAGATTAGATTTTGAAGATCTTTTTAACTCTATTGATATTGATGATATGATTAATATTCTTGTAAATTTGAAAAAAAGATAATTTATTTAATAATGTTAATTATGATAGATTTAGTTCACTACTTAGGTTTGTACTTATAGAGAACTATATATTTCATAAGGGTAACTATTATCTGCTGATTAAAGGTTTGCCACAAGGTGGCCCTGCGAGCAACTGTCTTGCCAATTTATACTTAAATTATTTTGAAAGTAGTTATGTTAATAATTCTAAATATTATATTTATCGTTATACAGATGACATAATCCTTTTTGGCAAACAAGTCAATTTTATACCTAATACTAATTTTTATCCACAATATCTTAATTTAATACAGACAAATAGTAACAACTATGAAGCAATTTTTTTGACATACATATCAAATTAATAGATAATGTAATAGTTTCTAATATTTATGATAAAAGAGAAGATTTTAATTTCAATATAATAAAAGTTTCGCTTTGGGAGAGTAATGTACATATTTCTATATTTATAAATGTTATTATTAATTCTATACAACGCAATAAATTTCTAGTGTCAAAAAAAATCAGAAATAATAAATAACTATAAACATTTTACTAAATATTGCTTAAATCAGAAATACCCAATTCATTTTATTAATAGTTATATGAATAAAGCTATTCAATATTGTAAGGATTAAAAATTCTTAGATTAATTATAGTTTAATACTATAAATTTACACATTTCATAGTTATAGTTACCTCCATATTCTATTATTAATTAAAATTAATTATTATTATTTAATTCATATATACTCTAGTGTCTCTAATTTTATGGTTTTTCGAAACTCTCATTAATTTTTGTTTTCTATTATTTTTATACTTTTGTAAACTGCTACATTTCAGACATTCACATTCTTTGAATCTGCATTAGGGTCCAGAATCTGGCAATAACTTATTTATTGCACTCAGATTTAGCGCGGGCTTTGCATATTTTCAAGTGCAATTTTTAGGTATGTTACCTCTATTTTGTAATGGATTTAGATATTCCTATCCATTACTTTCAATAGGTTTTTGCTCAGTATTATTTACATAAAAAGGGAAGGTTGGCTGGCCAAAAAACATGTTCAACTCCACTTTTATATAATTTATATATTAGCAGTCCTAAGTCAGCAATGTTTATAATACTGCAGCATCCATTTTATAATTTTTAATCTAGTGTCCTTCATTGTATGTTCTCTTTACTGTCTCTGTGTTTTTCTCGAATGTGATTGGTGAATGTTTACCTCTTGTCTGTAGAGAATTAAACTATATATATATATATATATATATATATATATATATATATATATATATATATATATATATAAATCTTCTGTGCGTGTGTGTTTGTCACTAAAGTCCTCCTAAACGGCTGGACCGATTTCGATGAAATTTTTTGTGTCGATTCAAGTAAATTCGAGAACGGTTTAGATTCACAATTCGGTCCGGTGTCGCACAATTAGTTAAAAAGATATTAACTAAAGCATTCAAAAAATACAATTCAACATTCACTTGAATTGTTGTAATAACGCTATTGTTATAAACAAGTAATGTAAAAAATTTTTAATCAATTCCTACTTAGATCAACCAAGAAAAAATTTATTTTAGCTACTTTTTATTAAATAGTTGCAATTAATATAAATATGTAAATACATATGACATAATCACAACCTTAAGTGGTAATTAATTTTTATTAGTTATCGTTAAAGTATCATATTGTCATCCAAAACAATCGTGTATATAAAATTTCCTTTCAACCGAATTCTTTAACACGTGAGAAAAAGGCCTTTTCAAATTTTGACATAAGTCGCCAACGTGGCTGTATTTGTAATTTTTTAAATAATTAATTTTAATCAAAATTAATTTTTATTAATTATAATTAAAAAAATTATTGTACTGTCATCCAAAACAATCATGTACAATACATTTCAGCTCAATTGAGCTCTTTGAAATGTATTTTATTAACGATTGAAAATTTCACTAAGATAAATAGATAAATAAACAAACAAAGAAATAAATTACGTATAGAGATCGTGTGCTAATAGTAGGAATTAAAAAAGACGTAAGTTGGCGTCGGAAAATGATTTTCAGCCAAATTGGCCAAACCCGGTCTTTATTGTTACGAAAATGCAGACGATTCACGCTTTTTAGCGCGTTTTTAATTAATATCTTTTCAAATCTATATATATAAAGGGGAGAAAAGCGACTCACTCATTGACTCACTGACTGACTAATCACGATATCTCCGGAACTATTAAACCTACAAACTTGAAATTTGGTATATGTAGGTTCCCTTCATGGTGCAGACGTCAGCTAAGAACGGATTTTGCAAAGTTCGAACCCCAAGGGGCGTTACGAGGGTTTAAGGGGCGTTGTAGATAATTATTTCTTTTACTAAACTATTAGATGTAAAGTCGTGAAACTTGGTACACAGATTTCTTTCATAAGGTAGAGATTCCATACATAATGATTTTTACAAAAATCGACCTCCAAGGGGCGTTCAGGGCGCTTAAGGGGCGTTATACATAATTATTTCCATTTTTAAACTATTAGAAGTACAGTCTTGAACTTTGGTAAGCGGATTCCTTTCATAGAGTACAGATCCCCTACAGAATGGGTTTTGTGAAAATCGACTCCCAAGTGGCGTTGTAGAGAATTAAGTGGCGTTATAGGCAAATAACTCCTTTTTTAAACTATTAGACGTAAAATCTTGAAATTGAGTTAGCAGATTCCATTCACTGAGTAGTGATTTGTCATGAGATGGGTTTTGTCTAAATCGTTTCCTAAGTGTCGTTGCGGGGACTTAAGGGGCTTTATAGATAATTATTTCCATTTTTAAACTATTAGACGTACAGTCTTAAAATTTGGTAAGCTAATTCCTTTCATGGTGTAGAGATCCGCTACAAAATAGTTTTGGGGAAATTGATCCCCAAGTGTCACTGAGGGTGATTAAGGGGCGTAATAGATAAATATTTCCGCGTTTCAACTAATAGAACCACCTGATTGAAAATTAGAAGGTATGTTCCGTTCATG
Source organism: Trichonephila clavipes (assembly GCA_019973935.1). Lineage (NCBI taxonomy): Eukaryota > Metazoa > Arthropoda > Arachnida > Araneae > Nephilidae > Trichonephila > Trichonephila clavipes. Next base: position 1,417,951 of record BMAU01020251.1, on the reverse strand, counting down.
GAATAAAGTTCCTTTTACAAAGATTTTTGCGAAAACGGACCCCCAAAGGAGTGGGGTTGCGAGGGATTAAGGTGTGCTATAGAAAAATTCCTGTTTTAGAATTTAACTCATTTACTTGAAATTTGTTGAACACTTTTCTTTATAGTTGAATAGAGTTCCATTAAGAATGGATTTTCCGGAAATCAACTCCAGGGGGAAGCGGGTGAGTTATTGGGGCGTATTGATAGACAAAATTCCCGTTTTTGAACTGCTTAGACTATAATAACAAAATTTGGTTTGCTTGTCTCTTTTGTTGAATTGGAATCCGCTAAGAATGCTGTCAACGAGGTGTTGATGATAAAAATTCTGTTTTTGCTCTGTTAGATTTAGACTTGAAATTCAGCGCGCATGTTTATTTTATGGAGTAGAGATCCACTGAAAGTTGCTTTGGTGGAAATCCACTTGATTATTAGGTTAAGTGAGCGAAAAAATATTTCTACTTCGATTTTAGACATAAATAGAAATTAGATATTATAATTTATGTTCTTTTTATATCAAGGGGTGAGATTGTAACATCTATAAATATATTTTTCAATACAATCGAATTCTTAATGGTAGATATCAATAATTAATGTATATGTAAACAGTGTACATATATGCAACATCGTGAAATACTCAGTGAAGCGGGTGGGTAACGGCTAGTAATTTTTATATATTTAATTCTTCTGTGCGTGTGTATTTAACTGAACTCCTTCGAAACGGCTGGACCGATTTTGATGAAAGTTTTTGTCTGTTCCAGTGGACTGGAGAATGATTTAGATTTATAATTCGGCTTAGAAATTTTTATTTAATTAATGTTTTATTTATAAATTGTTGATCTTGGAATGTTTTACATTGGATCCGGCTGACTGCGCTACGATCGCAGTATGGAATATTCAAAAATATTTTATTTTAATTCAAGTTGGTCCTGACAGTTGGTGCTGTGATCATTTCAGTAAAATATTTTGTCACTTCGTGTCATTATTTTTTTGAAATAAATCGTGTGTTAATTAAATTATTACATTCAGTTGTAATTACTGTTTGAAGAGTTTTGAAGTGTGCATAAAAAACTATTCATTCTCCAAATTTAGTATGCAATTGAGAAGTGAGTATTTTACATGATTTTTTCTATTGAACTTACACGTGCGTTGACAACAATTATCCTAAACTACAAATCTATTTGTGTAGCTAATTGATTACACACGTTATTAAACTTTTTTTTATTTAAAATTATTTCTTATCGGAAATATTTTGTGTGTGTGTTTCATTTCTAAGCAACCCAGAAGTATAAAATTTGGCATATAATTACATTGTAATACTTTTTAATACAAAATTTACTCAAAACGGTCCAGATTGTTAAAGCTTATTCATAAAAATTTTGAATTTTTGAATTCAAGATGTGTGTACAGGACAACGCGTCTGTCGGGTCCTCTAGTATATATATATATATATATATATACTGTAAATAGGGCCTTTTATTCAGTCTTAAAATTTTTTTGATATTATGTATGAACTGAATTCCAATTCCATATTTAGAATTTCAAAAATATATAAATATTTCTAAGTATATATATGTCTGTGATCCAAACAAATCTTACGCGTTAAGTTTCTCAGATATTACGCATCTTTAAGAGTAATTAGAAGCCTAAAACTTTCAAAAGAATGTTATTTTCAGATTATTGAATTTTAAAATTATATAGTTCATTACCTTTCCAAAAAAAACTAATTTTAATCTCTACGATAATTAGAAGTTCTAAAATTATGTTTACATTTAATCATTAACAAGCGACTCACGATTTAAATTGTCAGAAGAAACGTAAGTATTGCTCTTCCTCTTTGACCGCTGAGAAATTTGAAGTCATTTTTTTGAGGTCGTGGAAGCCCATTTGTTTGATCGCGGCTGACGTATCATGAGTTTGAACCATAATGCCATTAAAAACCTATAGTGTAAAGGGTTGACGCACGTTAAATCTATCGAGGCTCGAAGTCCTCCCTTTGGCGTGGTGTGTATGTTTGGATGGGGTGCCAGCTCAGGTGTCACCTTCATCACTGAACTATGATTCAACGTTACGAGGTCTGCCACAATAGCTCTCGTGTTGGTTTCTGGTGCAACGATTATAAACACTCACTGGGCATCATTTTCAAAACTTTTTCATCGGGTTAGCTGACAAGCCTCAGTTGTTTACCAACACAATAACGACCTTACAAGTGCAACTAATTATGCTTTATTTAGGTTTCATTTTGGGGGAAATACGCTATTTTCGATCGCTGTTGATTGAATATTAACGTCGCACTGTTCAGCTTCACTAGGGATTTTGGCGACGAACCACGTGATTTTGAATCAGGGTCAAGTGACGTGGACAACACCTGAGCTGCTCTCCTAACTACCAAACCCCATCATCGGGATGAAGTTTCAGCTCTCGACAGATTTAACGTGCATCGCTGCCCTACACGGCGGGTCTTTAGTGGTACTGGGCTCGAACTCATGACAAGGCAAGCCACGATCCGATACCTTGACCACTCGACCGCTGTTGAAGCTGCTTTTGCAATGCGTAACCTCTTACTATGTGATTACTTTGAAATTTAGTATTCGTTTGTTACATTTAAAATGCCTTGTTCTACTGGAGAGCTCTTCAAGAAAGGCCGAGAAAATTTCAATCTAGGCACGGGGAAAGTAACTCCAAATCAAAGCTGCTGTCTGACTCATTACGACATCCGGTCTATGCTTACGACACTAATATTTCTACACCTGAAACAAGACTTAGGATTTGAAGAACTCATGTGCAGGAGAGTTCAAACCATGATTGCTGTGGCGGATTTAAATATTTTAGCTACGATATTTTCTGAAGGTGTGAAATGCTTACAGGGCGGAAGATCAGTACTAGGACTTTTAAGTTGTTGAAATTCACTTACTGTGTGATTTGTGTAATTTTGAATACTAATTTGTTCATCTAAAGATTGGGTACAAGTCGTTTGAGAAAATCAAAAACATTCCTTCAGTTGAGGCATCGTGGCAGAAGAAAGGAAATTCACCATGAATGGGGTAATAACACAAAAGGACAACAAAAGCAAGATATGTAAATTTGCAAAGAAGGTAAAAAGCTATAGAGGTTCAAAAGGATAAAAACACTATTAGATTAATATCAGATTTCAAAAAAGTGCCGATGGAGGTGAGGAATGTATTGATACGGGGAGTTTATTTTCATTTATTTGGTGCTAATTCGATATAAGTGTACTATGCCATAAGTTGTCGTTTAAGTTTGCCATGAGGGGGGAGGGGTTAAAATTGCAATAGGGTTGCGTTGATATTTTTATCATGTGGTAATCGAGTCACTGTGGTTATAACGTATATATTAGAGTTAATTTTTATTGTTTTACCCCGCGGCAACCTTATTAATTTCAGACGATTTTAATGCGACTAATTAGAAGCAAATAGATATACGAATACTACACGCCAAGCAGTGGTTGTTGTCTAGTTATATGGAATCCATGATGGCAGCATGGGGGTAGCTAATCGTGAGGAAAATTGTAAATAACTGTGTTGAAATATATTTTAAATGAGGAATAGAGGAATAGATTAAAAATAACCAATATCAATCAATAACGAATATCTATAAAATAATAAAAATTCAATAATGTTTTAATTAATATATAATTAATAAGTAATAATGATATATGATAACACACATATTTTTATATATAATAAGTGTATTATACATAATATTCATATGACTTTTATATATAATGTTGCTACTTTGACATGAGTGCTAGAATGTCCATAAGGGTTACATGGCATGTTCTTTGTATATTTTAGTATTGACTGAAGTGAACATTTAGCAAACATATATTTATATATAAATGCTTTTGCATTTTTTTCTCATTATACTCCAACACTTTTATGCTGTGCAATTAAAGTTTTCAAAGGAGATCATTTCAGTTTTGCAGTAAATGTATGCCTGTAAATGTATGTGCATTGCGATAAACTTTGAGATAGCGTTTACGACAGACTTTTTAAAACGATGCATCAAAAAAGGTCTATTTAGCATTATCAATATAAAGTGTTTCGACGGTGCTGATCGGATTCCTCATCGAGGGTCACAGAAAAAAGATTACTGTAATCGGTCCTTTGAGGTACCCCAAAACGTTTCGAAGTTTGATCAGAACAGCATCGTGTATTCATCGATTTTGTTTCTGCTCGTCAACTGGCAGCAGGTACTGGTGACCCATGACGATGGCGTTTCTTTGCCAAGGCTAGTTGCAAGAGATGACTGCCAAATTCATTTCAAATCCTCTGTTTAGATTCAGAACATATAAGCACCGTAATTGTTGGACAGTTTCTAAAAATATCGATGTTTTTCATGTTTCCGTGCCATAACCTCAGATTCAAGCCTCAAATCCAATCCGAACCTTATCCGTGGACGGTTAGTCATCTGCAGTTGCCAACACCTTAAATGAAAATGAGGACGTGTTATATAAATATACAACTGCAGATGACGATGAGAAGGTACATGCGTATCACGAGATCTCATCCAAATTATTTTTCTCTAATTCGTTTGTAATGGAAGCGTATGTTTACGTTTACTACAATAGATAGCACCCTGTTTTTGATCCTGAATAAAAAAATTACTTTTAAAAAACCTGATATCATAATTTTACCTGCCGCCTCTACGAATACTCTCGTGGGTAACAATACTATTGATTGCTCTTCTCAATGACGTCATAGGAACAATACAAAGACTAACATAGATTAAGCTTGAATGCATCTGAGTATCTTGTCACGTGTCGCTCCATGAATAATTTGATGTTTTATCTAATCTTTAGTTCTACTTAATCGGTATCAGTCTTCAACATTCTGCACGATGAACATTCAAGGGAATCACACGAGTAAAAGCCAATTCTCGTATTTAAAATCGACAAGTACGATTACCACAATCTTAACTCACTCTAACTACCGATTTAGTTATTAAACATGAAAACGTTAAGAAAAATTATGAATTTAGTTTGTTGATTAGTTATAAAGATTTATACTAATTCCAATGGAATCCTAACACAGGACAATTGGAAAAAGGTAACTATTCTAAGATTTTTTTTCTCTTCTAGAGTATCGTTTACGCTGCATCTATACAGAGATGTATATCATTAATAATTAAAATCCCAGTACATAAAATATGTATCTAGTATTTTGGGGAATATATAAACTCTAACATTTCCCCCGTTTTTCGATATCGAACTAGTGGATTAATATAATCATTTTTTTTTTAGGTATATTAATTAATGAATAAGTGGACATATAATAGGGAATTTAATATCATTCCTTCCACTCTTCCCATGTGTACACAAAAAAACTGTTATGGATGCTCTTATATAGCGTAAAAGGTATTTTTTCTACTCTTATGTATACCCATGAACGTTTGTCTGACTTACGAAAATAATAATCCTTACGATTGATATGTATCATAATTGTTACGACAATCCTAGAGAGATAGAAATGGAATTGTTTTCCAAGTATAGATGATATACTTTTAAAAAGATACATAAAATATTTTATATATATTTATGCTTCAATGAAAAGTGAATTTATGAACTCATGGAATAATATAACAATTACAAGTTGATTTTAATATTATATATTTAAGGTTTAAAAACTCGGCAATTGCACCACAGTTCCGAATGGGGCTTGGTCTTTCTTAGAAATTCATTTCATGCTGATCTGTCTTTGGCAGAAGTTTTCCAATTTTTCGCTGTGATAGTTTTCAAGTCTTTTTCCAGGCTTTCTATCCACCTAAGTTTTAGACTTCCTCTTTTTCGGGTACCATAGGGCTTAGCCAAGATTTCTTAGCGGCTCGACTGTCATCCAATCCTAAGTACAATGTCAATTCAATCTCCTATGTATTACTATAAATTAATACCCGCATCTTTAAATATTTTGTAAATGTTTGTGTGGCAATTAGTTCTTCTCCAGAGATAATCACATTTAATTTTATCTAATATTTTTCACGAGTCTTTTAAATATTGAAAGATTCTATATGTTTCTCAATCATTGCCCATGTTTCAGAAACATGGGAGAACGAGTGTTATCAAAGTTCTGTAAATGAATAGGCGTAATTTTTGTTTTCTACTGATAAAATAAGACTTTAAATATTTTTGTAGTCCACAAGAACATTTGTTTTCAAATTATTATTAGCTTCTGCGTTAAGTAATTCAGAGCCTAAATACTTGATGATATACTGTCAGTTTCCAACATGAATTTTCTATTTGAGATTAAGGATCCTTAAAATTGATATATATCATATATCTGGTTTTATTTTGGTATATCTCTCTCTCTCTCAATGAAGAAATTTATTTTATTTCATTCGGCTTCCAAAGAAAGTCATGTTTCAATGTTTCTGCGGTTCGAGTGACATCCTGAATATCATCAGCAAATGAAAAGTTCTACACAGTTATTAGATATTTTTCATCTAGTGTTATATAATGTGAGAATACTTTGTAAGTAAGAGGAAAATTATTTATCAAAAATATTTTATCTCCTTTAACTATTAATTCATGATATATCATGGGGATTGTAGTGAAAAAGTACAGCAAAAAACTTTGCGGTACATTTTTATAAGCAACAAATAAAAAAAAGTTAATTACAGTATCGGTCAATAGGAAATGAACCATTACAAATATAAAACACCGGGCGTTGCTAAATGAAAATCGGATTTTTAACGCTTTGTATATAGTATTTATTACATACAACTTACAAGTACCATTCGTACATCGAATGAAAGAGTGACTGAAACGGTTTTAACTTAGAAGCTTACAATGGTTCAATGTCGTCACACGGCACGCATCAAGTCGATAAGCGAGTTCATCGCAAACTTTGTTCAGTGTGTTTGATGTAATCCTTGCAGAAGCTGTTTCGATACACGGTGTCTTAAGTCTGAAAGGTCAGCTGGTAGTGAAGGAACATACATAGAATCCTTAAAGAACCCTCACAGATAAAAATCACGTCACATCAGATAGGGTGAACTTGGAGGCCATGCGAAACGAGCTTCTTCGGGAGGCCCTTTGCAGAAAATCCATTGTTCGAGTACAATAATGTTCAACCAATCGGGAACTGAGAGATATGCCAGTGGGGCAGTGCACCATGTTGCTGCCAAATGAAGTTATCTGGTTCACTTTCCTTCGATTGAGAAAATAACCATAGTTGTGGAGCCGGGGTGGGCATTAAGTCGATCGAGATTGACCGGTGGACAACCAAGACATTTGGAGGTGACCGCCTTCACATTAAACTTTAGACGCTTATACTAAAAAAACACAGGTGGTTATATCAAAATAATGAAAACACACGAGAATTAAAGTGACACATTTCATTGCTCTTCGTAAGCATTAAAGTGTAATAATAGCTACCAGACTTTTAAAAATATATTCTGTATATATTCTGGTAGTATGGGGTAACTTTATTGAAGTTCTATATGTCATGGATTTTTATCAAAACCGTAAAATGTTGGATATCTCAGATTTTCCTAAGCATTCCCAGTTTTTAGAGATTTCTAGAGGTACGGTGTCTAAAGTCATGACTGCCTACACACAGCGCAGCAAGACATTTTTTGCAAAGCAAAATGGTGGACAAACAGAGAAGCTCAGTGCAGGAGATATAAGAATGTTGAAATCGATTGTAAGGTCTAAAAAGCGAAAAACTGAATTAAAAATGACTACGAAGCTCAACCAGCATCCGGATTCTCCAGTGTCAATGATTACAATTAGAAGGCACCTTCATAAACAGAACATTTACGGCAGCGCAGCAATTCTTAAATAGCTTGTCACAGATGTTAATGCCAAACGTCATCACCACATTTTGTGGTGTCACACTCGCAAAACCTGGTCGATCGATAAATGGAAAAAAGTATAATATGCTCTGACGAATCTTCTTTCACACTTTTCCCTACAG
>BMAU01020251.1:692500-695000 GCA_019973935.1 Trichonephila clavipes | reverse complement strand
GTCGACAGCCGCGAAGACGAATGTGAAACACAGGATTTTTACTGGTGATCATGCTCCAATCAACCAACGAGCCTACAGAGTCTCGCCGACTGAAAGACGCATCATTCATGAAGAGGTTCAGAAAATGCTTGATGAAGGTATCGTCCAACCCTCTGAAAGTCCTTGGTCATCACCCATTGTGCTCGTAAGAAAAAAGACGGTAGTTGGCGTTTTTGCGTCGATTATCGCAAGCTGAATAGCGTCACGAAAAAAGACGTTTATCCTCTGCCTCGTATTGACGATACGCTCGACTGTCTGAAAGGTGCCATGTTCTTTTCTTCCATGGATCTCCGATCTGGTTATTGGCAAATAGAAATAGACGAAGCGGATCGTGAAAAGACGGCATTTATTACCCCGAAGGCTTATACGAGTTTAAAGTCATGCCGTTTGGTCTCTGTAATGCTCCTGCGACCTTCGAGAGAATGATGGACAATTTGCTACGCCATTTTAAATGGACTATGTGTCTTTGTTACCTAGATGACATAATAGTGTTCTCAGAAACTTTTTGAAGACCATCTTATACGATTAAGACTTGTTCTAAAATGTCTTCAGGAAGCTGGTCTTAAATTAAATTCAAAGAAGTGTCTTTTTTGCTGCCCAAGAAGTAAAAGATTCTGGGCCATCTTGTATCTAGTAATGGCGTTCGTCCCGATCCCGACAAAATAAAAGCCGTAAGAAATTTTCCCATTCCAAAGAATATACATGACATACGAAGTTTTCTTTGGCCTTTGTTCATACTTTAGAAGATTTATTAAAGGTTTCGTTATCTCGCCGAACCTTGCAGTCGTTGCTGAAAAGTGGCGTGGAGTTTCATTGGGGTCCTGAAGAGGTGGAAGCATTTAACAGTCTTAAGAAAGCACTTACTGGATCCGAAGTATTGGGGATGTACGACGAAAGAGCTTCTACAGAAATCCATACTGATGCAAGCGGGTACGGTATCGGAGCTGTCCTAGTACAAATTCAGAATAATGTCGAGAAAGTTATAGCATACGCTTCTAGAACTCTGACAAAAGCCGAAAAGAATTATTCCACCACAGAAAGGGAATGTCTTGCCATCGTATGGGCTACCAACAAATTTCGGCCGTACATATTCGGAAAACACTTTACTGTTGTAACTGACCATCATTCCTTGTGCTGGCTCATGAATTTAAAGGATCCTTCAGGAAGGCTTGCCAGATGGGCCCTCCGACTTCAAGAGCATGATTTTGACGTAAAATATAAAACCGGTAAGAAGCATAGTGACGCCGACGCTCTTTCGAGAAATCCAGTGGAAGAGGAAACGGAAACATCAGACAAATTTTTAGCAGTCACGACGAGTATGAACCTTGCGATGGAACAGAAAAAGGATCAAGACCTTGCGAAATTAAAAACTTTTGAGCAACTCATCCAAAAACGAAGAATTCAGATTTATCGACGGTATCCTTTGCAGGAAGAATTTTGATCCAGATGGAAAGTTGTGGTTGCCAGTCATTCCTAAACATCTACGAGCAGACATACTAAGGCACTTTCATGACGCCCCCACCGCAGGACACCTTGGTTTCGCGAAAAACTTATGACAGATACGGAAGAGATTTTACTGGCCGGGAATGTACCGAAATGTCGTTCGGTATATCATGCATTGTCGGGAGTGCCAAAGGAGAAAGTCCGTTCCTCAACGACCACCTGACGTTTAGCCCCATCCCTCCAGCTATAGCTCCTTTCCATCGCATTGGAATTGATCTCCTTGGGAGATTTCCAAAGTCTGCTCATGGAAACAAATGGATAATAGTCTGCACGGATTACTCATCACGATATGCAATAACAAAAGCCTTGCCGACAGCCGAAGTCGACGAAATAGCGAAGTTCTTACTTGAAGAAATTGTCCTCAGGCATGGAGCTCCTCGAGTAATTATCACAGATCGTGGAGCCGTCTTTCGATCCAGACTTGTTTCCTCTCGTCGACTTGTGTAACATTGATCATCGTTTCACAACGGCGTATCATCCCCAAACAAATGGACTGACGGAGCGCTTCAATAAGACCTTGGCCGACATGTTGTCAATGTATGTGGATGTAGAGCAGAAAAATTGGGATGAAATTCTACCATTTGTAACCTTCGCTTATAATACCGCTAAACAAGAGACCACAGGTTTTACGCCGTTCTATTTACTTCATGGTCGTGAAGCGGAAACGACACTAGATACAATGCTACCATTCTGTCCTAACGATTTTGATGACAATAACATCACCAAGATAGCAGCCAGAGCCGAAGAATCACGACAGCTAGCCCGAGTGCACACTCTGAGAGCTCAAGACAAAGATCGTCGACGTTACGATTCCAAACACCAAATGGTATCTTACGCTCCCGGAGATCTCGTATGGGTTTATACTCCAGTGAGAAAAGTCGGTCTCTCCGAAAACTCTTAAGAAGGTATTTCGACCGTATCAGGTGCTACGCCGTTTATCAGCCGTGACTTACGAAGT
>BMAU01020251.1:595000-687500 GCA_019973935.1 Trichonephila clavipes | reverse complement strand
GACGTTCACAAGCAACTGATCAACTGACTTTCGTCACAAAAGCCTATCACTTACTTTAGGGTGCTAACAAATAAATTAATTGGAATTTTATCTTCAAGTGAGACGAAAGCGGTTTTGAACTCATTCAACGCATGAAGATGCGCGATTAGGATGCGTAGCACTGAATTATTTTGAAACTTTCTCCTTGTTACAATGAGAAATTAAATGTTTTTAAAATGTTTCCATGTGGAATTTAAGTAATTATTTCGTTTAAAAGTAAGTATGAATGAAATGTTTGAATATTTTTTGTCCAATTTCTTTTATTAGGTCCCTATATACCGCAGAAAAACAGGTTTAAGTGTATACGTATATTTACTTGAGTTGATTGTTTAGCAAGAATTACTTTATACACACACACAAAATTTGAGCTAACGCCCTCTAATATTTTTAGAAATGTTCTCCAATCTCTTTCCTGGGTCCTATTTTCTTGTATTAAGAGGACAAAGCTTTTCTCTAAAATTTTATTACCAAACGACTTATTACTTTACATTGCCAAGAACTTCACAATCATGAATCATTTACTCTAAAAGGATGCACTCAGTGAGCATATCAGACTCTCTTTACACAAATATCTCTCAAATTCAGCTAAAGACAGCTAGTTCCTTTACTCGAAAATTTTATTTTACAAGCTAACAAATTTAATTAAATTAATTAGCTGATTAATTGCAATCATAAGCCTATTGTATAAAAATAACAACGTTATCAGTTTTTAAGGACTATGATAATTTAGTCGAAAACTGTTGGGATGGATTTTTTTTTGCTTTTGTACAAAAGAAAGTTTTAATCAGTAAAGTTGTGTGACTACCCAAAATTCGCCCCGTGGTGAAAATTTTCAAAATTTCTATTATGCTGTTATTTTATACAGCCCATACATTTAAGATTACAAAAACACTCTATTTTTGTTTCTACAATATTTAGAAACAAAGTTATATAGCATGATGTACCGGAAATGGAGTTTACAAAACCGAAAGTAGATCCCTACAAAAAATATTTTTAATATATTGAATTGAAATTTCAAAAACATGTTTTATTTAGTTCTATTTGTGTTATGAATTAAAATATAATCTCTGTATATATATTGATGTCCTTTATTCCTTTTTTATGAAAAAAATCATTAATTTTTTTAAAAAATCGTATTTTTGCTTAACATTTGGCATATTAAACAAACTTTCAAAAGTATTACGAATCTTTTAATTTCTAACACATATAAAGATGTTATTCACTTATTGTATAAACATTATTTGAATGCATTTATTAGAATATCTTTAATTGCAATTTTTATCAAAATTTCACTCAAAACGATAATTGTTATTGTTTATAAAACTCTCCAAAAAACAGCAAAAAGTTGAAAAAAAAGTCTGAACTAGTTAAACATGAAGCTAAAGAGATTTAGACCTATAAATATTCTGAGTTTAGAAAATGTACATTTAGTAGAATTTTTTTTTTAATGTATTACAATCCTTAAATGCATTTTATGAGAAACTCTCTTTTCCAATTTTTTGCTTCATGGTAAAGTTTACTACAGGTTTTCTTTTTAAGATATTGAATTTAAATTTTCAAAAAAATATTTATTTAGTTTTATCTGCAGTATGGACTATTATTTAATCTCTTGTTATATATTTATGTATTTTATTGCACTTTTTTGTGAAAATAACGTTAGTTTCTTGTAAAAAATTGAGTTCTTGCATAAAAAATGACATATTTCAAAATTTTTTAAAAGTATTACAAATGTTATTACTCTAAACGCAGGTAATGATATTTTTTATGTACTGTATAAATATTATTCAAATATATTAATTAAAAATTTCAATACAAGCCTTACCGTAACTGCAATTTTTCACTAAAATTTCACTCAAAATTCCAAATTTACCCAAAATTATTTTTAATTTTGTGGAAATTTTACTTAAATTCCTAGTTTTATGTCCCATTTCAAATAAAGTGTTTCTTTAGTCTAGAGTTTATTTATTTAAGAAAAGTGCTCCGAAGGTATATATATATATATATATATATATATATATATATATATATATATATATATATATATATATATATATATATATATATATATACTAGCTGGTATACCCGTTCTTCGGACGGGTGAACTGAAAAATTAAACAACACAGATTGAAGGATAAAGAAGTTTTTAATGAGTTAAATTTACGTTAATTTGGAAATTAAACAAAAAAAGCTTTTCGCATATCTCAGCTGAAGAAAAAAAAGAAAGAAAAAAATACCTTTTTGTTAAATTTTAAGTCTGTAGATCTAATAGCTGATAAAAAAGATTTTTTTATATATATTTATAGCTCCTAGTAACACTCTTGATGGTCGATTTTTGAAAATACCTCTCTAAGCAGATCTCAGCTCAGCAAAAGTAACACATTGTTAAAAGTTTTGTAACGCTTAAAATATTATAAATAATTTATATCTGAAAGTGTCATACATTAATATTACTTTCTGTTGAATTTATTTTATGTTAAAATTGTAATACTCGGAAGCAACGCCGTTTCCTAAATAACAATGGAGATTCAATGAAAAACATAGCGAAATGTTGACAATAGAGTCAAGTTGGCAAATGTCTAGCTACTTTCATAGCTTAAACTTTATTAAGGCTTTGTAAGACCCGCCGTGTAGGGGAGCTATGCACGTTAATGCTTTATCTACCGCATTATGATTTACTGCAATTTTTTTCATGCAATATTTTTTTAGGTCACTACATTGAAAATTAAGGGACATACATCTGAATACTCGACTTAGGGAAATTTAATCAGTTAGAGCTAATAAATTAATTAAAGATATTCCACTGTAAAATTAATTATATACACCGTTCACTTAAAATAAATAGTCAAATCGTTTTCTAAGGTCTTCATAAACATACAAAAACATAAGACACTTAAATTTGGACATTAACTATTTTTTTCGGAAAAAATGATAATCTTTGCAATCCGCTGAAAACGCCGTCAGCTGAAAATGCAATATCTATTACAAAACTATTCACCTTCCCCGCTAAAATACTCATCATAGAACCCGTGCTGTCATATATCTTGGAAGAGAGGATTTCAAAGAATATTCCAGCTAACTATTGGTAAAATATTCCTGCTAAATTGAGTGGCGTGGTAGTTAGGAGAAGGGGGTGCCAGCTCAGGTGTCGACCACATCACTTGACCATGTTTCAAAATTACGTGGTCCGTCGCCAAAAGCCCTCGTGTAGCTGAACAGTGCAACGTTAATATTCATTCACTCCAAAGAGTAGTTATAATTATTTTTATACTTAAAAATGCAATATCTGCCTATTCAATTAAAATTATAGTGTTATAATTAACTACTAACCACACAAACAAATTTAAAAATTTGTCCAAATGATGTAGTGTGAAAGAGAAAGTTTATTCAGACAGACAACAAATGCGTCTTATATGCATATAGATTTGTTTGAATTCTTGTGTATTATTACTTTTCTAAGCCTCATGACATACTTTATGGTGTACCAGTCTTTTAAAGCTGACTGAGCCACAGCAACATTTAGCTGGGTATAGCTAGTTATAAAATTAAATCTTAAAAAGATATCAAAAGTAAAAGACGGCTCAATGTTTTGAATAAATCAGTATAAACATTTTCAAACAAACACAATATAATATTGTAAAATATTTATTTTGCTATTTGCATTTCAGACAGACATCAAACAAAATTTTAAAAAGATAATAATTTAAGACAGATAAAAAAACATATTTAAGAAAAATACCACTGATTAATTTTGCCAAACACAACACAATGTGCAAAAAATATTTGCAGCACATAATAACCAAAAAAAAAATGTAAGTACTAAAATGTAAAAAAAAAATATGTATTGAATTAACTAAGGATTACTGGAGGGAAAGATAAAACAGGCTAAGACAATACTCATAATATAAATTTCATATTAGTTGGCTACTCATTTTTAGCATGATTTTGAAATCACGCCAAATTGGTAAGCAGCGGCCAGTCTAATGTTATAGTAATGTACAGAATTAAAGGTACTTACGTATTATTGCAACCTATTGGTGACATTATACAAAATAAAGCACATGATTGCCAATTCAACGCATAGAAAGTTGGGATTGCCAAAGTGGCTAGTTGTCTAGAACGTTGGCGATTGTGTAATAATACGCAAGTGCTAAAAAAATTATCCAAAGTATATACATCCCGAGCATAAAAATAAATTGAAAAATGAAGTACAATACTAACATTAACTGACATAAAAAGAACTGAACTAACTTTATCAATGCAAAAGCATAATTTGAAAAAATAAGGTACTTACATATAACGGCAACCTATTGGCGACATTATATGAAACGAAGCACATGACTCACAATTCAGCCTATATATGACATGCGAAATCGGGGTTGCCATCTTGCCAAGTTATTTTGTATGTTGGGGATTGTTAGGATAGTACATAGGTGCCAAAAATAATTTATCTTACGACTACCTGCTTCCTCAACATACTCATTTTTGGCATGATTCTGAAATCCCGCCAAATTGGTATGTCGCAGCCAGTCTAATGTTATAGTAATGTACAGAATTATAGGTACTTATGTATTATCGCAACCTATTGGTGACATTACACAAAATGAAGCACATGATAGCCAATTCAACGCATACAAAGTTGGGATTGCCAAAGTGGCGATTTGTCTTGAACGTTGGCGATTGTGCAATAATACGCAAGTATTAAAAAAATTGACCAAAGTATATATATCCCAAGCATAAAAATAAATTGAAAAATTAAATACAGTACTAACATTAACTGACATAAAAAGAACTGAACTAACTTTATCAATGCAAAAGCATAATTTGAAAAATTAAGGTACTTACATATAACCGCAACCTATTGGCGATATATAAAACGAAGAACATGATTCACAATTCAGCATATATATGACATGCGAAATCGGGGTTGCTAACTTGGCAAGTTATTTTGAACGTTGGCGATTGTTAGGATAGTACATAAATTCCAAAAATAATTTATCTTACGACTACCTGCTTCCTCAACAGGTATTTAGGCCATTTGTCTGTTTTGCTCATTCTCTGATTACTATTACTACCAACACTGCTTTTGCTTGGGCAGTGTGGTTATCCAAGTTTGATTTTCTAAAAGGCAATTTTTTGCACTGTTGCCAATAGTATACCCTTAAATACGACTATCTGCTTCCTCAACAGGTATTTAAGCCATTTGTCTGTTTTGATCATTCTCTGATGCCTATTCCAGTTTGATATGTAATTACTACCAACACTGCTTTTGTTTGCTGCAGTATGATTACCCAAGTTTTTTTTTGATTTTCTGCATGGCAATTTTATGCACTGAAGCCAAAAGTCCTTAAAGGTTAAACTGATAGCGCTTAAAGGTTAAAATAAAGACACATGAAATTGCAAAGAACCATATTATTGGATCAAGTGTAGTATAGGGGGATACTTGGCGCAGTCCTTTATTTTGGTGACTTAAAGTGGTGGCCAAGGTACTTGTTTCGGTATTATTTATTTTAGAATGAATTCGATATCTCAGAATGACTTTTAGATACAAATCGAAAAATCCGAAGAAAAATCGCCAATTCCAAAGTGGTCCCCCTATACTACACTTGAACCGAACTGAAATATAACCCTTATCAATGAGAAGTTTTAGTTTGTCAAAATTATAATCTTCGCATTCTAAAGATATAAAAAAACAAGTTGTAATTTGTAAGCAAAATCACACACATAAACATCCCGCAATAATACCTAAATGTTGCCACAACAACAAAACAAAATTTTAGTTGTTGAAAGAATAATCCTTAAAAAAAATGATATATTCGAAAAATAACCCTAATTAAATATCATAGAATAGAAAAATTGAATAAATATTCCAACTGATATATATATAGCTATAGTGTACAAATATGTAATAATCTTGAAAAACTGCGTGTAAAGCATAAATTTTCCACTTAGTGAGAAACGTGACTTCATATGACGTCATAACACTGGAAAATCACTTAAAAATTAAATTTTAAAACATTTAGAAAGAATTACGAACGCGATACCCGTTTAAGAACCTTCCCCATATAATTTTGTATGCGTGCACCAAATTTCTCGTTATTTGGTTGTCTGGATCTTTAGTTATAATGGAACAGACAAACAGACAACAAATGCGTCTTATATATATATATATATATATATATATATATATATATATATATATATATATATATATATATATATATATATATATATATATATATATATATATATATATATATATATATATATATATTTATATATATATATATATATATTTATATATATATATATATATATATATATATTATTTTATATATATATATATATATATATTTATATATATATATATATATATATATATTTATATATATATATATATATATATATATATATATATATATATATATATATATATATATATATATATATATACAAAGACGCAAGACGCCAATTGGACATGTTGACTAAGGAAGAATCGTTGGAATCCTCAAGATCACAAACCGAAGTGTCTCGAATTCTGAATGTGGACCAGTCTGTGATCTCAAGACTGTGGCAGAGGTTTTAAAGAACAGGAGATGTTACCTGACAACCAATATCAGGTCGACCAAGAGTCAGAAACCCTCGCCGAGACCGATATCTGGTAATAAGTGCGCGACGTCAGAGGGGCAGTACTGCCAGAGCACTGTGTTCGGTGCTCACAGTCACCAAAGGAATACGAATTTCGAGACAAACTGTTTACAGGAGACTCAATCATGCTGGCATGTATGCCAGAAGACCAGAAGTTTGCATTTCCCTCATGTCTGTCCATAAACGCGCTCGTTTGAACTGGAGTTTGAAACATCAACTTTGGAGTGTGGGAGAGTGGGCCAATGTGATGTTCAGCGACGAATCCCGGTTTAGTCTGAGTAGTGATTCTTAGCGGGTAATGATATGAAGAGAACGTGGAACACGTTTTGAACCAAGAAACATAACGGAAAGACATCATTTTCCATTAAGGGGAGTAATGGTACGGGCAAGCATCATGATGGGTGGCCGCACAGACCTCCATTTCTTTGACACGGGGTCTTTGACTTTGCAAAGATACAGAGACGAAGTCCTTGAGCCTTATGCTCGCTTGTTTCGAGGTGCTGTCGGTCCTGACTTCATATTCATGAATGATAATGCGCCATGTCACCATGCGGTGCTTATTGATGACTTCCTTGAAAAGGAAAACATCCAGCACATGTCGTGGCTTGCTAACTCCCTTGATTTAAATCCTATCGAGCATGAATGGGATATTCTCAGGAGACAAATTGCAGCCCTTTCGCACCCACCAAGCTCAGTTAGAGAACTAAGGAGAGCTCTCCAAGAAGCTTGGAAACGTTTGAGCCCACAACTCATTCATCAAGTATGGTAAATCGCTGTGCAGCGTGATTGGCTGTCAGAGGTGACCACACGCCTTATTAAACTGCAGCATCAGTATTTTATTTAAGGTTTTCTTTCATTTTTTCTTTAAAGTGTGAATCCTTGCTATGCTCAGTTTTCTTCCAAACTGCTACTTTGGATAATACAATTAATTATTATCATTCTTTTGATTTGATTCCTTATTTTATAACCATTTTACACTCGCATATTACGTTTCCCGCCATTCTGATTTGCAGTTCCTTCTTTATTCACATAATTATCAATTATAGTTAACTTTTGGACACCAGTGTATATAATAGTAAAATAAAGAAATGTGTAAAAATAAGGAAATATATAATAAGGAATCGTATGAAAGCCTTCAATCCCCATTTAATAATATAAGCAGAATTTTTTTTAATAAAATTTTAACAGATACTGAAGCTATGAAAAATCTCACAATATTATTGGCTCAATAATTTTATACCCGTTAAAAACATCGATTAAAAACCATTTTATTTCACATCTTACGAGAATTCGAATAATGTTATCAAATCAAACCAATGTCATTGAAATGGTGTTCAACTAAGCATGTCATGATGAATTTCACAATGTCTTTCATGCGCCGTGCAAACTTCCTCAAATGATTACATTATTTCAAATTTAATTCACACAACGACTTTCTTTTATTAGTTTGCCATTATCCTCCCCTCTAAAATCGTAATGTGCGCGTTAAACTCTCAGGAATGTATTGTCCGTTCATCAAGACTCCGTTAATGAGGTAGCATAATAAGCGCAGAGATCCTAGCAACACGGTTGCGTGGCTCCAAATCAACAATAAGTCGATTTTAATATCATTCAGTGCTCAAATACAAGCAACATATGAGCTTCAGGGAATTACGCTCGTGTATTGGAAATGATAAATGTTGATAAATTTTCCCTCACTGAAAAATGAAGCGGTATATTCTTTGGAAAAGATGTAGCATGCGTAAATGATAGACATTTTAAAAGCGAGACATTTAGTATTGTAACTCATGTCAGTGAAAACCCTTAGAAGTGTATAGTAGAATTTTTTTGAAAGATTGCTTTTTATTTTCTCATGAAATATTTAATAATTAAAAGTAATGGCCCTTTATACATTTACAGAATGCACATCCAACTCTTTTTAAACTGTAGATACGTTCCTTAGAAAACCGTGTAAAATAATTCGATCGACATATGGTAAAATTGGAGATATATGTTCCCCAATTTAAAAAAAAATCATTAAGATAAAAAAAAAATATCTCTAAATATTTTCCCAAAACACCGGGCGAAAAAAAGAAACAATAAAATCGATGTTACGTTTTTATAAAACAAAATCAATTCGTTTTTGTTCCAAACGAAATTATAATTACGGTACGACGGAAATTCAGCCTATAAGTGCATACAACATATAAAAATTCAAATTAGGAATAAAACTACTAACAAAAATATTCATTGCCACCTGATAACTAGAGTGCACGTTTATTATGAAATGAATACAAAATGGTATCGTAAGTAGATGATGCGTCAGTTATATCTAGCAGAACTGCTGGTTTTAATATAAATGAAGAATTTCTTTATTAACAGTCTCAGATTTTTTTTTGGTTACAAAGTCTTATTAGCAGCTATCATTTTATTTTCTCAAGTTGATTATATAATTTTTGATATCATGCTACACAAGATCAAGATGAAATTTTAATGCATACTTTACGTCAGAATCCTGAGTAATAAAATGTTGTTCCATACCTGTAGCAAATTGTAAGTCCTCGCGAATTAAATCAGCTGTTACTAGATGAAATTCATTTTCGACTTCTCTAGTACTAAATTCTTTATCATCATAAACTGTTAAAAGCTCTTTAAAATCGTTCTCATCCAAAGGGGATGAGTTACCAATTCTTTTTGGAATTCGTGTTAGAACAAAAATGTGTGTAAGAAAAAAAAACAAGAAAAAACATTAAATTCGCGTGTACCGTGCTATTGCAAAATCGTGCAAAAAAAGACGAGACCGTGTAAAATAAGAGTTGGATGTATATATATTAGATGCTAAATATCATGTTATACAATATGGGATAAGCCTTAAACTAAATCCACTTTTCTAATTTTGATTGAATCACAATTTGTTATTTTTTTAAATTTTAAAATGTATTTACTAATTGAATCGTGTTTTTTCTTAAAATATTTCCAAGATATTAATGCAATAAATCTTCCTATTTTGGAAATTTTAATTTATAAAAAGTATGAATGAAATTATGATAGCAGAAACTGTGCAAAATGAATGAAGGCCATTCTTCATTAACTATTTTTCAGATGATAATTGAAAAATGATTTCATTACAGAAACATCAAACATCTAGCTCCTAACATTTTTTTCATATAATATCATTAAAAAACATGATATGCTTTATTTTGTATTTCAAACTGATCGAATTTTAGACCTGTTACACCTACAGACTTGAAATTTGGGAAACAAGTTTTCTTTCCCTTGAGTAAAGATCCGCGAAGAAGGTTTTTTGGGGAATTAAATTTCCCAGGGGAATTTGGGGGGATACGGGACGTTATGGATATAAAAAATTAAACTCCCGTTCTCTAATTAATATATTTATAAGCTTTAATTTCATCAAACATATTTTATCTGCTTACAGATCCAGTAATTACGGGTTTTGAGGAAACCTACTCCCCTAAGAAGTTATGGGGCCGTTTGAGACGAAAATTCTCGCATTTGAACTATTTAACGTACCGATTTGAACTTTGGAAAACATGTTATTTTCTTGAGCAGAAACCCCTGCTATGATCGGGTGTTTTTAGGAAATTTACTCCCTAGAAGAGGGAGGGGGAAAGATAAGTATATTTGCTTGTGGTGTTTTTTCCCAAGATAGTGTGGTTTATATTTCTCTCTACATATTTTTCAATATATTGAAGAGTTTAATGACAGGTCTATAAACAGGTATAATAAATAGCTTAAAAAGACATGTAGCCATGCAATATAATGAAAAATCTAGCAAAACATACGGGTGACAGATAGCACTTATATAGTATAAAATATATATATTGATTTCGTAAAGGCAAACTAACCTTAAGAAGCATACATAATTTATTGAAAGGCAAGCAACGTTAATTCATTCTAGACTTACGTGTTTAGAAGTGTCATTTCATCGTGTGTAAAAGGAAGCAGAAATTGGATTAAATAACTTTCCAGGCAGGGAAGTTATGTATTCATGTTTGGAAGATATAATCCATTGATATCATTTCCATAAAAAAATTCAGATTCATCTTTTAACTAGGGAAACAGAGGCAAATAAACTACAAAATGAAAATTTAGATAAATGTATAGGAAAAGATATGAACAAAAGTTGTTTTTAGCATTTTTTTTAAAAAAAGTGGGATCATTTTTTATACGTACTTATAAAAAAATTCTTAATAAATGCACATACATAATTTATGCCTTAATACATAAAAGAAATATTCTCACAGAATATTACCATAGTTAGAAAAGATGAATGTTAAATGTTTTTTTTAATATTTAAACAACCATTCTGCCTTAAAAATGTTAACTTATAAAAAGGTGATTTTGTTCTAATTCTTGCACAGCTGTAGAAAATAAATAATTTTTTTTAAATAATGGTAAAGTGTGTGCTCCCCAAAATAAATGTAACCGGATTAACATTATATTCAAAAAACAGGCTTGTTTTTGCAAAAACAGTGAATTCTTCCATATTGTCTCCAAATTCAAAATAAAATGTAACAGTGACTTTTTTCCTGCAAAATCTGTCAAACAATGTAGATTTAAAACGTTTTACTTTAATTTCCCTAACAATCACAAATTGGGTCAACATATGTTTTTTACGCATTGAAATTATATAAATTTTTCTTCAAACACAAAAAAGTGATAACAGGTGCAAATTACCGTATGCAATGGATACCCTTTTGTAAAAGCTGTGTAATGCTCTTCTGTCTTTAGCTCAGCATTTCTCAAACAAGGGGCGTGGTAACTATATATGGGGGACGTGAGCATATCGAAAAATTTAAAATAAAGAATTAAAATAATTTTCAATTTACTTAAAGGAAGCAAAACAAAATACATTCTGACACGATAAAATTAAAATAACATACGTTTAAGAGTATTACAGTATTTTACAAAGTATTTAATAATTAATTTATAAATATTCAATTAAAAATAGCAATTAATAGTGAGTACCATGGGCTTGTCATATACAAAATACTTATCTTAATAATTTTTACAGTTTACACTTAATGTCGTATTGCAGCTGCACTGTCAATGTACAGTATTATTGCATTCAATACATTGTTATCATAAGAAAATGAGGAAAATTAGGACTGAAAATTAGGTCGGAAATATAGAAAGTTTGAGAACCACTGCTTTTTAATGGGACCTTTATATAATATTGTTTCACTCGCACATCTTCGAAAATAATTTGAAATATTTTATTGTCAAACTATACATATTAAACTTAAATAAAAAATTATGTCTCAAATTTTTACGCTTTTTAAAATAGTTTGTCAGCTATATGCACACGTAAAGAAAAGTATACCCAATAATTGCTGTTGAAGTTGAAAATAATATTTTTTTAAATTAAAATCTTACATAATTTTATCTATGATTTGATTAAAATATGCAACGAAAAAATTTACTCAATGCACAAAAGGAGGGGGAGGAACTAATTACATAGTTTTGGTTCTTGTAAGACTTCCACCTATTAACTTTCAAATGAGTGTTTTGCTAAGTTACTGAGAATTCATTTACGTCGATACCAATGATGGACAAAACCACACAGTGAGGTTTAAATATCCTTTGCTCTCTAAGGAAAGGAAAGAACGATAAGTAAACTTTCTAAAACTCATTTCATTACATTTTTTTATTTTAAAATTCAAGGGGAAAAACAAGGGCAGGGCTAAACTCAGCCTTAATTCTCACTCTCGTTAAAGGAATCTTATTGAATGCCGACTCTAGACGAATGTAAAAGAGTTTGAATCTCCTAAAACATTCATATACGTTGATATGAATATATACTTTCCAGTATACTAAAATACTTTTAGACACACACACAAATATGCTGAATTTATACCGGCAAATGTATGTGAATTTCCAGCCACCATGGTCAGTAAATTTTATCTATAAATCCAAATCATAGCAAATACAGTCGACTTTCAATAATTTGAAGTTGGAGGGACCAATGAAAAAGGTAGAAAGAGGGTAGAAAACCCCCCCAAAATACACGAAGAGAAAAAATTTTCTAACGCATTTAAATTTGAAACTATGTAATGAAACGACAATTGTACATATGTATACAATTAGTTTAACGTATTTTTTTAAAAAAATAAATATTATTTTTAAAGTAAAATTCTTATTTATAAAATAATACGTTTAAGTATTAAAAACAATTAGTAAAATAGTACATACTGTACATAATTAACCTTTTTTTGACAAAAAAAATCTATTAGCTTTAATAATCTGTTTAATGTATAATCGGTTTCCTCAGACACTTTCCCCAACACCATTGGTTTTTCAAGGCAGGGTCCATGCCCTATTTGGTGCCATATGCGATAAGTCACATAGATGCGTCATGCCACTTCAACGCTAAATACACAATCCTGCGCCTCTTTTCACAAATGTGGACCTTCCTTAGCAAGGCCACGTGTTAAATGAAAGATATGGACGGCTGACAACAAGTTCTGCCAGTCTATTGAAGAAGGAAAGCACGATAAAAGTATCTTTTTGCTTGAGGAACCGACAAACATAAAGAGGGGATGGCAGGCAGATAGCCATCAAAGGAGCAATGTTGCAGAGAAGACACAAAACATGTATATAAGCTCCTACAGGATTCTACAAGATAGTGAGTGCTCGAATTCTCGAGAGCTGTATAAGGTAATTTTTCGAATTATTGCCATAGAATTTACTTCGAAATAATGAGTTTATGAAAATGTATTGTTTTAGTTTGAAATATCAAGAGTTTTTTTTCTAGTGGATGATCCTATACTTCGAATAAGTGAAAGATTCGTATTATCGAAGGTGTGAATTAGCAAGAGTCGACTATGTATTGTGTTGTTTGAATCAGAAACATTTAAAACCATTAATCTGAAGCCTGAGGAATAATTTTGGAGCATCTTATTGTACTAATTGGGTGGCCATAGTAGCCTAGAGATAAGTGGGGCGAACTCGTGTTGGGTATGTCATGAGTTTGAAACCCCACCGCGTAGAGAGGCTGATACACGTTAAATCTATCAGAGCTCGAATACCTCCTGTTAGCGTGGTTTGGAAAGGATGTACCAGCTCATCTGTCATCCTCTTAACTTCACCGAGGCTCAAAATTATGAGATCAGTCACCAATTGTGTCTTCTTATTTTTATGCTGTGCAATGTTAATAAACACTCAATTGATATATTTGCATTCATGTTTAAAAATAAATACACGTTCATCACAGTATTCAAACTAGAAAAATCAATAGTTCAATAATGCAAGATAAGACATTTTGTATTATGGACCGTGTAAATATTGTTGTAGCTTCAAATCTCATAGAGTTCAAGGATGGTTGCTAGATGATTATCACTTTTTAATAATCGATTAGGATGTAGTGACTTTATTCTTCATTTGAGTTATTTAGAAATTTTAACAAAATTTCCAAGAAATAATATTTTATTTTATGAAATGCATTATATATAAGGGAACTGGGATTTGGTAACTCAGAATTTGTCCTGCATGAAATCACAAAAACTTTGAGGATTTACATTGTTTTTACACTGGTGTGCAAAACTTAAGCAACATGTAAAAATTAAGCAGATAACCATGAAATTGCAGAAAAGGAGGTCTGGAGATCAGTACAGTGAACACGTAAGTCAGTAGAAACGTCATGCGTATGCAAATATCAGGAATGAAACGTCAGAAGTGACGTGAGAGTACGCAAAACGCGT
This sequence comes from Trichonephila clavipes, assembly GCA_019973935.1. Taxonomy (NCBI): domain Eukaryota; kingdom Metazoa; phylum Arthropoda; class Arachnida; order Araneae; family Nephilidae; genus Trichonephila; species Trichonephila clavipes. The sequence goes on along the minus strand of BMAU01020251.1, from coordinate 673,116 downwards.
GATGTCGGCTCGTGCTGTTCAACAGTAAAATAAAATGAAGGACGCAGACGCAATTCAACAAATTCGCTGCAAGTGCCAGTGAGTCAGTTCGTGAAATATAACTAGAAGAAATCACCTGGATGTCTTCACACGTGGAAGAATGATCGGAAAGCTGGAGGAGGGGCGTATTGTCACCAGTGTAGCTGCAGAGTTCGGAATCAACAAAAGTGTCGTTTCGCGCGCTTGGAAAGCGTTCCAAACCACAGGTACAGCTGTTAGAAAGGTTGGTGGTGGCCGCCCGAGGACGACAACTGCAGGAGATGAGCGATATATCATTCTGCAGGCGAAAAGAGGCCGACGGCAGTCAGCAAGCGTCATTACTCAGCAACTCTCTACAGCAACGGGGCGACAAGTGTCGCGGTTTACTGTGGCCAGACGCCTTCACAAAGGGGGTCTATTCGCCCGCCGTCCTAAACGCTGCCTCCCGTTGAAAGTTGAGCACCGACGCCAACGTTTACAGTGGTGAAGAGAGCCCAAAAACTGGACAACTGTCAATGGAGTCATGTCCTCTTTACAGAAGAGAGTCGGTTCAGTACCAGAAGCGATTTTCAACGCGTTTTGCTTTGGAGAGAGATCGGGACACGGTTTTATAGCAGTAACATCAAGGAAAGACACCATTACGGTGGTCCTGGTGTTCTTGTGAGGGGAGGTATTATGCTGAACGGGTGAACTGAGCTCCACATTTTCGATAGAGGGTCTGTAGTCGGGGATCACCATTGTGAGGAGGTACTTCTTCCCCATGTGCGTCTGTTCCGAGGTGCCATTGGCCCAGACTTCATTTTTATGGATGACAATGCACGGCCACATTGGACTCTTGCTGTTGAGGAGCTGCTGGAAAGTGAAGATATCACTCGAATGGATTGACCAGCCTACTCCCCAGATTTAAATGATGTGTGAGATGCTTTGGGAGACGTATTGCAGCACGCTTACATCATCCGGAGAACACCCAACAACTCAAACAGATGCGGATTGAAGAATAGGCACTCCCACCGCAAGAAATGTTGCACCAGCTGGTTCTGAGTATGCGGAGACGGTGCGAAGCATTACAATGAGGGGAGGGCATATACCATATTAAGGAACATCTGCTTGTTGTTCTTCCTGTTGGATAGACCATCATGAGTCACGATGCTATGCGTTCAATAAAGCTTATTTTTGTTTGATTCCATACCGTATGCATTGTATTCATTTTTCAGCGCCGATGCTCTTGTGATCCTTTACGTACATAATATTCTCCCTCATTTCTGAATTTCATGTCTCTCAGATGATTTTTTGTGAAGGTATGGCAATAAACCCACCTGTTGCTTTAGTTTTGCACACCAGTGTACATTGTCCACTACTCAAGAATGTGAAAGTACAGTGAAAATCGTTTAACACGTAACACAGAGGACTACAATACTTTTTCGTGTTAAAAAATTTTGTGTTAAGAGAAATTGAAAAAAAATTTTTTTTTCAAAAGAAAAAGTTTATTAGAGTACATTTTGTTTACATGGATACTAGACATAGATAAATAAAAACATTCACAAGAATATCATAAAATTTGAAGCAAAGATTTTCCTTCTCTTTTTGATCAACAGCCTTCAGAAGCTTCATTTCCACTTTAAGCGAAATATAAATAATAGCCTCCCCCTAAGAACTTTTTCATTGTGCTCGTATCTATATTTTTAAATATTCGTCTAAAATAGAAAGACGAGAACCATACTCACTGATTTTTATTCACATTGCAATGTCACTGAATTCCGAAGCCATTTCATGTGAGATGAAATGTTTGTGAGGCATTTACAGAGGTGAAGTTGGAAAGTAGCTTAGAAAAGCAAAATTGGCTGCCGTCACAGGCTATTTCGAGGGTATTTCAAAGCCAAGTTAGCCTCCTTTCTACGAAACATGTCAAATCACCTCTCTAACATTTCACACCACTTTAAAATCTCGCCTGCGCAGCTAGTGTTTTCCGAATATTGTCCATTTTAAAATATGAATTGTTTCGTGTTAAGCGATATTCGTTTCGTGTTTAGAGAAAAAATGAATGAAAATACATAGTAGTTTGCTAGGACGTTCTATTATTTCGTGTTAATCAATATTTCGTCTTAAGAATTTTCGCGTTAAACGTATTTCGCTGTATAACATAGTTATATAGCAAAATGAAAGAATTGGATACTTACCGGGATAGTAAAAAAATAGAAATTTTTTCTACTTCAAATAGGAAACGACTACATATCATTTAATTATACGAATAAGCCTATATTTCCTTGAAAGGTGCATTCGGTATATATGCTGCTCATTCTAATAATTGATATAGGTTATTCTTGTATTAGTCGATGAATATATTTAAATATACAGTAGAACCTGTTTTTGTGTGATCTTTTTTATGGGATTTACTTTTTGTGCGATTTTTTATGTGCTTTTTTTTATACGGTGTAGAAATTTTAATGGCTTTGGCGCAATTGTAATGTTTTATATCTATTTACCAGTGGCATAACGGAGAATGTTGGGACCCTCCTCCCCCCTGAAAGTCAGGTTTCGCCTTTAATATTTTATAAATTGGGTAAATACGTATTTAGCGTTAGTTAAGGCTTGGGCCCCTAGAGTCCTGCCCCTCCCCCCCGTGGCAGGACTCAATAGCTTTGGCTCCACTGTAATAATTGCAATCTATTTACCTGTGGCGTAACGGAGAATGTTAGGTCCCCCTCGTAAAGTCAGGTTATGCCTTTAATATTTTATAAATTGGGTAAATACGTCTTTAGCCTAAGTCAGGCTTTGGACCCTCCCGTGATACGGGGATGTACATTACGCCACTGAAATGTAGACACTCTGTTCATTTGTTATAAACAGTCTCCCGATAATGGGCATTCAGTTGTGCTTTCTCTCAGCGCCCGCGCTTGATTAAAGACGAAACTTTCAATGGCATTATGAATAATTTGATAGATTATGAAGACGGACAAGAAGGACCGGATTCTTTGACAGCGGTTAAAAATATGGAGGGGATTCAGTTTTCAAACAAACTCGAAAAACATTTTCTTAAAATAAATACCAATTAAAAAAGGAGTACAAGATTCCCAAAAGGGGTTTCAATCATGTACATCTGGTTATCGTCACATTTACAAGCAACTGACCACCAACAACTTTTCTCTTACTTTATTTTGCCGAAAAGTAAATCAATTGAAATTGTACCTTCAAGTGACAAAAGTGATTTTGAACTTATTCATTACAGGACTTTGGATTACGATGAGTAGCAATGAATTATGTATGTGCATTTTGAAAACTTATCCGTGTATACAATGAGAAACTATATGTTTTTAAAATGTTTCAATGTGTAATATTTAATTATTTATTTTGTTACAGATGTATTCTTACATAAGTTTCGTAAATAATTGGTTTATTTTATAAATGCGACTTTTATAAAATAAACCAATTATTTACGAAATTTAAGTAAGAATACATAAGTTTACGAAGTTTACATAAGTAAGAATACGACTTTTTTTAGGCGGTTCCTATCCACCGCATAAAAAGAGTTTTTTTTTTTTTTTTTAGTATTTCCACGAATTAGTTCATTAAATGTAAGAAGTTATGATTATTTGGGGGAGCGTTTTTTTTATGCGGTCTCTATCTACCGCACAAAAACAGGTTCAACTGTAATTTCAATTGAAAATGGAGCCCTTCGATGTCAATTTCCAATAGCTGATAGCACAACGAATCAATAGAGCTGATTCGTCTCGTATTAATTAATTAATTCAGAAACTTTGTACATTTCAGTATAGTAAATTATGTTTATTAACAGATCTCAGTGAGTTGGATTAAAACATGTTAATGCTAATGTGCTAAAATGTAAAATTAGGAATCGTTGTTGCTGTATTATTAGATGTTTTTCATATCTATTGATATGCTTTATATTTTACAAATATTTGAGTCCACATGTTTTTTCTATACTTATATATATGGAAGTTCCTCCTCGTTCTTCCTACTATTCTTAACTTCTCCTCGAGAGAAGTTAAGAATAGTAACGATATGAATATATAATATATATATACACAGAGATCAGAATAGGTAGACATAGGTAATGATAGATTGATACAGGTACAGATAAATTAATAGATATAGAGATAGATAAATGAGGATAGATACATATAATTGTTCATAAATCTCTTGATTTTTTTTGCATGGTTTGATTTTTTTAGTGCATGTTATCATCGAAGATATATTTGTGCTTTCAAATGTTTAAGTATTCAAATTATAATTAAACAATATTTAAGTATTGAAATTATATTTAAATAATATTTAAGTAATCAAATTATATTTAAATAATACTGAAGTATTCAAATTATATTTAAATAATATTTAAGTATTCAAATTATATTTAAATAGTATTTAAGTATTCGAATTATATTTAAATAATATTTAAGTATTCAAAGTATTAAGTATTCATCGCAATATATCGACAATCGCAATACATATAAAATCGATATATTGCGATGCATTTCAAAAATAAGCATTTTTTGATAACTTTAAGCGAGTAAAATGTTTTTATTTTATCTAATATGTACATAATACTGCGAGCATATCGAAAAGTAAAAAAAAAAGGATTATTTAAAAATATCATTAATTTACTGAATTGAAGCAAATAAAATCTGACATAATATAAAATAAAATACGCATTTATACACTGATATAATACACTTATCAATATACTAGCCATTACCCACACATTTCGCTGAGTATGTTGTATCCTTATAAAGAGTGTTTTTTTTCCAGGTATAGAAGTTTAAGTTGGCATTACTTTCCAAGATGGCGACCAATTTAACAACTGTCAAGTGATTTATTCTCAGTTTGGCTTGGCAATTCATCAAAACGATCATCAAGCAAGGCGCAGATTCGTCGAATGGGCCCAAAACGAGATTGACCGTTGTTCCCGATTTTCATAAGCGAATTTTGTTTAGCGATGAAGCGCACTTCTGGTTGAATGGCTACGTCAACAAACAAAACTGCCGCATTTGGAGTGAAGCTAATCCACAAGTGTATGTCGAAACACCGTTACATCCAGAAAAACTGAATGTTTGGTGCGCTTTATGGGCTGGTGGAATCATTGGTCCGTACTTCTTCAAAAACGATGAAGGCCACAACGTTACAGTCAATGGTGATCGGTATAGAGCGATGATTACTACCTTTTTCATTCCTGAATTGAACACTCAAGATGCCCAGGAGCTGTGGTTCCAACAAGACGGCGCAACATGACACACAACTCGTGCCACAATCGATTTATTGAAAGACACGTTTGGTGACCGCCTAATTTCACGTTTTGGACCTGTGAATCGGCCTCCAAGGTCTTGTGATTTAACACCGGAAGACTATTTTTTGTGGTGCTATGTAAAGTCATTGGTCTATGCGGATAAGCCACAAACGCTTGACCATTTGGAAGACAACATTCTCCGTGTTATTGCCGATATACGGCCACAAATGTTGGAAAAAGTCATCGAAAATTGGACGTCCAGATTGGACTACATCCGAGCCATCCGTGACTGTCATATGCCAGAAATCATATTTAAAATGTAATGCCACAAGATTATCTTTCGAATAAAAAAAATTCATTTCAATCGAGTAATACATCGTTGTTTTATTGCAATTTAAAGTTCTATACCTCTAAAAAAACACCCTTTATATATAAATTATTCTTATCTAAGTTCTAGAATTAAGCGTTTGATTGTATTACAAGAAACCTTACTATAACTCTCACTTCTTGAATTAAAAAAATGGATAGGACTTTTAAAAAATGATATCTAAAACTAAAGTAGAATTGTTTTAACGGTTCCCTAAAGTGGATTTTAGCAAAACTTTATTCTAGTGGATCTCTATTCTACAAAATAAACATGTTTGCCCAATTTACAGTCTAAATCTAAAAGTTCAAAAACAGAATCTTTCTTTATCAATTAGCCACGTAACCCATTCTGTAAGTCGATTTCCGTGATACACAATCGTAGCAGATTTAAATTCATAAAACGAAATATGCATACAACATTTTGTCACTTACCAAATTTTAAGCATGTGCGTCTAACAGTTCAAAAACAAGAATTTTTATCAAAACACCCCTTAACCCTTCTCCCCCCATCTTTGAAGAATGTGTTTTACAAAACCCTTTCTTAGATTAACTTATGTTCATGAAAGGAACAGGCGTAACAGATTTCATGTCTAATAACACAAAAAAGAGAATTTACTTATCTCCAACGCCGAACCTCTCCCAACCCTCTTATGTTTCGATTTCTTCAAAACTCCTTTTGTAGTGGAACTTTACTTCATGGAAAAAAACTTGTCTACCAAATTTTATGTCTTTATCTCTCATAGTTCTTACTGGGAATACTTATTCATCATGACCTTCAACCCACCCAACCTCCCCTTGGGGCTCGATTTTTCAAAATCCTTTTTTTTTACGAATATCTAGTCCATGAAAGGAATAAGCCTCCAATTTTCAAGTCTGTATATCTAATAGCTCTAAAAAGAGGATATATTTATCTCCAACTCCTCACAACCTCTCCCCCCTTTAGGATTCAATTCTTGTAAAACATCTTTTGTAGTGGACTTTTACTTCATGAAAAAAAAACTTGTGTGCCAAATTTCAAGTCTGTAGTTCCAATAGTTCCTGAGATATCATGATGAGTAAACGAGTGAGTCGTTTTTGTCCTGTATACGTATATATTGATCAGTACTGTACAATGTCTTTGATAATTAATTTATCAATACTAAGAGTTAGAAACATGTCTAATAATTACCAGTGACCACATGAGCTTGTCCTATATAAAATTATATACAAAATTTAATACTTTTCTTGGTAATTTGTATGGTTCAAAATTAAAGTCTTATTGTAGCTTTAGCATCAAAGCATAGTTTACTGAATGCAATACATTGTTATATTGTTTGGAGAGGGGTGAGATGTGTGAAAATTAGAATTGAAAATTGAGTCGTAACTATTGAAAGTTTGAGAACCACTAAAATACAAACTACAATAGAATTTTAATATTTGATGATTGAGTTATTTTAATATGCACTCCTTGATGTAATACAGGTTTATTTTCTTTCATTTTAAAGAATACATTTTTTTTAAAACTATCAAATCAGATTTTTTGAAGGATTTAATATTTTTAAAGATATTGATTAATATAACATTATTATTTATTATTCAGCCTTTATTTAACTGTATTCCCAGGGACAGTTTGTAAAATAAAAGTAGTCAATTGATTAGAGGTGAAACGGAATTGACTAACACGAAGTGTAATTAATCATTTTAACAGTTTTTTATTAGAATTATTGCTGAAATTTCTTAGACGAAAAATTTTTTTCTCAAGTCAACTTTGTTTTATACGGAAGAAAAAGTATTTACTTTCAGTAGACATCGTAAAGTTAAAAATTTACTATCACTCATCTTTGAAAAGTTTCAACACCTCCAATGGATATACGGAATCAGTATGAAATACTTTTTATATGAAAAGGAAAAGTAATTCATTCCACTTAAGTAAATTAGCATTTAAAAAACCACTAAAGTTTCTAAAATCAATAAATTTTTGATGCAAATTTATGAAAATGTATTCAAAAGTTTAATAATTCTTAAGAAGGTCTTTTAATCCAAAAAGTTTGTGATGCATTATTTCCGTAACAAAAAAGTAACATATAAGTAATAGTGAAACAAAAGTAAATTTTGTTTTACTATTACTTATATTGATTAAAGTTGGGGAAAACACACACACATTCCTTTTTAAATTTCAAATAAGAAAGTGGCTATAAAAATACTTTTTGTATTAAAATAGAAAAGAAAGTTATTGCTGTGTATTCTCTAGTGGGTTGTGAAGAAATGTTGATCATGTTTAAGTTCTATTTGGAAGAACTAGAACTGAATTTAAAACAAAGCACATTTTTAAAGTCAAACTTTTTTTTTACTTACAGGAAACAATTCTTCATTCTAAAAGGTTATGTGCAATTATGAAATAAATTCAATTTTTTTAATCAATTTTAATTTTTTTCCTACTTTTTTATGTGTATTTCTCCAACTTTCTTTACAATTGTTTCAGATTTTTCTTCACAATTTTCTTACGCATTTAGTAAAGACACATTGTTTATTTTTCAGTCATCAAACGTTTGAATAACCTAATCTCTAGTTCCTCTGTTTTCTATTTTTCTTAATTGCTCTATCGGGCTCTTAGTACATAAATAAATAATATATGCATAAAAAAATTAAAGTCAATTCCTTCTTAGTTCAAAAAGTAAATTTTATTTTAGTTAATGAATTAATGTTTGAAAACACTACATTAATATCATGTCATCAAATACAAGTTTAAAAAATATAGTTAAACTTGAGTGGCGTCATCTGTAGTAGTTAGTTGTAATGCAGAATAAATTAAAAATTAAATAATAAAATTAAACTAATGAATCAGTATCTGAAAAAACTGCATTAATATCAAGCGTCATCCACTATAAGTTTAAAAAATGCACTTGAACTTTAGTGGTGAATAAAAAGCATATTATTAACAATTGAAAGCTTGAACAAGATATATATATATATATGATTATGTATATACATATAGGGGGAGTGTGAAAAATAGAAGGAAATGAAAAACAAGCAGTTTAATTTTCTAATAAGTTCAAAAGTCCATAAACACATCATATTTAAAAAAACAAAATGTATATAAGTAATAAATATTAAAGTGTAAATTTCATTACTATAAACCAGACGTATATAGACTAAACAACTATTATTTTAAAAGTTTTATTAAATGAATGTGGCAGCAACAGATTTTTTAAAGAATTTTATGACGATATAAAATTAATTTTTTAAAAAATTTTCATAAATTGTTAATGTATAGCCAATGGCATAGTGCAATTTTATAGCTTCAATAAAGTGCATATTTATTAGACAGTTTGGTAAATCTACAATGAACTTTTTCAACTATATTGCATGATGCCATATTAGAAATATATATATATATATATATATAATTAACCTTCTCTCCTTTACAAGTTTTTTTTTAAATAGGGGAAAAAATTTAATTTTTTCTATAATTTATGCTTAACTTAATAATCACTATAATTATCTCACAATCAAGAGACAAAGAAAAAACGGAAAAAAATATTTCAAGAAAATAAAAAAAAAATTTATGGCATAGCTGTAACCATGGTTAAGAACTAAGGGCTGAAGAGGTTTGAGTAAAGCCACCAGTTCATTTTTCTGGAAACGCCTGAAAATTCTCATATGGAATAATAAGGTCACCACATGTTACACTCAAACGGAATTCAGAACATAAAATGACTTATAGGAAAAATGTAAAAGTATGAATAGTGGACCATGCAATGTTATCTTTGTTACTTAATAATGGTTCTAAATTAGGTGTATCATGACACACAAAACAGAACTTTTCTCTATAGATTACACTAATTTAAAACCAAAACCGTTGATATAAAATACATAAGCTTTAGATGTCAAATTCTGTGCTTATAAATGGCTAAAAATAAAGCGTTTTATAAAAATAAAAACTCCCACACATATTGAATGATCCATATGGTACAGAAAAAGTAGTAGTAGAAAAACTTTCATTAGTCATTATTCACTTCAGAATGTTTATTATTAATGAATGACGTAATATATTGAAAAGTGATTAGTAAGTGCATTTGTTTGTCCATAACCTTTATAAAAATTTATCGGACACGTTTAGGGATAGTTAAACAATATCATAGTACATTGATTATCAATGGTGTGGTGATTTGAGTTTAGATTACAATGGATCAAGGTTTTTTTAAAAAACAAAAGTATTGATTATTTCTAAAAATGGAAGGGAGCAAAGACATTTTCATGGAATAAACATGAAGAATGATGTTAAGATAAGGAATGGGATTCAATATTTACTTAAAAGAGGAAGATACATTCAATTATTCACCAATGATTGATTGGAATAGGTGAATGGAATACCAGAAATGTATTTTTTTTTAGTTTATGAACATTTAGTGGTCTTAATGGGCATAGGCATGGAAAACATGCTGGTGTTTAGCTAATATCCCCTTTTATACGGATGATTAAGCCTATTTGTGTACTAAATATATATAGGTGCCAGGAGCATTTTCTTCAATGTATTCCCTATAATATAATTGAGTATATATTTGTACATAAGCCCTTATACATCTGTGTTCTGATCAATTCATTATATTGTATGGCTATATATTGCTTTTAAGTTATTTTTATTTAAGTCTGATTGTTAATTTTCTAATCTATTGAAAAATATTCAAAGAATTTTAATTCTTGATTAAAAAAGAGTATAACTTGAAAGTTTAAAATAGAAGAATTATTATCTTTTACGCTTCCACATAATGTCCTTTGTCGGAGTTTATTTGTACAACCCCCTTTTTTCAGTAGATCCCTTATGCTTCACAAATTTCAAGTTTTCATGTTACTGAGAAATTGCAAGTATGTTGAACTAAAAAAGGAAAAATAGGAACTTCTTTTGTTTATAACTCCCCCATCTCAACCGAGACACACCCTTCCCTAATGAGGGTGGATTCCATAAAACCCGTTCTTAACGGATCTCTATACAACAGAACGAACACATTTACTACATTTCAAATTTTTTAGAATAATATTTAAAAACCGGGATTTACATTTAAAATTACATCTCAGTCATCTCTATCTCAGATAGAGAGAGAGAGAGAGAGTGTGTGTTTTCTATTTCCACACATATTTTACAATCTAACAAATTGTGGATAATATTGAGAATATATATAAATAGCTAGGAGGGAATAGCTTCCTATAACTAGATTTTGCCGAATGGAATTTGATTCTGTGGAGCAGTGGAAAGCACAGCAACTGCAGTCATAAAATATTAGAAGTTGAAAGCATCTTCACGAAGTGTCTGTGATTGGTAAGAAAACAAAATCAACGTGAAATTTGGGAAATATTGATATTGAAGTTACTTATAAAGATTTTGACTGAATGTTCCGTTTGACAATCATTCCAGCTAGGAAGTTGAAAAACTTTTGGAACAGTTTATGTAGAAAAAGCAAAAATATCAGCCACAAGAACAGCCTTTTTTGTGAGGAAGTCTACGAACTCATGAAATGGGTTATTATTGGGAGAGTTTCATTCACCTATAAGTACAAAAATGTTTTTATTGAGAAGTGTTGTGCAGTTAGGATGCCTATCTAGATAGTTATTGAGCGATGGTTAATTAACGTCACACTTCGAAACTACACTGTTAGCGACTAATATCGAACCATCCAATCACCTCGTCCGTGTTATGATCATTCCTGAACAAATAAATATAGGGTTACTTTGAGTGCCTCTTTCTCGCCATACCTACATATTTCAGGTGTTCCACATTCAACTGAATTGTGGCTCGTTCGTCAGCAGTCCTTTGCATCCATTCTCCATATTCAGCACATCTCTTGCATCCAACCACACGGTGTCTTACCATTGGCCTACATACATACAGACCATCCGCATGAAGCCTGTTTCAGAGTAGTTGGCTCGAGAACCTTCTTGCTTTTGCCAACTGAACCGGAATCTCGCATGGGTTGTTCTCTCTCGAATGCCTGTTCACAAGACACGATGTAGTAGCACGTCCATGACTTTGTCCTCACCGACGTCACCGTGTTTCTACAATCTTGCAATGATACTTCTTGCCGCTGTGCTTCAACAAACTACAAGTATATTCATTCTTTATGGAAAAAATGTATCCTCTTCCATTTTTACTTTTAATGAGTTTCTCAAAGAAAACATCTATAATATCTCAAGTATGTGTTGGAAAAATATTTATTATATTTCATTATTTATTATATATAAAATTTATTACCCTACTAAGAATTCGCAAATTAGAATTCTTTTACTTAGAAGGCAAAACAATAAATTCCAGGAATCTTTCTCAAAAAATTAACTTTTTTCCGCAAATTTTTCTTACAAGTCATTTGCTCAAAGGGTTTTTTAGAAACTATCGTCTTATATTTCTATTTCGTTTAGCGTTGTAGTCTAGAATTATACATTTTTCTTTCTGAAAAGGAATTTTCATTTTCCTTGAATAACTTTTCAATTTACATTGTTTACATACTTGTTTTCATTCTGTAACAAAAAAATATGATCTATTCCCAAAATAAACAATTCTATTGTATACAATTATTTTACTTCACCAACCAAGAATGCTCTAAGTGAATTGAATATGAAAAGAAGACTGTTTGAGACAAATATTTTTCTACTTAAATATCATACAAAGTCCGTTGAAACATGTTTTGTTGTTTATAACAAAGTTAAGTATTCTATAAGTATAAAAAATCCAATAAAGTATTTGAATAATTTGTACTTTATTAATTATCGATCGAATTGCTGGATATTATCTGGTTATCTTCTTTTATCAAAGAAACTATTCCGTTATTTAATCAGAAAAAAATGAGATTGATAAACTGAAAATTATACTTATGTATAAAATCAAGAAAAGGAAAAATATTCGAAACCAACACGCGCATACATATTATTTAAATGTTTAGTACTATCAGTTGTTTCTTAGCTCATTTGTGTTAATTATTTCGTGAAATCTGCATGGAGAATAATTATTGATCAGAAATGTAACATTAACCTCATTTTTATTTTTGAGAGTATTTTTTTATCTACGTATAGATAGAAACTATAATTATAGTTGGCGTAAACTGTAATGTAATGAAATACTTAATAATCGCAATGCCAATAGTTAGTGATATTTTGAAGTTATATATTCTCAAGAGATAATAAAAAAGAAAATGCAGAGAAATGGGAATATGTATTCACTCATACTTTCAAATGTGTTTCCTGAAGTGATACTAATTACATATAAGTGATTCACATTGGCTGACATATATCTTAATATCCCCTAACATTTTCAATGAAAAGCTATCATATGCCACACAGAACTGCAAGAAATCTATGTTTTAAAAATTTATTAAAATGTGATTTTTATGTGAAAGTATTTAAGAAGCTCGAGATGTCAGCAAAAGTGAAACGCTTTGAAAAATTTCGAAAATTAGTAATATCATTTATAGTGAAACAACTTTCAAAAAATTACTTATTTCATCATAAATGAGATGCAATGCACCGAAAGAGTTGCACATATCTATAACTTATACTAGTATGTATGCCTCTAAACATAAATCCCATTACTGCTTTGACAGCTGGAATCAAAATTATTCCAAACATTGTATATTTGTTCATGGGGTTAAAAATCGAGAAAAACAAGCAGCGCTAGACGAACGGTTTTTGTGCACTTGAAGAAAATCAAGAATCAAAAATGAGTTATAAATGAAATCTTGTTTGGTGTGTTCCAAGTTCTCGATGATAAGAATAATGGTTAGTAGTATTAGTTGTTGTTGTGTGTTACTAATGTCACCTGTCTGAAATGTCAGAACGAGGCCTGCGAAATTCATCGCGGCTAAGGGCTGGATTCTTCCGCATGTCGTTAGCCTTAGCTTTGAGCACCATGCAAGTGACAGCATGATTTTGCTCGGTTCCACCCCATTTTGAGGGAGAACCCCCTTGGGGTGACCAGGGGCCTCCTACCTCTCTTCCCCTTCCACCAACCCGACGAGAGGACTTGTGGCGTGATGGCTATTTTAAGTAATCCCATACCGCAAAGGCGTTATACATTTACAAACATCATGTCTTCTCCGGGATTCGAACCCAGGCCCTACGACACCACAGTCAGCATCACTAGCCACTCTACCGGATGGGCGACAGTATCATTACTACAGGTTGGAAGAGGCGTGAGGGGTTCCATAGGACGTAAGTTAACCTTCAGGAGAGAGGTGGCCTAGTGGGTTTGGTCATAGATTCGTGGACGACTTACGATGAGTTCGAGCCCTAGAGCCACTGAAGACCCGCCCCTTAGAGGGGCTGCTGCAGGTTAAATCTGCTAAGGCTCAATCGTTTGGCCTAGGGCAGCGTTTCTCAAACTGTGGGGCGCGTACTCTTAGGGGGCGTGATAAATCTACGAAGGGGGGCGAGCGTAATAAAAAGGTAAAAACTAAATATTATTTAAGAAAATTATTAATTCATGAAAAGTAAACAAACAAAATAAATTCTGACACCCTAAAAAATAAATCCACGTTTGCTCTGATATAATACACTTATAAATATATCAGTATTGCACGATGTGTTTTATTATTAAGTTAACAATACTAAGTTTGAAAATTGCCGCTTTTCATATAACAAAGGGCATCTTGACAATGTGTACGATTTAAAATGAATCCCTTAACCGCCGACTCAAAGTCACATGACCACCCTTTTCCACGTAGGGGCGCGTTTGGGGGGGATGAGAAAAGGAATAAGTAAGCAAGTGCAAGAAATAAGTAAATCCTTCACAAGTACTGTCAAGATCTTTTTATTGCATTCGAAAGCCTTTCGGAATAAGCAGTAAACATTAAAAATTGTACTTCGGAAAGACGAATATATATACGTCCGGGGTAATTTTAGTTTTGGTTAGCGAGACGTTTATATACGTCGGTGGCACGTAAGAGATTCAAGTCGTGCTGTAGCTTTAGCGTCAAAGTATAGTATTGTTGAATTCAATACATTGTTATTCTATGGAAGGGGGCCCAATGAAAATTTTGACTGATTTCAGTTTTTATTATTCAGATTTTATTTTAATATTCAGAGTTTTAGAAGCACTGACCAAGTGTTGACCAGGAGCAGCCCGCAACGGACATTTTTAAGGCCCGGCCAATATAATGGCACACAATAATATAAAACATTTGGGAAAAGCAACTTAAAACGGGAGAATTTAAACATTTCCTCAAGTACAACATGAACGAATCCCATTTAGATCAAATCAGATAAAAAATACGCAGAAACAATTTCAAATCTTTGAATTGAATTTGGAACATGATTTTAAGATTTTAATTCTTTGGAAGACAAATTTTGTCTGTTCACTTTAATTTTCTTAACAAATATTGACTCAGTACCCAGTCATAGGCAAGTGGAGGTGATTGAAATTCAGTGCGATTCAAATTTGAAGGCGCAATTCATTCAAGTGGATGTGTCTGCACATTTTACACATATTTACCGGTCTTGTTTCAAAATACTCGAACACTTTCACATATGAAATTATTTCCATGCTTATAGGTGCAAGCAATTATTTTTAGTTATAAAAGGAATTAATTCTTCTGTTAGGATCAGTACGAATGAATCTCACCTTTGGCCAGTTGTAAAAGATATCACTGCGAAGAAAATGTTTCCCGAAATAGGAAAGGAAAGAAATGTTAGATAGGGTGCAAATATTAATTTGCTTTCTTTCTTTTAGATATGTTTATTATAAAGCATTGTTCGAGATAAACGTACATTTCTATAAATATTCATTTTTTGCGGCTTACTAAAAGATAAACCTTGATTGTTTACCCCAGTTAGCCTTTAAGTACGACACCCTTGGTGTAAACGTTTGGAGAGGAGTTGCCTGTCCAAATGGTGTGTTCGTCACTTGACTCAAAAGGATGCGATTCGTTGACAGCAGCATTTATGTTGCCTTATAATGCGATAAGCCCTCATTCCACTTGGGAGTTTCTTTGTAAGACCGCAGCAGTTCATATTTTATTTCAATGCCTATTACTAAGAGCAAGTCGATAGAAACTAACCTACTTTAATTCTAAATGAGTCCTTTGAAATTGTTAAGAAGCTATGTCTTTTTTAGAAGCTCGTATAAATGGGAAAAATTGAAAAATAGCAGGAATAATTTTTTAGAGCTTACATTTCATTTGCAAAATATTTAAAAAAAAAACTAGGCAAATTCGTGCGAATTATTTACATTTCAAACTTTTTCTTTTGTCGTTTCGTAGCCAATTCGCCGTTCATCTGAAGTGGTGTTTTTTACCTTTGCTAGAATCAACTATGCAGATACCCTCCCTCTCTTAGGTACTTTGAATGCTGAGAAACGTTCGATAATAGAATGGAGGGCTTTTTTTAAAATTGAGAGAAAGATCTAATGTAAAAATAGCGTGCAATAAAACAATTAACGCACAATGAATAACACGTGCACTCAGATTCTTCCTTGTACATAATTTCAATTCTACAAACTTTTCATTGCAGATTCCTTCAAAGAAAGAACTTATTCTCAATAGATGCTTACTCATTTTCTCATTTCATGCTATGTGCCTTTTTTACACATATTTAATTTATTTTTGTTAGAAACGACATGCATTGTATTGATTTATAGTATGTTTCTTCCTATTGTATTTCATTATATAATTTTTTTTATTCTAAATTATATTAATTATTGTATATTTTATTATAATTATCTATTGTTCCAAATTTTGTGTAAAGAATACATAAAAGAGTTTGTAAAAGACATATCTGAATGTTTAATACGTTTATATTACTCTGCTGTATTTATTTTATGTTAAAATTGTATTATTTGCAAGCAATGCCGTTCCTTACATCATAATGACAATCCAATGGAAACTTTATAACCATTTTTGACGAGTATGACCATATGGATTCTTCAGGAAATTATTTAAGAAATCTTCTTACGTCACGATCTATGATGAAAGCGTAGCTTTTTAAAAATATCCTTCAGGCGTATTAATAAGGAGTCTCTCACTGAACCTGAGTTAGTTTTTTTTTTCGATGAAGAATAATATTGATTGGTACGCGTAGAGTCGATCAGCACTTAGTTATTACTCTCGCCGTTGAGTAGAACAAGCGGCTTCTTGTGAATAATCCTGAACATACTTGTATTTCAGACACTAATTATAGTGTCAGAACGATGTAGAAGGTGTGAAGACCTTACGAAAATATTGCCTTTCCATCCTGTATTTCAAAGATTGTTTTTTCGACAATAAATGTCCATCGCTCCCGAAGAATTTTCTTGCACTCTGCGAATGATTTGCATAAAGTCCTAGAACCCTGATCTACGTTCCAATATGTATGAAATTTATGCCGTTATTGCCAAGTTGAACAATATAATATATGTTATATATCTATTTTTAATAATCAGGACTGTATAATTTATCAGGTTTAACAAAATATTGCTTAAAATTTATATATATATATATATATATATATATATATATATATATATATATATATATATATATATATATATATATATATATATATATATATATATATAATGTTGAAAACTTAAAAATTTTTTAAGCAATACCTTTTTAAATAGGTTTGCATTTTTTACATGTCAGTTTTTCTCCTTGTACTTTCTATTGAATTTTTTGCATAATGTTCTTTATAATAGAAAACTTATTCTCTCTTCTTAATTTCATTTTATTTTACTGTCTGGTTTATCATCCACGTGTGTTAGAAATAGGCTTAAATTTTAAACATAGCACTTTTGTTTCTATTATGTCGAAAATTTCTGCTGTACGAGGAAGATGGTACTTAATCCTAAATTGCTTGCCTAATTCAGCGACGGCCTTAGAAATCATAATGTTTTCATTTTAGTCCAAAGACTTTTTCAATATCTTCAATTGTTATGTTTCTTGGAATCCAATTTCTTTCTTCTTTGGCCTTGTAGGTTATACAACTTATTTCACCTAGTATTTTATTTTATCTTATTATAGTATATATATATACAGTGGCTGCTAAAATTGTGGACAATTTTTTAAAATTGTTATATATTTTTAAGTTTGTATGCTTATATAAAATGTTACGTTGCATAAAATGCAAAAGATTTTAACATCATTTTAACGTATCCGATTACGTTCGTAACCGTGATTTAATAAAAGCGCATAAATGAATAATGTTCATGATATTTAGTGTCACATAGATCAGAATATATGAATATACTAGCTGTACCCTGCCACGCGTAGCTGTGGCTCAGTTTTGTTTAACAGAAAGGACATATTTTCAGTATGTTAAATAATTTGCATTGCACGTATGATCTTTTATAAAAAAATGTATAAATATATATACGAAAACCTTTTTCCTAAACTGATATTTATAATTTGTTAACCAAATGCTTGAAGTTATTACAGCTTATTTTTGTCCTTATGTCATGTTATGAACCTCTAAATTTATTTACATTGTCTTTAAGATGGCGAGCTCAAGTTTGAAGATAAATTTTACATGGCTCCACTCTGGATTCATTGAGAGAATTGGGTTGGTTTTACAAAGGTTATGGATATTTTTATTAAATCAGAAGTGTGTTTACAAATGCACATTTTATCCAAACAATGTCACTTGGAAACATGAATTGTATTTCCTGATGCCATATAGGAAATGTTTTGATTCTGCAGTATATCTAGCAAGCAAAATTTGTAATGGCTCTATTGTTCTAAGAGTTGAGGCAGTTTAATTTTTTCAGTGGTACAAAACATTCCTTTGGTTTCTCTCTTAAATTCCAGAACATTGCGCAGCAATAAGGATACACTTCCATCATTGTGTAAATGAGAACATGCTGCCTGAACCTAGAATCTTCCACTGGGTTGTACCAGAATGCAAGGTGACTGTTATTGTGTGATTGCTCACCACAAAGTCATGTTGGATGCAGATGTGCTGTTTCTGGTTAACATCTTTCTGATGTTTTAAAACACAAATGATGTGCTCGTAAATGTACATCCTCAAGTCTGGCTGCATGTTGCTCTGCTGCGCCTTCAGCCTGTGTTTGTGACATTCTTTGTCTGCTTTTCTTGTTTACTGATATCCATTCTTTCTCAGTTTGATGTGAAATTACACTCATTGTAGTACTTTTGCCTTGCAAGTATGATAACCTAAGTTTGATTTCCTGCAAGGCATTATTTTTGTCTATTGAAACCAATTGACTCTACTTAAAAAGAAAAAAAAATAAAACAAAATATATGAAATTTCTTAAAAACTTAAAACTGCACTTAAAAAGAAAAAAAATTAAAACAAAAACATATACAATTTCAAAACATTAAAAAAAGAAAAATCAGGAATAAAAAGAAAAGGAAAAAATAAAAAATGCTAATGAAATATTTAACTTTAAACGTGCATCAATTTACACAGCTGAAATCCAACGCAATGAGAGGCTGAAGGTCATGGTTGAATACACCATGAAAATTCCAATATAAGCATGGATTTTGCCTCAGACAACTACGACAAAGTGTTGATAATGATGGAGTATCTTTGCAATTCACAATTCGATTAGCATTAGTAATTGTTATCAGCAAAGTTAAGGGTCTATCTTAAAAACAGAGTGACTTATATCTAGACACAGACAGCTTTTCACATGGACAATTATTTGTGATCAGTGTACTTAAATATTAGCATCACCACAGCCAAATTACCGCGATGCAAATCGCAACATTTTTCCTCCATTTATTTTTTCTTAAAAAAAATATTAGAATCTTTGCTGTTTAGATATTAAGGTACGATACACATGGCACCAATTGGTGATGCGTGAAAAATCTTGGATGGTATTCAGAAAAATTGGGAAGTTATTTATACTTTTATGAAGATTCAGTTTAAAAAAGATGAACAACAATATAACATATTATGGAACATGAATTATTCTTTACTAAAAGCTTTTAGTTACCGAAATAACTAAACAAAAAAACAAAATTCCTGAGGTTAGCGATTTTTCGTAACCTCGACCAATTTTTGGAAAATTGTAGGCGAAACACTTCAGTGTGTTAATTGTTGCTTTTCATGAAGCTTATTTTCAGGGCATAGAAGATTAAATAAAGACGTAAATATAGCTATAGTGCTCCACCACATAGAGGTCAATCCTATTAGTGAAACGCTAATTATAAAGTTATACATTAAGTGGTTCATGAAGTGTTGAAAAACGGCAACTACTCCTCTAAAGTAGGCACAGCAGACAATTTCTGTATATATACAGACAATGAAGCAATACAAAATGTCTACTCATAAGCATTGCAAAATTAACCCTTTGACCTCAAGAAGTCATTTTAAATTTGTTTTCAAACTTGGCATCTCTTCTATGGAGACAATGCAAATAATTTTAGATACATAACATGACAAAAAAAACCATAATAACTTGGGAGTATTCTGTAAACAAATTACAAATGAAATCTGTTTAGAAAAGTTTTGTTAATGTATATTTCCACATTTTTTTATAAAAAAAATCATACCTCAAGTGCAAGTGGTTAAAGATATTAGAAATGTGGGCTTTCTCTTTTCTTTCTTTTTAACCAGACTGACCCACAAGAAAACGTGATTGGGTACAGCTAGCTATAACAAACTTAAATGATAAAAAGCTATCAAAAACCAATTTACAATAAATTATCATTTTGATAAAATCACTAAAAAAAGTTGCAAACAAAGGTACTTGGATACTGTCAAAACTATATCAACCCTGATTTTGTTCGCATCATACACGGTGAATTGGCAATTAAGTGCTAATGTTGCCAATATGGTTGCGATAATACATAAATATCAAAACAAACACAAAATATACATCAGAAAATATTAATTTTTCCATTTATATTTCACAGTGACACCTAATAAAATTTTGAAATTACACAAAATAGATATTTTGTGAGTAATGTTATTGCCCCAACTATTAAAAACTACAATAACTATTACGTGGAAAAATTCACTACCAAGTACAAAAAAGTATTATTATTGTGCACCAACAGGCATAGAATGTTCTTCCCTTATTGAATGCATATTGCAGTATTTGGCAATGTCTTTTGATTTTAGGTAAATGGCCGACTAAAGAAAAAATAAAAGTACAAAAAAATTATATATTAATTTAATTTAGATTCATTGGAGAAAGATAAAATACAGTAAAGTCCGGCATATAACGTATACCCATACTTTCAAGCTGCAATTTTTAAAATTTAGGTATATTCGCTATATAACACGCACCCCTTTTTTACAAGGAAACCTGAAATGTACAAATGCAATGTTGCTATGTTTAGTAGCGATTTATTCAAGGTGTTTATCTAAGCAATTGAAAAAATAGTATACTTTAAGAGCTGCCATCTTTTAAGTTCAATAAGAATGTCATGTCTTTTAAATAAATAGTATTTTGAAATATTTAGAAGTTTACCTTTTTTAAGTTCATTTATTTTTTAATTTTTAAAGCCCTCATTTTTATACCCGGCGTATAACTCTCTCCCGTAAATTTCGATCTTATTTTTTGTGCTCAAAGTGCGTGGTATACGCCGGATTTTACGGTAGGTGGAAGATTTTAATCGGTATGCTACTCGCTAAACACATACATAGTGTACAGAATTAAATTTAGTATTGTATACATAAAAAATATCCAAAGTAAATATCCTGCGTTTAAAAATAAATTGAAAAATGATATACAATACTAACAGTAATTGACATAAAAATAGCTGAAATATCTTTATCAACGCAAAAGTATAATTTGAAAAAATAATTACAATCTTATGACCAACTGCTTCCTCAACATGTAGTTGAGCCCTCTGTCTGTTTTGCTCATTCACTGATGCCTACTCTTAATTTTATCAGCATTTATCCCTCGCACTGTGTTTGCTTGGCCAGTATGATGACCTAAGTTCGAGTTTCTGCAATACAATTTTATGTACTCAAGCCGATTGATTGCAGTTAAAGTGAAGGTTTAAACAAAACATATGAAATTAAAAAACAGCTCAGAGTGGGCCTTGTATCCGAATTGCTTTGTGGCCCTTTTTCAGATAAGAGCACCATGTAAGTGGAATTGTAATAACATTCGTTGAAGCTCCTGCATCATTGATACAGCTGTAGCTCTACATCCCTGAAAAAAGCAAACCATTTTAACTTCAAGTATTTTTTTAACGAATTACTAATGGAATCTGTTTAAGAAGGCTATAATCTTATCAAGCAATGAAAAACAAATTAAAGTGCAATATTTTCATGACTCAAAATCAGAAAATCTCAGTTTTAACATTTGTATTTCAATACTAACATCAAATGAAAGCTACTTACGTATTATCGCAACCTATTGGCGATATTGTATAAAACGAAGCACGATTGCCAATTCCGCGCGTACAACATCTGCGAAAATGGAATGGTCAACTTTGCGAGTTATCATTCAAGTTGGCGACTGTTGCGATAATGCGTAAGAATCAAATGAAATTTAAAAAGTTATCTAAAAAAACATTCTTATTAAAAACTCCGTCGATTATATAATTTCGTCAAATTAAAATATCTCCAAGTGGGGGAAAAAATATTGTTTCCAAACATTGAACGTTATATCGCGGCATTTGGCTACGTATTTTTATTTCAGGTAAATGGTTGACGGAAACTATTTCGTAGAAAAATTAGTAGCGTACAGAAGTTAATTATGTTAGTTTCATTTTTCGTTTAATAAAAAGAAATAAATTTAGCTTAAAATTACAGAAAAAAAATCGATGTAGAATTTAAGCAAATTCGTAAACATCCTGCGATAATGCTATCTGACTGTTGCCAAACCTAGAAAACAAAATTTGAGTTCTTGAAAGAATAATTTTTAAAAAATGATTTATTCGAAAAATAATCCCAATTACGTATCATAGGACAAAAAAATAGATAAATATGACAATTCAAAAACATAACCATAGAAGGTTTATACAATAATTTGGAAAAATCTAAACGTAAAGTTTAAATTTTCGCATTCAGAGCAAATCGTGACATCGTATAACGTCATAACACCAAAAAATCACTTTAAAATTAAATTTTAAAAAATTTAGAGAGAATTTCGAAATAAAAAGTAAATAAGATCCTGACCGGAGTCTAATGCAACGTTGTGTCAATATTTCAGATTAATCCATGCAGAACTTTTTGAGTTATGCGAGCATACACAAACCAACATAACATTTTCATATATATAGATGTATAAAATTCTTTTAAAGACATTTCGACAAAAAAATGATTTAAGTACAATATTTCGGGAAAAAATTAACTTAGAATAACATGTTTTCACAAAATGTTCTCCTTTTGTGAAAAATGCTTCAAGATATATATGGAAAAAATTAATCAAAGGGATTTTAAGGCAATCAAGGACCTTTTATGCGTCGAATAATAAAGTAGATAATGTACAGTTAAAAATTTTTGCATTCTGAGGTTGGCTTAAAACATCTGCAGTTCTCGGTAGTACACATTAATAATATTTTTTTCGTATAATTTAAATAATGTGCCAACTTATTTTGATGTTTTCTACAATAATTAATAAAAATTATAATAAATATATATATTTCAGATTGTATTAGAATCTGACAATTTCCGGTGCCTGAAAGATTGTTTATTGATCGTTCTTTCAAAATTCAAAATACGTTTTTTTTTTCAGGATTTCAGATTTTCAGCCAGGGTAAGTAAAATTGACTTGACATAATTTGTTAAAATCTTAAAGAGGGAGATATTATTTGATTTTGTTACATTATTCACGTACTGTATTCTTAAGGAAATGAAAAATAAATAGATAAACATAAACAATATGCATAAAAAATTAAAAACAACTTTTGCCTGACTAGTGAGATTTGTCGCACGGTTTCATTCACGATTGTTCGCATCATCCAAAATTGAGATACTGTTGTAAGTTAATAACACAATGTAATAGCTTTAAACATTACTTAATATTTTATGGGAACTGATATCATATAAAACATCTACAGACATTTTTACTATACTCTCCTCAAGGAAGCACTATAAAAACTTATATTTGCTGTGAAACTATAAAATTTATACGAAGCTGAAAGGTTTGTGCAAATATTATGTTAACAGTATTATGGGAAAAAAATATATTTCACTCAAATTTTCAGAAATCTGAAAGGGAGCTTCTACATGAATTGTAAATAAAGAGTGTTTTTGTCCAGGTATAGAAGTTTAAGTTGGCATTACTTTCTAAGATGGCGACCGATTTAACAGCTGTCAAGTGATTTATTCTCAGTTTGGTTTGACAATTCATCAAAACGATCATCAAGCAAGGCGTAGATTCGTCGACTGGGCCCAAAACGAGATTGCCGTTGTTCCTCATTTTCATAAGCGAATTTTGTTTAGCGATGAAGCGCACTTCTGGTTGAATGGCTACGTCAACAAACAAAACTGCCGCATTTGGAGTGAAGCTAATCCACAAGTGTATGTCGAAACACCGTTACATCCAGAAAAACTGACTGTTGGGTGCGCTTTATGGGCTGGTGGAATCATTGGTCCGTACTACTTCAAAAACGATGAAGGCCACAACATTACAGTCAATGGTGATCGGTATAGAGCCATGATTACTAGCTTTTTCATTCCTGAATTGAAAAATCATGATGTCCAGGCGCTGTGGTTCCAACAAGACGGCGCAACATGTCACACAGCTCGTGCCACAATCGATTTATTGAAAGACACGTTTGGTGACCGCCTAATTTCACGTTTTGGACCTGTGAATTGGCCTCCAAGATCTTGTGATTTAACACCACTAGACTATTTTTGTATGGGGCTATGTAAAGTCATTGATCTATGCGGATAAGCCACAAACGCTTGACCATTTGGAAGACAACATTCGCCGTGTTATTTCCGATATACGGCCACAAATGTTGGAAAAAGTCATCGGAAATTGCACGTCCAGATTGGACTACATCCGAGCCATCCGTGGCAGTCCTATGCCAAAAATCATATTTAAAATGTAATGCCACAAGATTATCTTTCGAATAAAAAAAATTCATGTCAATCGAATATTACATCGTTGTTTTATTGCAATTTAAAGTTCTATACCTCTAAAAAAACACCCTTTAGTATAGATATTTTCTTTTGGAATAATACTTTTTTTTATATGCAAGGCTGAGGAAAATGAGCCATTATATCTAGTTGCTACATTTTCCGTCTCAAACCTTCTTCTTTTACTATACTGTGAATCAAAATTATTTTGAAATGTTGTTGAAACTGAATATATTTACTTAGTAGGATTACAACCGATTCAGTTACACATGATAAGATATGCTGTTGTTATTTTATGATAGGCATTTTCTAAGCAAATCCTTTAATTCTATGTCACTGAAGTTGAAAATGTTCTTTTCTTAATTATCCTGTGAGGTATTAGGTTTTGTCTAGACGGAATTTAGCTTTGATGTGAAGAATCTTCTACTAGATTTTAAGCCTTTAGAAAAAGTAAAAGACATCGGAGTGACGGGAAAATGGGGCTAAGTAATTTTTAATTCTATTGTTTACTTGTATATTAAATTATTAAACCCGTCTTACATTACATTTTTAATTAATTTTGTTATATTTACATAAATTATATTTAAACAAGCACCTGTTATTCTTGTAGTTCTTATATTTAAAATCGATGTTTAATAATAAGTTATTCAAACATGATGTTTCGGGTTGTATATGCATTTCTGAGTCGAAATAGCCTGACCCGTGAAATGAAAAATAAATTTTTCTAGTGCAGGGCAAGGGGTATTTAATTATATGGTGCATTTTAATTTTTCATTCTTGTTATAGTTTTGTACTAGCTAAAGATATCCTTTTTTGTTAGGAAAATAAATTTTCACATGTGCTACATTAAGTTATACAACTCATAATTGACCATTATACACAATTCCAATACATACATTCTCTCACTCGCATAATACACATATACTCATACCCATACGTTGGTTGTTAGTAAGTTATGGACAGCATAAATGGAAAACAAGTAGCATAAAATGTGAAACTACAACAAAACACAATTCAATATCATCTTCAACAAAGTATGATACCATGTGGACGTTTTTTAGTATAGCGGCGGAATGCATTAGTGCTCAGAACACAGATGTCACTTTAGAAAATCGGAAATCTCGTAGGGGTTCTTACAGACTAAGAAATAGAAATACAAGTCAGAATGACTTACCTGAGGTAAATACGGACAGTGTTTCAAAACCCTCGAATGCCACAATCGCAATATTTCGATTGTAATGTGTGCAATATGACAATGAAAATTATCATGGAAAATGATAGAGATATTGTCTCGTAATAATCATGGACACATGCGGATGATTATTTTGAGACGTGGACATGCCTTACATGCGTGGACGCATGCGCATCTTCAATAACAGTTTACATTGTCCATTTCTTCTTTAGCTAGTATCATACGATTTGTGGATAATTCTTTGAAGGTCTATCGGCATTTGTCGGAAAGGACACCACTCCCATTGTTAGTTTATGGACCGATGCACGGATTGGACCACTATGTGGACCAATCCATAGTTTTATTTTAAACAGCATGACAGAAGTGTGGCCAAGTGTGCAAATGTCCTATACAGAACGCCCTCTCGCCACAAGTTAGTTCAAGTAGTCCTTCGTATCATACAATTGTATTTTTATATCAGTAATCTCGATTACAAGCTCGACTCTTTATGTTCTGTAGACATTATTTGATATTGAAATGATATTGCTCATTTCAAAACAGAAAAATTACTCCTCATAACTAGATTAACAGTTTAATGAACATAAGATATTAATAGCAAAGCTATTCTACTGCTCCCATATCCGGTTTGAACATACCCGATCTATTAATACTTACTCTACGACTTTATTTACAATCATTGGATGAATGAAATTAGTGTTATCATTAAGTGGATGCTACCAGACGTCAAAAGAGGTGAAATACGGGTTGGAAAAGGATTTCTCTCGGGGATCACTGTGACCTGCATGTGTTCTACAGTGGAGCTCTAAATAGTGTGGTTTTGATAGATTACGAAGCGCAGTTCTAATGCATGCGCATCATGCTCATTGATGACTATCTTGAAGATTACGGTTTGGAAGGAATTGAATGGTTACTTCAATTTCCATATCTAAATTCAGTAGAACATATATAAGATTATCTTGGTATACACAGAGATTCTTTAAATTTTCCAAGATCTCTGCATCTGACGGAACAAGGATTACTTCGTGTTTGGTTTTCGCTTTCCATTTCGGTATTCAATAAGTTAATAAGCAGCATGAAAAGTTTGTCCCATGAACTACAGTTGTGTCGAAATATTTTTCCACATAAATCTAGATTGCTTAACTGTTTTAACCTACTTTTGAGTTATATATGTATGTTCAAACTTTTATGTCACGCTGAACAATGGCCTGTTTGGTGCACATTTCCATCGCACATTTCCTTTTCTCGTTTTTTTTTTCTTTTCAAAACAAAAGAGTTAAAAATATCAGAATAACTATTTAGAAATTTCAAAATGTTCCCCAATAACGCGTTAATCCGTATGTTCTTAGTCTAATAGCTTTCGCCTTTTTCTTACCTTATTTTCCCCTTCTCCTTTTGTTCTTTATCGATAACTTATTTTCAAAGCGCAGTAGATAGATCTTTATATGCCTTTTTAGTTAAATCAAACGGCATTTTCACTACGAAAGAAATTTGCACAAATTCCAATACATAATTTGTCAAATTTATTTGCCATTGTAATATACAATGTACCCAATTAATTCCGTTGCCCCCCCAATTATTTCTGAACGACAAGGGTGTAATAAAAGGATAGTAATAAAGGGGTGGTGGGGTCTAGATATATTAAAGTTGTAATGCGCAACACGAAAAAATCCATTTTACAGTGCCTCCCGCAGGATAAATTGAGAGTTAGTGTCTTTATCTTAAAAACAGTAAGAGATGCATGAAAAAAGTCATCTGCAAAGTTGTTTTGTATTATCAATTTAATAAAAAAAGACTCCTTTCATAAAGTAAAATAAAAGGCGTAAAATGCATATTTATTTAGTCCATAACTCCCAAAGTTGGAATGCGACATAACGCGAAAGAAAAGAGAAAGTGTCCCACTCGTAAGCATTTCTGATCCCCTACAACACATGGCTCTGTGCATAATACTATGGTCAATCAGTAGATCAACCATTTTAAGAGTACTTGGCACCCTTTGAGCAAACTTCTTTATTTACGTATTGAAAAATTATATTTTAACATTTTATACAATGGTTCTATTCAAGAAAATGGTACCAGATGAAAATTTTCATATATTATTCACGCAATTTTAAAAATTTAAATTTTTTGAAAATTGGGAAAATTTTAAAATCCTACTCTTTTTGTAAAAATTAATTTTTTGACCTGAAATTTTTTTATAATATTCTTATGAATGTTCTTAACACAGTGTTTCTCAAAGTGTGGGGCGTGCCCCCCTGGGGGGGCGCGATGACCCTACAAGGGGGGCGCGAGCGTATCGAAAATTTAAAGATTTTTGTTTAAAAAAATAACCGGAAAGAGAAGTAAAACAAAATGTTTTCTTCCATAATAAAAAAATACACACAACACTGACATAATTTATGTTTATTATCTGGCTTTTTTCCATCATCAAATAGCTATCTTTGATCCCAAAACCAAATTAAAGAAAACAAAACATTTTGTTTTATTTGCTGTATTTCCTCAATGAGAGATTTTTTTTATTACGTTTTAACATAAAATATTACTCGTTAAAAGAAAAAACGAAACCCAGAGACCCTGAGAAAAATTCTAAGAAGATAAAAAATTCACCACTGTAATTATTATTGAAATGCTGTACATTAGTTGTAGAAAAAGAAAAGGAAATCATGGTTCACTTTTCAGCCAGGCTGCATAGTACGTTTGCTAATCATTTGATTGACCTTCAATCTTATGGTATGGTTATTATCAATATTAGTTCCCTCCCATCTTTTATGCGTTTGCTTTTCGCTTAGGGAAATTGTAAATAATTGAGTTTTGCGATATTTGGAAAATGATTGGTTAAACATTTCTGTAGGATAATTGAAAAGTGTCTGATCTGCGTCCTTTATTATGGTCTTGTACTTTTGAATCATTTTAGTTCAGTTTTATTGGATTTTTTCTCAAATCATCAAAGAATTGAATAATCCTTGAAAGAAGGTAAGTATACTTTCTATAAATTAAAATATTCACTAGAACTCCGATTTGTATCGTGTACAGTAAAAATAATTCTAAACAAATGATTGGGGTGACTGAGTCCCCCCGCACTACCATTAATGTTAGTATCGAGTACGCGCCTGCTCCCTGGTTAAAACATTTTGAAGTCTTCTCGCTTTAAATGTTAAAAAGTAACACAATTATTCTTCATCGAAATTTTATATTCTTTTTCATAATTTAACATTAATTCTAAATGCTAATTGTGTGAGGTTTAAAATTACAGTTTTTTTAAATAGTTATTTACAATTATAGCATTTATTTAAAAAAATCATTTTACATTTTTGTATACACAGTTTTACTCTCCTTACAGTTCAGCTATTATATCAAGAAGAATGTTTTATTTTTTCAAAAAATGAACTCGTGCGAAGAGTCGGTGTTTCAGCCAGTATACGTTTCATGTATCAGTACTGAAGAAGGTATTTTATAAATAATTTCTTATTACTGAATTTGGCCGCGGTAGCCGAGTGGTATAGGTATCGGATCGTGGCTTGCCTTGTCACGAGTTCGAGCCCAGTACCACTAAAGACCCGCCGTGTAGGGCAGCGATGCACGTTAAATCCGTTGAGAGTTGAAACGTTTTCCCGTTGGTGTGGTGTGGTAGTTAGGAGAGAGGGGTGCCAGCTCAGGTGTCATCCACGTCACTTGACCATGGTTCAAAATTACGTGGTCCGTTGTCAAAAGCCCTCGTGCAGCTGAACAGTGCGACGTTAATATTCAATCAATCAATCTTATTACTAAATTAAAAACAAGTTTAATAATTATTAGGGACTTCCACGGGCTTGTCTTGTAGAGGGAAGTTTTTCAAAGGAAGGTTTAATATCAGAAATTACACTTAAAGAGTTATTTTTCTATATTTAGCTGAGATCTACATTTTGTCTTCAAGGCATCCACTGCAGAATATCCAAGTTGAAAAAGGTAGGATGTTGAAAATGGTAATAGTATACGAAGTGCTTTTGTTTTCAGTACAGATAATTCCTCATTCACCTCTACCCCAAATTCAAAGAGCGATTTATTACAAAATTGCCTTTTAATTTTTCCCTGGATGTGAAATCTATGAAGATTTCTTCTTCGGTAGTTGAGAGCCCTTCTGGAGTATCTCTCCCTAATCCACTCGTAACTTGCTACCAAGCTGTCCTCATCCAGAAAATACTTTTTAAAATTCTTTGCTAACATAGCTAAATGATTTTACTTGTTTTAAAAACAACTTTCAAGTGTTGTTCTACAGATTTGTAAGTTTTAACACATATCGAGCTGGGGCTTTTTTTCCATCATTTACTTCAGTAGCGGTAAATCCAAAATTTAAGTATTTTTGAGAAGATCGCCTTGATTTAATTTTCGGAACCATGCTCGTTCGTCTGTGTACTTGTTGATTCTTTATTATGGTCGAATGTTTGCCTACGACTTAAAAATATATGTATGATATTGTTTTAATCTACTGCCGTAAATACTTAATTACCGTGAATTACAATTAACGTGGAAGTTAAAAAAAATGTACATCCAAGCTAGATTCGGTAGCTATAGGAGTATCGAGTCGACCAAGACTGACTGGAATTGTACGAGGAAAAGCATTTCTACATGTTTTGCGCAGACGTCCGATAGGTTGCCCAGACTCACGCAAACGTACCCTTTAATGCCAGATGTGATGGATATGATAGAGAGCGACATTGACTAGACTATTTTTCTAATGACATTTGTACTTTGAGAAATGAATGCTGAAGGAAATAAATCTTTAATTAAATACATCATTTTGCGATCTGTTCCAATTTAAAAATTAGAGAAAAAAATAACATAATTCTAAGTAATATATATTTTAAGTAATTTTCTTAAAATATATATTACTTAAAAGTTACATATACACAAAATTTAATATACTTATCGTATTAATTTGTACGATTTATAATTAAGATCGTATTGTAACTTTAGCGTCTCTCTCAAAGTGCATTTTTATTGCAGTAAATACATTATTGTTGTACAGGGGGGCGAGACAAAAATTATGATTGAAAATTGGGTCGCCAGTATTGAAAGTTTGAGAAACACTGCTTTCAATGTATGAGTGGTGCAAAGAGTATTTTATGACTAATTAATTAATTTTAAATTAAGAACAAGTTTAATAATTATTAGCTACTTCCATGGGCTTGTCTTACAGAGCAAAGTTTTTGAAAGGAGTTTTAAGATAAGAAATTGACCCTCTGAGTTCATTTTCTATATTTAGCTGATATCTATATTTTGTATTCTATTCTTAACTTTTTTTTGCTTAAAAGTAACATATACAAAATTTAATACTTATGTCATGAATTTGTACAGTTTATAATAAATATTGTTGCTTTATCGTAAAAGTGCTTTATTATTGTATTCAGTAAATTATTATGTATAAGGGGGGGCGATAAAAATTGTGATTGAAAAGGGGGGCGCCAGTATTGAAAGTTTGAGAAGCACTGTCTTAACAACTTTAGGAATCGATTTTAGGACGGATCCCTAATTTTATTACATGTTTTATTTTTAACACGCAGGAAAAAAATTGGAGTGATTGGTAAATAATTGTCGAAGGAGTAGCATTTTGAATGCACTAAGGTTTCGAAAAACACAAACTGAGAAAAACCCCTTTAAAGTTTATAATTCTGAAAAAATAATTATTATAAGCTTAATTAAACTTAAAATACCGCTTTAAGATATTACTTATACATTTTTCTTTAAAATAATTGCATTTTCATATTTTTTCAACCCACACATTTTTATAAATGATCAACTTTTAGAGAGTACTAATTGCCCATGAAAATTCAAGAAAAATGTTAAATTTTTTTTTTTGTCACGACAGAAATTTTAGCTGTTTTTCTTCATATAATATTAAAGTATTACATTTGTATGAAAAATATATCAGGAATAAGAACTGAAATTATATAAAATTATTAATATAAAATGCCTTAATTTAAAAATTTTACATGCACACATTTCACAAGGAAGAAAAATGACATTATTGTATTGCCTCGGAAATATTCTGCTTTTAATACTACACATTCTTTTTATAGTTATTATTTCTATTTATAAAATAGATTTTTTTTTATCATAACGCATTTTTTTAGCTTTTTTTTTTCTAAAAAAGGGGGTGTGGCTGAATAGTCTAATTTGTTTTCAAATGAAGTTTTATTCAACTTCTAACTTTCCGACATGCACAAGTGATATATCAATCGAAAGATAATAATGCAAAGAATAACATTAAATGAAAATAAAAAAAACGATAGGTTTGTGATTTTTAGGGTACCAAGTCTTCTTAATTGCTGAATAATCCTAGATGTGCTGTCAAAGTTCGACTTCCAGTTCGCTTGTTAGAGTAATGTCTGGTGTGAGATATATAAACGCAGACTAATTGACACGCTAATGGGATTCTGATGTTTGTCATTACTGAAGGACGTTCTATCCGATTTTTTAGACGATTTACCGTTGAGTGACATTTGGAATGTCTAGTTCCAATACGATGGATCCCCGCCACCCAAGAAATCACATGTACCATAGTACATTCGAGACACATTTCAACAGCAAGTCATCGGGTTTGGTAGTGTAGATGAATGCTCTGAATCTATTGGATATTTTTCTGTGGTGATACATCACACAAAGAGTGTATGTCAACCCTCCATCAATGCTGGAGGAACTTCAAACGTATCACGGAAGCTAGTGCCAGCGTGTCACGTGCCATGTTGAACCAAGGGCCGCAAATAAATGAAAAACATTTGTCCAGTTGTTGAAGAACACCATTTTGAGCATGACAAATAAATTAGATTCATTTCCGGAAAGAGCAGTTTTGTTAAACCAATCGACACCTGTGTGCTGTATGCTTTCATTTGTATCTTTTTATGCGCCAGTTTTTTTGGAAGTAAATCGGTGATACTTAGTGCATTGTAATTGACGTTTTCCATGTATGTCGTACCGTTTTTGAGATACGAATGCCTACTTTAACTTTAGCCGCCAGGTGCCGTTGTAAGGAGTTTATGTGTGTGGCACATGTCAACTTTACTGTATCTAGACCCCCACTTTTACGGTTGTAATTCTTGTCGTTCATTAGTTATTATGGTGGAAGCAGGTTTTACCTGGTACACTGTATTTTAAATCTTATTTCCGATCCGTTTCGATTTTGGTCCCCATGTGGATTCCAGTTTCTAATGATTAATTTAAAACCCTTATAAAACAATAATAGTAAATAAACACATTTATTATTTAAATGAAAGACGTTTTTTTTCGGCAAGTTGTCATCATCAAAAGAACAACCTAATTATAACACTATATTCGTTGTCAATATTCAAAATATAATATATACAAATACACTGTGAATCGGACTTCATTAGAACTATACAGTTTAAAATGCAAATTGTAAATACAATTGCAATTTAAACCTATATATATATATATATATATATATATATATATATATATATATATATATATATATATATATATATATATATATATATATATACCGGGTGATCAAAAAGTCAGTATGAATTTGAAAATTAATAAATCACCGAATAATGTAGATAGAGAGGTAAACACACATGCACACACATGCTTGGACACACACATGCTTGGAATGACATGGGGTTTTATTAGAACAAAAAAAATAATAAAGTTCACAAAATGTCCGACAGATGGCTCTTCATCTGATAAGAAAAGCAATAATTAGCATAACAAATTATAACAAAGCAAAGATGATGTTCTTTATAGGAAATGCTCAATTTGTTCACCATCATTCTTCAACAATAGCTGCAGTCTAGGAATAATGTTGTGAACAGCACTGTAAAGCATGTACGGAGTTATGGTGAGGCAATAGAGTCGGATGCTGTCTTTCAGCATCCCTAGAAATGGCGGTCGATCACGATACACTTGCGACTTCAGGTAACCCCAAAGCCAATAATCGCACGGACTGAGATCTGGGGACCTGGGATACCAAGCATGATGAAAGTGGCGGCTGAGCACACGATCATCACTAAACGACCTGCGCAAGAGATCTTTCACGCGTCTAGCAATATGGGGTGGAGCGCCATCCTGCATAAAAATCGTACGTTCCAGCAGGTGTTTATCAGCCAGCCTGGGGAAGATGCGATTCTGTAACATATCGGCGTACCGCTCACCCGTCACGGTAGCAGTTACAAAACCAGAATCACACATTTCCTCGAAGAAAAAAAGGCCCGATAACGGTAGATGTGGTAAATCCAACCCATACCGTGACTTTCTCGTCGAGCAATGGAGTTTCCACGACAGTTCTAGGTTTTTCAGTAGCCCAAATTCTGCAGTTGTGGGTGTCGACAGACCCTCGGAGCGTGAAATGAGCTTCGTCGGACAACAAAAGTTACTCAACCAATCGTCATCTTCCGCCATCTTTTGAAATGCCCACGCCGCAAATGCACTCCGATTCACGGAATCGCCAGGTAACAATTCATGATTCCGATGGATTTTGTACGGATAGCATCGGAGGGTACGCCTAAGTGCCAACCAAACAGTAGTGTATGGAATGCCGGTGCGACGTGCGACTGCACGGGCGCTGACTTCCCCGTGCATAGACGAACCCGCTACAGTCTCCAATTCATCCTTAACCGTCTCAGCAGCATTCCGCCGTGTGTTTGGTCGGCCACTACGGGGTCTATCGTCTAAAAGACCCGTCGCTTAGAACTTCGAAATCATTCTCGCCACAGCTGCATTTATCAACGGACCTTTACCCCTTCGACTCCCTTTCGTATGGCGATAGGAACGTAACGCTGCACTAGCACATTCCCCATTCTGATAATACAGCTTCACTAACAGTGCCTTTTTAGGTAACGTCAACATGCTGTGACTGCTGGTGCAACTGATTATTTCTCTCATGACAGTCCCTTTTCTACGCGATTTTCATGCGCAGTCACTGACGTTTTGTTGTCCAGCGCCATCTGTCGGACATTTTGTGAACTTTATTTATTTTTTGTTCTAATAAAACCCCATGTCATTCCAAGCATGTGTGTCAATTTTTACCTCTCTATCTACATTATTCCGTGATTTCTTAATTTTTCAAATTTATACTGACTTTTTGATCACCCAGTATGTATATATATGTAGGATTTAAAGTATTAGATAATTAAATATATTCTCCGATCAGTGAGGTTATAACCTCACCAATAGATGGCGCTACCAGCGGATGTATGTATTCCCCCCGGAATGACGGGTTTTAGGGAGAAAACGATTTGGACGCGGAACGAGACAGACGCAAGAAGAAGAGACTCCGGTTTTACAGGCGAGAGGCCACGTTGTTCGGTCAACGTGGAGGTCAGTAGGCTTAGCGACAATAGAGAGTATGCTTTGTGAAATAACTCATAAAGTTTTATTTGTAAAAAATCTATTGTTTCATTAAACAGTAATTTCATCCTAATCTGCTTATTTCTTTGAAATATCAAGATCCCGAACATTACTTACCCCTAGACACCCCTACATATATATATATATATATATATATATATATATATATATATATATATATATATATATATATATATATATATATATATATGTGTGTGTGTGTGTGTGTGTGTGTTACTGGGATGGATTCGTAAACTGGGATTTGCCAGAATAATCTGTTTATTTTTAAAATAAGAATAAATAAAATAAAGAATATAACAATTAATGAATTAAGTGAAACATTTAAATGCCGTTGCCTAATTGGCTTTCATTATTTTTTAAGAGATATAGCGGCTCTGTCGATGCACGTCTGCTTCCCTTGTGGTCTCAACGTCTTATCTGGTTCTCGCGTTTCCTTTCGCAGCCACGTGGAAGCGAATGCTAAGAGAGGGCTTGCATTAGCGCGTAGTGCCGTCTACTTCACATTCGACCATCCTGAAAGTGAGCTGACCACAGCGAAAAAAATCCAAAATGTTGTAAGCAAACCTATAAAACAAAAATTGAAAAGAGTGAAAAGAAAAAATAATGCGTTCCATGATTTCCAGTATTTCCACACAGGTGTTGTGTTTCTGGAATTGGATTGTCTCATTGCTGCTCACAGCTATTAAAAAAAGGCTATAAAAAGGGAAAGAGAAAAAGGAGTTCAGTTAGTTTTTCAAAGTTCTGTTCACAGAGAGTAACTGGGGGGGGTACTCAAACTGCAGCCGTAAAATCGTCAGGTATGAGCGGTTGACCACTTCTTCGTGAAGTCCACAGCTTTGGATGTATGATGAGGTCCTTCATGTTTACCAAACTTGGGTCGTAATTTAGTCCTGTTCCGAACTGGGTTCTTTTAATTGTCACTGTGTCATTTCTTCTACTGGACTTTAGCTTCTTAGTTTTGCGCTTGCTAGGCTTAATTTCTCGTTCTTTAGTTGACATCGATGTCTTACGATGATCGTTTGATTCCGTTAGTGCGTTTAAAATGAGTATTTTTTCTGTAAACGAATCACATTCAATTTCTTTCTCCACAAGTCG
This sequence comes from Trichonephila clavipes, assembly GCA_019973935.1. Classification (NCBI taxonomy): domain Eukaryota; kingdom Metazoa; phylum Arthropoda; class Arachnida; order Araneae; family Nephilidae; genus Trichonephila; species Trichonephila clavipes. The sequence goes on along the minus strand of BMAU01020251.1, from coordinate 636,895 downwards.
CTTTTGTGTAATTTTAAATGTTTCTTGTAAGATCTCGTACTTTTCTTCAAGTTTAACTAACTTTTCAACCTTTTCTAAATTTGATTCTTCTAATTTATGCAATTTTTCTAATAACGCCGCTTTTTCCAATGATAATGTAGACGTGGTACGTACATGCATTTCTAAATTTTTACATTTATCTTCTGCATTTTTTAATTTTAGTTGTAATACTTCTAGGGCATTTTCTTTTATTTCCGATTGGTTATGTGCCTTAGATACATTAATTAAATTAATAAAGTGATCTTTTTTCTTAAGTATTAATTCTATACCATTTGCACTAATTTTAAATTCAGTTTGTTTTAAAACATCAGTTCCAATAATTACATCAATAGTTGTTTGCAAATTGTCAATAACATAAATATCCGCCATAAATTTGTTACCTTCAATATTAGTGAATTTAAAAGATCCAAAGGGTTTAATTTCACTCTTACCGAAAGAAGTTAATTTTATTTTCGTAGGATTTAACGTCGGTTTTCGAAGAATTTGATAAACACTTTCGCGTATTAAAGTAATAGTACTACCCGTATCAATAAGAGCATCAAAATCATAACCATTAAGTTTAACAGTTTTTGCATTTCTGATGAGGAATTGATTTCATTAACAACTTCACTAACAACCTCATTAACAACTTCATTTTTAAGATCAGGTTTTTTAAATACACACTGAGAGCTTTTATGACCAAATTGGTTACAATTAAAACACTTTAAATCTGTATTTTATGATAACATTCATTTGAGGTTTGATTAAATAATCCACAATTATATAACAACATATACGTTAATTACTCTTATTAGCATTAGCATCATTAAATTGTCCTTTATTATGAAATTATTTTTCAGAACACATATTTTTATTAGATGTCGGAAAATCATATTGTTTAACACTTGTACGCTTATTTTTAATATCACTACTATAAGAATTATTTTGCATAAAAACCTTTTCATATATCTTTAACTTTTCATTAAATTCTGATATACTTTTACATGCATATCATATTAATTTATTACGGTTTCAATCAGGTATACCATTAATACAATACATAATTAGGTTTTGGTTGTCTAAATGAAAGTGTGCTTTTGAAGCTATTTCACGCATGGGTAAAAATATTCAAATAGAGATTCTGTAGAGCGCAATTTCCGTTTTTACATTTCCTTGTGAACGTCATAAGAACAAAATAAATCTTCAAATTCTTCAATTAATGCAGCTTTAAGAAAACTATACGATAATATATTATGGAGAGTTTGGATAAAAGTCTTTGCAGGACCTTGACGTAAACGTTTAACACATATAGTTTTTTGCAAATCAGATATTGTGGGATAAAAATAAAGTTTTCTTCCACATCGCGAAAAAAAGCCTTAACGTTGTAATTATCATTTCCCGTAAACGACCTCATAGTTGAAAAATATCCTTTAACAAAAATGCCTTCTCCTCATTCCCTCTTTGGCTTTGATTTCGTTGTGTTTGAAGGAGGGGAGCAAAACGCTTCTGTGGAGAGGGCAAGTGATAAATTGGCGGGGTGAAGGGTTGCTTATTCTCGTCGTTCGTAGATTCTAGCGTAAAAGGCGAGGAATCGTCGTCTTCGTCATCCGTCAATTGTTCGGTAAAATTATTTTTTAAAGATGCAAGGTCTGATACATTTTCAAATATACGCTCGCTTAATTCTTTGGCGCTTCTCGAGCAATTCAGTCCTAATATAGTGCATACTGTAATAAGTTCAGTTTTTGTAAAGTCCTTTACAATTTTATCCTTTCGTGCTTAAATGTCGCAATTCTGTGGGAAACCCGCGAATTTTTTAAATTCTTTTCTAGAAGATTTACTGTAGGGTTCGTCATTAATAATTTTGAGCAGAAGTTGCACCGTTGAAGCAGGGGCTACTTTAATATGTTCGCAATAGCAGCAGTTTCCTCTAGACAGTCGATCGTAAATAAGTATCTTCAGGACAATAAAGGAGTAAATCGGAATGGACTCACCGTTGATGATTTCGTCGTTGTGGCTTGCGTTGCAGCTTCTGTCGTTGAAGCATGGTGGTCCACCAGTCTTGACTCGTCATATTTTCAAGGGGTGTTTAATTATTTTAATTTAATTTGAGGCCGATCCCCCAAATGATATGTTGCTACTGGGATGAATTCATAAGCTGGGATTTGCCAGAACAATCTGTTTATTTTTAAATAAGAATAAATAAAATGAAGAATACAACAATTAATGAAATAAGTGAAATATTTTAACATCGTTGCCTAATTGACTTTCATTATTTTTAAGAGATATAACGGCTCTGTCGATATGCGTCTGCATCCCTTGCGGTCTCAACGTCTTATCTGTTTCTCTCTTCCCTCGGATTCATTGCCCTCTCGTTTCCTTTCGCAGCCACCTCGAAGGGGATGCTAAGGGGCTGGCAGTAGCGCGTAATGCTGTCTACTTTACACACACACACACACACACATATATATATATTATATATATATATATATATATATATATATATATATATATATATATATATATATAATGCACTGAATTGAAATAAATATATAGTCAATATAAATATTATACTACAGGTAGCATATGTGTATTATACTCCAAATTTCTTAAAGCTATATTTAGCTTCATGTTTAAAATAATAGTGGATAATTTTTACAAAAATAATTCATAAATTTGTATTAATATAACTGTTTTAATTTATATTCATTAATGTATTTCATAATTACGAGATATTACTTTTAAATGTAATATTTAATTTTCCCGGACTGTACATACATCATCCAAACAGAAATAAAAATCAGTGTATGTAACAAAAACAAAATATACTTTTAAAGATTAAAATATTTGCGCTCTCTCTATTATTCCTTTATTTTCCAGTATTACGTAAAAAACTTACTAAATACATTTTTAGTATCAACATTCATTCAAGATTTGTGATTTTTAATAAGATAGATAACTTGAAATATTGTCATTTTGTTGGCTCTTTGTAAAAAATATGCATCTTGTCCCATACATAAAATATTACAATGTCTTGCTGCAGAATATATTCATGTTTCATATCGGTAAGATCTGGCTAGTATTAAATACAGAAGCAAAATTCTACAAAAGGGTTATTTTCCCAAATATTTGTTGCCCTTACTATGTAAAAGTATCACTTCCGAAATTCCGCGATTATGTATTATAAAATTAATCTTCAGGTTTCTAAGGATATCTTCTTTTTTATTTTTTTTATTTTTATAAATAATTTAAATTTTTTATTAGAATGTATTTGTTTCAGCTGCCTTGATTGTTTTTTGTGCGGACCTATAAAACAATATCTGTTTTCGAGAAATAGCTGTAAATCCAATAGGGTATGGGTCTAAATTTGCATGTTTTCCCAAACAATTCCTAAGAGAAATAATTGAAAAAATTTATAGACCTTTTTTTAATTCATTTTTGAGCATATTAGTTATAATTATAAAGTTTTAATTACAGCCTAAATTATTAAATAATCGATAAATATTTTTTAATGCTGTGAACAATGAAATTATAGTTAAGTTTTATTAAAGTCAAATTACTGTTTTAAAGTAAAACATTTAATTGACTCGTAGGAAATTATTCATTTTAACTATCAAACTGACATTAATTAACCTTTTTACGAAATTATATAGTGTGTATCTCTATAACTACTATATTGTTTAAAAAGGTTCCCGATAAAATATATTTTTTGTGCAATCAAACAGAAAATAAGTTGTAACATATCTGTGGATAATTTGATCAATATTTTGTACCTAAAGTACTCAAACAATGAATCTGTTTAAAATGTATATCCTTATTTCTAAAATCCTGTCTTAAATCACCAAATATACATATATTATTGTCCAAATACTGGATTTAACGTTTGATGAGTTGATATGTACATACTACTGATAGCTTAGAATGAAATGTTGTATAAATATATAAAACTATTGCTCACCCATCATTGTATGTAGGAAACACATTCTCTCAAACACTGCTCTGTGAATCACTAACAAAACACATTCTCTTTGTTTGCAGATCTATTTTTAAGATTCCATCATTATTATTTTTAGAAAATAATATATTTGTCATAAAAATGCTTTGAATGTTTTACTATATTTTACTATTAAAACAATTGACACTGAGGTTAAATTTTTGTAATAAAGGACACTTATAAAACATTGGAATGACCGCAAATATTATGTATTGTTGAACTATTTAACTGTATAATTTTTTAAATTCTTTGCGGTTTCTTTCATATTCCTCCTCGTGGTGGCATTGCTTTTATTACAAGTAACAAATGCTTGTTACTATTCAATTAAAATTTTAAATCAATTATATATAATGAAGATTGGAAAATTAAACTTGTTCTGATGAGATATATATTTGGAGTTAACCATTATATGAGACCATATAAAATATTCATTTCTGTTACTAAATACCAATTAATACGGAATGATTAATCTCATTTACCCCCATAGTGTCTCAAATGCACCAGTGATACAAATGGTAAAATGTATTAGTTAAACAAAGTACCAACTTCACTTCTTTCAAGCTGTATTATGTAATTTCTTCGAAGTTTTGTGATCTGTGATACGAGTAATCAGATACATGTTTCTCCTATACAGTACTGTGCTAATAATCGGGAATTTATATTTAGCTATGAATTCTCTAGGATGTTAGTTATACTATAATACGCCATACCGATGTCTGCGATTTCATATTCATAAGTTTCTGTGAGCAAGAAATATAGGTTGAAATTCATATCAAAGATATTTTGGAAAGGAATTATTAATAAAATGTATTGCAAAGCCTTACTTAAAAGTTCTTCACGTTTTTGTGCTTATCTTTAGGAAATGTTTCCACAATACATACCGACTTAAAGATATTTTTGAAAAATTATAAATAATTTAAATTTTTGTTTTAGATTATTCTGTAGGGAATTATTAAGTTATTCAAATTATTTACATTCAAAAAGAATTTGTATTTCTAAAAAAATATTATTTTCTCTTTTTGACTGGATTTCATATATATTTTTTTTCAGTTTTATAGCTAATACCGTTAAGGAAAGAATTCCAATCTATTTTTAATACAATGTTTGATTGTAAATCCAATTAGAAACTTCCTATGGTAGTGCCCTTTCTTTTCTTGCTTCTTTTATCAACAAAATTCTACATAATTAGTATCAAGAATTTGATTTAGTAACCACTGCATTATTAATTTACGAAAATTCTATTTCCATAAGAAAAAGAAATTATAGTAATATCGTTTTAAAAAATATCTTGAATCTCACATTTTAAATACACCCAAAAACATCATTCTTCTAATTAAAATATTTATCCTAGATATTTCATTTAGGATTTTTTACAAGATATATGGTTATTTATACATTTAAGTTCATATTGTGAAGTTTAAAATAAAATGCTGAAATTATAACTTTTCTTAATAGAATACTAGAACTAATAAGAATTATAGTTAATAATTTTAAACTTGTTAAACTTCTCAAATATGAAATACAAGAAAAGGGCCGAACAATGATGAAAGTTTATTTGATGCACAGATAGCAAGTCAAAATGAACATGTAAGAAAAGATCTGGAACGAGTCAATAAATTTGTCTCTGAAAACAAGCGATTACTAATTCAGTTTATTTACTCAATCACTGTTTTTAAAATTTCATTTTTGAGCTATATTTTAAAGAAATTTCCTTCAAAATGTAGTAACCCTTACTTGAGCAATATTATTTTCAGATTCTAATGTGTGTGAAGTCCTTGAAGACGGAAAACAATGCGGGAAACGACGCGAGTAACGCAGAAGACAAATTGTTACGGATTACTTCAGTGCTCCTCAAACTTTCAATACTGGTGCCCCCCTTTTCAATCACAATTTTTATCGCGCCCCCCTTATACATTAATAATGTACTGAATGCAATAATAATGCACTTTGACGCTAAAGCTATAATACGCGATCTTATATATAAATAATACAAATTAATAACATAAGTATTAAATTTTGTATACGTTACTTTAAAGCAAAAAAAAATTAAGTAATAGGATAATTATTATGTATTTTTTCTTTCTCTAATTTTTAAATTGAACATATTGCAAAATGCGGTTGCTGCTTAGAAGACAAAATATACATATCAACTAAATATAGAAAAAGAACTTAGAGGGTCAATTTCTAATTATAAGCATTCCTTATATAAAAACTTTGCTTTGCAAGACAAGCCCATGGAAGTCGTTAATACTTATTAAACTTACTTTTAATTTAATATTAATTAATTAGTTATAAAATACTCTGTGAAGCACTGATACATTAAAAGTATACCGGCTGAAGTGCCCGCTCTTTGCATGAGTTCATTTATAAGACAATAAAACATTATTGATATAATAGCGGAAATGTAAGGAGAGTAAAGCGCGACAATGTTTACAAAAACATAAAATGAATGCTCAAATTTTCATTAGTTTAAAGTGAATTGTAATTATAAGCCTCACAGAATTAGCATTTATAATTGATGTTGAAGAATGAACAATAATATAAAATTCCGATGAAGAATAATTGTATTATTTTTAAAATTTAAAGTGAAAAGACTTCAACATGTTTTAACCCGGGAGCAGGCACGCACTCGATGCGGTCGAGCGGGATTATTGAGTCACCCCAATTCCGTTTTCCTTTATAATTATTTTATTGTACACAATACAAATCGCGATTTCAGCGAAAAATTTAATTAAGAGAAAGTAAACTTACCTACTTTCAATGACTTTTCAATTTTTCTTCGGTAAGAAACAAACAGTTTTGTCAGGATTAACGATATCGTGTTCTGTGTGTCCCGCGCGACCACTTCCGGGTAAAAAGTGTATTCATTATGATAATATGCATGTTGCTGCTAAAAACAATTGCGTAAAACGTTTTTCTCGTTATGCTTATATGTTTGAGATATGTTTATATGTATCATAAAACTCCTTTACATGGGATAAAGCGCAACAGAGAAAAATACATTACTTACATCTTCCCTAAAGGATAAACAAACATAAGAGAGGGGTCATAACTAACTGTACCAATAACATAGGTCAAACAGGTTATCAGCAAAAACAGATTACAGCTATAATGTGCAGTATTTCAAAAATAATCACAGTGATGAATTTTTTATGTTCCTAAATTTTTTCGATTCTGGGTCTGGGATTTTTTTTCTCTGAAAGAACAGTATGTTCGGTTTAAAAAGAAAACGTAATAAAAAATCTCTCATCACAGTATTACAGCAAATCAAATAAAAGTTTTTTTATTTGGTTATAGGATCAAAGATAGCTAATTAGGTATTGAAGACGTTTTTATTTTTGATGACTTAATATCGCGTGCCTATAAATTATATCACAGTAAAAGTGTATTTTTTATTATGTCTGAAAGTATTTTGTTTTAATTCATTCCAGTAAATTAATTATTTTTTTTAATCTTTTATTTTCGATATGCTCGCGCCCCCCCTTGTAAGGTTATCGCGCCCCCCATGGGGGGCGCGCCCCACAGTTTGAGAAACACTGGATTATTTAATTTAAGGTATCCGATTACGTTCGGAACCGTGACTTTGCTTCAACGTGTAAATGAATACTATTTATGATATTTAGTGTCACTTAGATTAGAAAATGTATGTAAAATTGTTTTAAGAATAGTGTTGCAATAAAAAATTATTTAATTACAATATTTTGACAAAAAATGAATGTAGAATGACCCATTTTCAAAATTGTCTCCTTTTGTTAAAAATGCATCTATTACAATAATATTTTGCTTGTATATAGCTCAGACCTCTCTACAGAGGGTCATTTAGAATTTTTGAAATATATAACTTAGAAGTGGGTTTATTCATGTCAGCAGAGGGGAACAATTTTAAGAAAAGAACACCAATAATTATTTCAATTGGTAGTAACTCTGAAAATAATGTGGATTTTTCAAAAAATTTAGTTGAGCCTCTGTAGAGAGGTCTGAGCTATATACAAATAAACTATTATTATAATAGAGCCCTTTTTCACAAAAGGAGAACATTTGGAAAAAATATTACTCTAAGTTAATTTTTTGTTAAAATAATGTGTTTAAATAATTTTTTTTTGTCAAAATTTCCTTAAAACAATTTTATGCATGTATTCTTGTCTGGGTGACACTAAATATAACGAAAATTATCCATTTATTCGCTTTTTTAAAATCACGGTTCCAAACGTAGTCGGATACCTTAAGTTTTCAAATTGCTTCTAAATCTCTTATTCGGATTAATAAATTTAAAAACTATTCAAGTCAAGTGCTATGATATTGTTGCGATAACTTTTTTTTTGTTATAAAATATTCAATTTGATGTATACGTCAACCAAATACAGAAGATGGTTGTTAACGTAATGAATTGTACTTTGTATAAAACATACTCGTTACTGCTTTTTTGAAATGAATATTTTTTGTGCATTCGCGTTTACTATTTAGCATTACATTTCTCTGGAATATTTTTAAAGTTCTTTAAACTTTGAATTACATCTTCTGCAACTTAAAAGTTAGAAAATTACAGTATGAAATATCTGAAATTCTATATTACAGTAACAGCTTCGTATGTAATTTTCCTTTCAAATGTCATTTTAGTAATTTATAATTTAACGAGAAAGTTAAAAATATTTTCCAAGCATTTCCGTAATTTATTGAGTTCATCCTCAAGAAAAAATAATCTCTTTAATTGTTTTTTTCTTTAATTTAATTAACTCAAAACAGGAAATTCAACTCAGAAATGCACTAATTACAATTCTTTAGTTGATTTGATTTTCGAGTTTGCTTACGACAGAAAAAAAAATCTCCAAATCTTGAAGTGTAAGAAAAGTATTTACATCCCTAACTTCTTAAAAGTGAGTTCTGGTTTTCATTATCTATTTAAGATACTGTAATATGAAGCCCATTAAATTTCTTAAATAATTTGCTATTCTATAAAAATAGTTTTATTTTTGTAAAGTAAAAGAAACCTATTATTTAATACCATTTTAAGTATATGAATAGAATAGAGCTACCCCGTATTTTTTATTAGTACATTATTACACATTAAAAATAATAATTTTCAATTAAGAAATCAGAAAATAATAAAGTTATTTATGCTATTTTTACTTTCAGTATTTAGGAATATAAAGTTTTCTTAGAGTTTTTGTTATAGCTAATGTTATAGTCAAGAATTTACACATAGTAACTAGATTTTACTGAATATTGTCTAGAAATGTTTAAGAAACCATTGTTAATGTTTCCGCAAAGAAACAAAGTTAAAATCATATTTTAGTTTAATATGGGTTGGTCGCATATCGTATGGGTAGACTCCGGAAGCCTAGGGGCCATAGTCCCGAACACATGGCCGGCGTGTCATGAGTTCGAGTCTGTGCCACTGAAGGTCCGCCGTGTAGAAGGGCTGAAGCGCGTTAAATCTGTCGGGGCACAAACGTCCTCCCATTGGTGTGGTGTGGAAGTTAGTAGAGGAGGTGTCAGTTCAGGTGTAATCCACGTCTATGGGGATACAGAGAGTTCTGTTCCTTGTTGTCGTGCCGTTGAAGTTGATCGAGACTCGATTTTCTGCCGTACATGGTCCACATCACACCGCACCAGAAGACTGGCTCCAGGCTAGTGGTCAAACTCCATATCGCTGCAACGAAACTTGGAAAACAAGCAATTATCTCAACAACACACTTGACAAACTGTCAACTCATTTGCCATTCCCGCACCCACCCTATGCTTTGTTGACGCTGGCCCCTGCTGCAGCCGCCAAATGTCCTAGCCGGATTTTCTGCTGAATCACGATTCGCACGTCACCTAGCACCATCCCGTCCTTATATGTCTTTAATTTGACTCTTTGGCCATAATCAGAAGGTTAGGCCGATGTCGTGTTCCTCTGCTCCTCATCTGGAAGTGAAGGGGTCTTGTGTTGAAAACTTGGTTTGGTGGAGAGGAGGTGTGGCTTCGGGAGGTGGGAGCCAATGGGATGAGGCAGAATTTCGGCAGCTGGAATAGAGGGTTCCTGTTGGTTCGCGAGCTTTTGAACTTTAAAACTGCCTGACTCGGAATCAAAAAATTAAATTGTTGGGATAATAGGAGAAAATGGGAAGTAAAATAACAAATGGATCAGGAAAAAATAAGAGACCAATATAAATTACAAAAGTAAGTAAAGAATTTAAAAAGAATTAACACGTATAATAAATTAAGCTTGTTGCTTAAAGTCATTGGTTTTTTAAGAGTAGGGAGAATTTGAATTAACTTCGGGAAATGCTTGAAGATATTTGTAATGATTTTAAAAAATGTGTGTGTGTATAATATTTTTGAAATCTGAGGCATTATGTTTAGTAGGAGGAGGAATTTGGATGAGACTTTGTCCTTCCGAATTAGTATAGTAATTTGAGGGTATGGCGGTATCTTTAGTTTCTTGTCTTCCAGTAACAATATTGGCGAAGGACAAAACATCTACCACATATTGATGGTGAATATTTTATTTGCGTTATTCGAAATGGGGAATTTTGGGTATTTGATGTAGCAGGTGGTGTGCCCGTACTTTTCACAATTAATGCAATATGGGTTATCTGTTGGCTCTTTATTGTCACACTCTTTAATAACGTGTTCCTTTCCACAATTGACACATCTTATGTTTCATGTGGCAATTAACTGTCCAGTTAAAATGTTTCTAGTGCCTTAAAAATCATTTATATAGTGTGTGGACTTTTCCACCTTACGTTGAAGCAGTGGTACGTGTGGCCGCGTTAGCCTAGTGGTCAAGGTATTGAACTCATGGCCAACGTGTCATGAGTTTGGGATTAGTACCAATGAAGACCTGCAGTGAAAAGAGGGCTGATGCACTTTGAACGCGTTGGGGTTCAAACGTCTTCCCTTTGGTGAGCTATGGAGTAAAAGTTAAGAGAGGGAGAGCCAGATCATTTGTCGTTCTCATCAATTGATCATGGTTCAAAATGACGAGATCTATCACCAAATCCAAATTTAATAGTGTGAGGTTAATATTCACTAATCCCCCTTTATTTTACGCTGCGTTTTTTTTAATTGAATAGGGTCTGCCAAGGGAGAGCTGCCAAGAAAAATCCATCAGGGCAATATATTAGTTCAGAGGAAAATAAATAAAATCTAATATTTAATAATAATGTTGCTTCAGTTTAATAAATATTCCATAGCATAGTGGAAAATCAAGTTTTTCTCCACATTTAAAGATTAATTATAGATTATTTTTTAAATTTAATTTTGTAAGAAATCAGATAATTCTGTAAAACAATATTTACTTTAAATTATGCAAACTAATGCTCATAAGAAACTAAAGTATATTTTCTTAAGAGCTGTATTAATACTTTTTTTCGATTTAACAAATAAGTTTCACTCAAAAGAATAACAATGTGACATATTATTCAATGAAATAAATATATATGTATAGAAAAACGAGAAGATCTTGATTTTCACAGGTTTGTTGCATGGATATTTGAGTTGTCAAACACTTTCACTTTACAAAAGTATTCCATTAAGTTGTCTTAAGGACAGTCCGTATGGTAAACACCTTCCAGAAATCGATTTTGAGATTTTGATATTTCTCAAATCTCCAAATTAAGCCCTTTCCAATGATATAACATACTAGTCAATTTTTGAATTAGAAGTATTTTAAAATGTTTTTTAAAAAATAATCAACTGATTTGCCACGCCTACTTTGACAGATAGAAATGTAAACATTGGCCTTTTAAAACTGAGATGCTCTTGCAAAGCCATTATCTGTTTTATTTATTCCTACGAAATTAACTGTAGAATAACTGCAAGTGTAACTGTTAAGGTTGTTTACCTATTTTTGGCGCTTTCGAACACGTTGTGTTTGAGCACTTGTCGTTTATCGATACTTAAAATTTCTGAAATTTTGAAATGCCAAGATTGCAAAAAGTTTTCAAGAAACGCAAAGGTAAGTATTATCCACGTAAGAATACTATTAATAGCAAAGTAAGTACCACTGATTGTAAATTAAATGCTCAAGCTAAACATACACATGATTCAAAGAAGTCATGTGCAAAAGAAAAGAAAATTCCCGATTTAAATGAGAGTTTTTCTTCTTTTGGTGATAGCGTAGGTATTTTAAATGCAATCATGAATTTGAATATTCTTGCTTTTGTTTTCAAGAATGAAGTTCACTGTAAAATGTGCAACAGTGGTTTAGACATGCAAGTTTTAAAAGGTAAGTCTGGACTGGCTATTACGTTTGTCCTGAAATGTTTTGCTTGTCCATATCGTGTAGAATTCTCTTCTTCAAATTTTCATGAAGGAACACAAATTGCTACAATAAATACCAGGTTTGTGTGTGCTATGCGTTCAATTGGAAAAGGTGCAGAAGCAGGGAGAATGTTCTGTGGCGTAATGAATCTTCCACAACCACCTACAAGGTTTTCTCCTTACGGTAAGCGAATTTTAACTGCTGCTAAACTTGTTTATGAGGATTCAATTCAAAATGCTACGAAGGAAGCTATTTGTGAAAATGAAGGTAACAAAAATATAGCAGTAGCTGTAGATGGGACATGGCAGAAGCGTGGTTACACATCCTTGAATGGTGTAGTTACTGTGACCAGCATTGATACAGGTAAGGTGATAGATGTTGATATTCTTTCGAAATATTGCGCTTGTAAAAACTTGCCTTTTCATGAAAAGGATTCTAAAAGGAACTACGTTGGATCTAGTGGAGCGATGGAAATCCAAGGTGCGTCTAAAATTTTTCAACGGTCATTATCTTTACATAATGCCCGATATATTACGTACTTAGGAGATGGGGATTGCAAAGCATTTGATGCAGTAAAAAGAAAAACATTTATGGAAATGAATATCCAATTGAAAAATTGGAGTGTATTGGCCATGTAATGAAGCGCATGGGAACAAGATTACGCCGATTAAAAGCTCAATTGAAAGGGCAAATCTTGTCAGACGGTAAGTGTTTAAGTGGGAAAAATCGTTTGACTGAACATGAAATTGATAACTTGCAGTCATACTATGGATCAGCTATTCGGAGAAATCACAGCAGTGTTCAGAATATGCGGCAAGCTATCTGGGCAATTTTTCTGCATAAGTTATCAACTGATGAATATCCTCAACATGGTTTTTGTCCCATCGGGGAAGATTCATGGTGTGGATTTAAAAAGGCTGAAGCATCAGGTAAGTCTTACAAACATAAAAACAGTCTTCCGGTCGCTGTTGTTGAAGCAATGCGTCCTATATTTAGAGGTCTTTCCCATCCTGATCTGTTGAAAAAATGTTTGCATGGAAAAACACAAAACCCGAATGAAAGTTTTCATAATGTCGTTTGGTCACGTGTTCCCAAAGCAACATTTGTACAGATTGAAACACTTTCACTTGGTGTTTATGATGCTGTTTGTTCCTTTAATGATGGTAATGTATCGAAATTAAAAATGCTTCAAAAAATGGGCGTAGAACCAGGGGAATTTTCAGTAAGTGTCATGAAACTTCTCGATAGGGAAAGACTAATGAAAGCAATTTATGCTTTTTCTGGACGCTCGAAGAAAATTAGAAAAGATAAAAGAAGAAAAAGAAAGAAAGAAGAAGATAATATTAAGAAAAATAAGGTAAAAACCGGCTACAGTGCAGGATCTTTTTGATGAGGTAAAAATTTATGCAAAAGCTACTGTGTTTTCTAATTAATATATTTTTCATGTAATCCGTTCTTTTTCTTTAAATCTACTGTATGCATGAATTGGAGACTTTTTACTATATATTTCATATATATTGTTGTGTGTTCTTATTCTTTATGCAAAATTTTTTAAATATTTCTTTGACATTTTTCACTAATGAACACATGTCGTAACACAGAAAATGACTATTTTTATTAAATTGTGTATTCTTTTTTTCTATAAATCTACCGTATGCATGAACTGGAAATTTTTTACTATATTTTTCATATGTATTGTGTGTTTTTATTCTTTATGCAAAAATTTTTTAAATATTTCTTTGACATTTTTCACTAATGAACACATGTCGTAACACAGAAAATGACGATTTTTATTAAATTGTGTATTCTTTTTTCTATAAATCTACCATATGCATGACCTGAAATTTTTACTATATATTTCATATGTATTGTATGTTTTTATTCTTTATGTAAAAAATATTTCTCAGACATTTTTCACTAATGAACATATGTCGTGACACAGAAAATGACAGTTTTTAATAAATTGTGTATTCCTTTTTCTATACTTCTACTGTATGCATGAACTGGAAATTTTTACTATATATTTCATATGTATTGTGTATTTATACAAATTTTTAAGCTTTGGTGTTCAATAGTTTTTTAGTAAAAGGTTTATAAATATCTAAAAATGCAATGCCTTTTTTCGTTGCACATAGCTTGTTTCATATATAAAAATACATAAATTTCATGTTCAAGAAATCTGTTTTTATGTTTTTGTTGTTTTGAATACCATTTACCAAATATTTAAAGAAAATTTTTAATTCTGCTGCTGTAAAACATTGTGTTAACAGGTGAATATATAAAACACTAATGAAACTTTTCGGAATAGTGTATAATCATGTATTACCAAAGCCATATTTTCATGTATTGACACATTTTCACATGGTATTTATGATGCTTTATAGTCAAAATTTGATGAAAGTAATGTATCAGAACTGAAAATTCCTCAAAAATTGATACAGAATTTGAGTAAAATAATTAAACGCTAAAAAATACCTCGATAGCTTAAAAGTGAAAAATGCTATAAATGTATTTTCTGAGAAATCTAAGTATAAGAAAAAACTAAAAAGCTTTAAAAGTAATAGAGAATAAGCTAATATTTAATAAAATAGGGCAAATACTTGTTGTAATTCATTATTTTTGTGATCAAGTGCTTTTTTACACTAAAAATGCAATTACCTCAAAATGGTTGTTTTCAAACTGCGGGTACAGTTTTCTCAGAATCTACAGAATGAGTGCTCATGCAATTTTTACTGCACATAAATAATATGTAACTCTATATACTAAGCTTATTTTTTTGGAGATTTTCCTGAAATATTTTGCTGAAAAGCAGTTATCGTAAAAAATTTGACAGTTTTCAAAAATTTCAAGGTGATACTTTTACGATGAATTTTTTTGAAAAAAGTAAACAATATATTTTAAATATATTTACCAGTATTTAAATAAAAAAGCCTAATTAATATACAGACAAAATTTGAAGTTTATATATTTAACAGTTTCTGAGAAACTTGAACCTAAAATGGCTCAATTTAACATTGTCGGTATAGGCCCTACCGACTTCCCTTAATGCGTATTACATGTTGCTCGACTCATTTTGAAATCGATGAGAAATTTACGGAATTACAAAGAACAAAGAAATATATTTCAATGAAATTTTCACGGAAATAGGGCCTAATTAACGTGTGCGATATGTATGCAGATATCACGTATATTTTGTGAACTCAGTTTTGACATTTTGTATAATCGACTAAACACAAGGACGTCGTAGATTTCCCAATTCTCTTTCCAACTGGAGAAGATTGATATAAACCTCTTGCTCAAAGGGAATTAATTAAATTATTTAATTGAGATGTAATTAACTTTTGCAAATCACTTCCCTTTTTGATCTCTCATTTTGAAAATAATGTGAATTTCGTTTCGTAAAATAATATTTAAAGCCTTTTGACAGTTAATTTTAAATGGACCCTTTAATTTTAATTCCTTCCGGTTTTCATGTTAGGTGTAATTAATTTCAAAATTGATCCATTATTACTGCAAGCGTTTCTCAATTTTCTTTAAGAAAACAGTTCTTGCTCCATGTTTTCAATAGTTTTAGAGTAAATTATAATTATTTGTTCTGATTTTTAATATTATAAGAAGTTTAAGAAGTAATAATATATGTTTAAAATATGAACTACTGAACACAATTATGGAAGACTGCGTCCATAATACATTATTATTTTAAAATAGTTGCTTCGTCATAATATACAATTCTTAAAATCCAAAATTTGATATAATACTTTCATTCTAACATAGAAAGCCCCCTAACATCCCAATTATTTGGATAATTGTTTAGCAGAGAAACAGGAACTATTTAAAGCTTTTGGAAAACTGAAATAGTGAAAGATTTTATTTTATTTTACAAATGCCAGGCTATTGACCATCAGGTCATTAGGCAACGGGATCTCCAATACCTTTTTACAAAGCAGTTAAGATCATTCAGTGCAGAGCACTCGTCCAAATGAGCGGCAGTCATGTCTTGTCCAGTGTCACACAAAACGCAGATAGGTGAAGTCACTAAATTAAAACGAAACAGATGAGCACAAAGGCAGTCATGTCCGGTTAAAAGTCTAAATTTAGCCACAGCAGCAGCACGAGGAGAACTTGGAATACCGTGGGATTTCTTACATAGTATACTTCAAGGCTTATCACGAGCAACACGAGAAGCTGTAAGGCGAAATGATTCTCTAAAAATCCTTTTAATTTCCAGTTTGGCAGAATGAAGTGTCAGGTCTCTGTGAAAGTTCTGAAGGATACCCGTTCCCTTTTTTGCCAAAAAGTCTGCCCTCTCATTTCCCCAAAGACCACAGTGAGATGGTACCCATTGAAAGACGATCTTTCCTTTTATCTTTCCCAGGAGATCTCTACAGTTCTGCACACGTAAACAATTATTCTCATTATAGTTGGATAAAGCCTGAAGGGCAGAAGTAGAATCTGAAAGAATTACAGCTCTTTCAATAGGGGGAAGACGAACAGCAAGTTGCTGAAGGGCTATATGTATAGTTTCAACCTCACCATCGAAGTGAGTTGTCAAAGGGCCGGCGTGTAAATAGGAGAACAGGTGACTAAAAACACCAATGCCAGCGCCTTGGGCAAAGTCCAAGAGTGAGCCATCTGTGTAAATGTGAAGCCACTCCTCCGGTGGGAAGTGGGTATTGATAGTTTCTAAAGCTATAGCGTGAGAGCAGTTGGACTTAAATCACGTTTTCTCACATTCAGAACAAGGTCCAATCTGATGTCGAGTATTGCGTAGTCGAGTGGGTTAGCAAAAGACAGTAATTCAAAGGGTACATCATTAATGACTTTATATTGAATGTTCTCACGAACACATTGAATAAAGCCCTTTTGAGTCTTAAGATTACGTCCTCCATAGGAATTATAGTCCCGCCAGAATGAATTATTTGGGAGTCTAATAAGTCTTTGAAGAGAATAGCAGCATTCTTCTCAATTATATTAGTGAATGGCTGAAGTTCGCAAAGTAACTGCATGGCAAGTACTGGAGTAGTTTTACCTCCGCCAGTGATCATGCGAAGGGCTTGGTTATGGAAAGTGTCAAGAAGTTTTCTAACGTTCTCTGAGGCAGAGATCAGCACCTCATTGCAATAATTTAGAACTGGTTGAATATATATGTCTTGTAAGTTGTATTTAAGGTATCCCTATTGCATCCCCATTTAACTCCGGTCAATCTTTTAAGAATGGAGAGTCGCTTTCTTGCCTTAGAAACAACAAGCTCAGCATGTTTAGTCCATTTCAATTTGTTATCACCAAGAGTGCAACCCAAATAAATTGAAACATCACTCTGTTGAACATGCATACCGTTATAAGCCAATTGGGGACTGAATGGTTGTCTATTTAAAGTGAAGAACTGACAAGTAGTATTCTTTAGGTTTACAGTCATATTATTTTCAACACACCAAAGGTGTAATCTTTCAAGAGTCAGCTTTAGGATGGTATTTAGTTCGGACTGATCTGGTGTGCTGCACCAGATGGCAAGGTCATCTGCAGATAGAGCCGTATTGGTCAGTCCATCAGATGCCAAGAGATTTCAGGGAGATCATTAATAAAGATGTTGAATAAGATAGGACTAATCACAGTGCCTTGGGGCAGGCCAGTTTCGCTTTGTTTAAAACTGGAAATAGCATTTACAAAACGAACGGCCGAGAAACGCTGAGAAATGAAGTTCCTTAACCACATAAGATATTATTGCACACACCCAGGGTCTGCAATTTTTGAATACATTTAAGCCGCCAAACTTTATCAAAGGCTGCTTCAAATTCCACAAATAGGGCAAGAGCAGAGTGTCTCTGATCAAGGGCGTCCTTGATGGACTGGCCAAGAAAAACAACTTGTTGGTTTGTGGACTGACATTTTCTAAAGCCAGCCTGAGAAGAGGTCAGGAGATTATTAGTTTCGAGGTACCAGTCGAGTCGAGAAGTGATCATTCTTTCCATGACCTTAGATAAGATACTTGTTAGTGAGATGGGGCGATAACTGTTAAAATCATCCAGAGGTTTGTTCTTTTTAGGAATAAGAACAACTATTGCCTTCTTCCAGATTGCAGGCACACCATACTTCCAGCTATGGTTATACAGTGTCAAAAGCACAGAAAGTGCATTACAGCCAAGGTGTTTCAAAAATTCAGGATGAAAATTATCTGGTCCGGCACTCTTAGCACACCTTATGTGCCCAACAGCCTCTCTTAGCTCTGAAATACTAAAATTTCGATGGAAAATCTCATGTCCATGAGATTGAGACGAAGCAATATTACGGATTTCTCGCTCAATAATTTTCTGTCTGGTCTTAAGGCTCTTTTTAGGCGTTGTTTAGTTGAATAAAATGAATTAAAGGAGTTGGAAATATCCATGTCGTTAGTTAAAACACGATTACCGACTCTCAAAGGTTCCGTCGAAGAAGTTTCGCCCTATTCTGATGTTATCGTTATTTCCTAACTTAATTTCAAATTTCAACCATATCATTATCATGATTACATCTATATTGTTTCTCGATTCAATGTTTTAATGTTGTTAAAAAACATTGGTACTTATTTTTTCAGTTTCGCTCGAAACTACTTGTAAAAAGCAGATTTAATTCAATTCAATGAACTAGAACTATGGATGATGGAAGATCAGAATATACACAAAAAATAAAATTAATAATTCAAAACTGAACCGAAAACCGCTATTTTTGTCAGAACGAAAACCAGTTCAAAGCCCTGTTTTGTACGCTTTTTACAGAATACATCCACTGGGAAAAACAATAATGAAATAAATTTCTTAAAGTTACATTTTAATTGCATATGATGCTGTATTTTCTCGTACAATCCTGTAATTCTTACTGCAGGTAAACACATAATGTAAATAATGTAACAAATCCAACAACGTCCTGTAGTGACCTCGGAGAGAGGTCCTCATATTAATCTTTATCCAATGCCAAGAAGCAGCTGGTTGAGCTCAGTTGAGTCATAGGATTAAAAGCAGCTAGGCTAATTAGATATAATCACCCAACTTGATACCTAATATTTTATTTTTTCTGTGCTGTGATTTCTGTAAATAAATCCTAATATATACAAGCTAGTCGTGTCATTTTCGTTGCAGTAATATACACAACTGGCAATAGAAATTGCTACACCAAGAAGGCGACTTGACACAGACGTGAAATTTAAACGACAAAAAGAAGGTGCTGCTTTATGCAAATGATTAGCCTTTTAGTGCATTCAGACAAATCAGGCACAGGTAACGACACCTAAAATGACTTTTAAATGAGGATATTGTTCAGCTGGTTTCTCATTCACAAATGGCATTTGAACGTTGTTGTGATGCTTCGTGTAAGAAGAAATGTGGGTACCAGAGTTTCTGACGTTGATAAAGGTCGAATTGTAGCGTACCAAGACAGCAATTTATCGTATCGCAGTAGTACTGCTTGCTTCGGTCGACATTCAATGACTGTTAGAAGAGTATGGAATCGATGGGTTCAGGGCGGTAATTCGGAGCCCCCCCCCATCACTAGCATCCGAGAAAACATACATGTTACCCGCATGGCCTTAAATGGGTCGTGTACCCTCGTCACGAGCCCTGAGTCAAGAATTGGGGTCGTTTGCAAGACAACAAGTGTCTGCACAAACAGTTCGATGACGCTTGCGGCTGCATAAACTCTCAACTTGTAGACCATGTTTGCGGCTACTTTTGACGCTGTATTACTGCTAGGAGTGTCTTTAATGATGTGATTAACAACGAACCTGAACGCACAAATGGCGAGACGTCATTTTTTTCAGATTAATCCAGCTTTATCTTTCACCATCCAGATAGTCGCATCTGTGTTTAGCGGCATCAGAGTAAACGCACATTGGCAGCATGCATTTGTTATTGTCTTACTGGTCAATCAACTGGTGTGGTGCTATGGTGTGCTAATGTACACATGTCATGGTCAATTCTTGTTTGCATTGATGGCACTTTAAACAGTACACCTTACATTTTCAGACGCGTTACGACCTGTGAATCTACCCTTTATTCGATCCCTGCTAAACCCTGCTTTTCGGATGGATAATACACGACCGCATGTTGCCGGTTTTGTATGGCAACATGCGGTCCTTGAAACGGAAAATGTTGCGTTTTGGCCTGGCCTGCTCGTTCTCTATGTCTCTCACCAATAATAAACGTCTGGTTCATGTTTATCGAGTGATGGTTCGTCATCATGCACCAGTCATTATAGTTGATGAGCTGTGGAATCATGTTGAAGCTGCATGGACATCTGTACATGTACATGCCATCCAATCTGTGGTTGATTCAATGCCTATGCGAATAAGTGCTGTTTTTACTGCCAGTGGGGGTTGTTATGCTTACTGATTTCTCAGGATCTATACATCCAATTTTTTGACAATTTAATCGCTTTTTATTTATGGTATAATATAACTGTCCAATGAATATCATTTTGTTTTATCTGCATTTCTTCTTAGTGTAGCAATTTTAATGACCAGTAGTGTATATTTATATCATGAAATGCATCCGAATAGTTATAAATTAATAAAAATTTAATGTTCCTTTTTTTGTATATGTTATATATTTTAAAGTTTTTAACAGAAAAATGTGAAAGAAACAGAATTATATAAAGTAATTAAGATTTAATTATGTCTGAATATTCTATTGAGTTAATTGAAAATAATAAAATGTATCTTTAAGTTAGTTATTTCATTTTATTTTCTGTTATAATTTGTAAAATAAAATTTATTTCTTAATTAATTTCTATTATTTTTACTAAAAATATAATTTTCTAAACGTTTTTGAAGAGAAGAGAGCGTTTTTTTAAAGTATATCAAATCCATTTTACTCTATTTTTCATTTATAATTCCTTAATTTATTGCGAGCGTGACAGTACAGCCATAAAATCTCATTTGTTGAAAGAGTTGTGAAAGGGTGTTATTCTCATTAAAGTAAAGCACTTAAAATTTACTTGGTCGCAAAAGTTTATGATGAATTAACCAAATCTCTTGTTCTTCTTCATCGACTTATGTGAGAACAAAGCAGCAATTAGGAGAGTATTCTGAGAGCTAACGACGTTTTAGGTATTTTCAAGTCAAGTAACTATTTTTTACCCTCTTAACGGATCGATAGCGACTTTCAAAAAATACAAGTCCTGCCATCTGTATTTGAAAAAAATAACCAAATGCAACTTTTTACATTATTTGATTCCATATCCCTGAATGAAAGATTTTTATTTAAATTAGCTCAAATGTAATTTATATTGATATATTTCACATCCTTTTTGATGTACATCTTTCGTTTTGATCTTTTACACTCATGTCCTTAAATTAAGGAAAATGAAGTTCAGGCAAAGAAAGAGACAGAAGCAAAACAAATTGAGCTATTTGTAAAGTCTATTTATTAAACAAAAGGTAAAGAGTAAAAAAGATGCTATATGTTTGACATAATTAATAAAATTTGCGATTTTACTCCCTGGAGCAAATTTCAAAAGAAGAACCTATTTACAAAAAAAAAAATGTACGTGGTTAGTATGATGGTTAATACAGAGTATGCCTCCCGGACGATGAAATACAGGCCTTACAACGCCTAGGCATGCTGAGTACCAAATTATCAATCTGATCTTGGGGAATGTTACACCACTCATCAAGCAATGCCCTCCGAAGTTCCGGTAGACAGGTAAGAGGGGCTTGACGGGGTGCATTTCGTCGGCCAAGCATATCCCACACATTCTCTATTGGATTCAAGTCCGGTGTGTATGCTGGCCAATCCATACGGGTGATATTCTCCGATTGAAGGCATTCGTCTACAATGTTTGCACGGTGAAGACGGGCGTTGAACATCCATAAACAGAAATTCAGCACCCATGGCGCCCGGAAACAAACGTACATGTAGTTCCAGAATGATATCCCGATAGATGTGGCCTGTCATCTTTACACTCTGAACATGAAGGTCAGTTCTGGAACCAAGAATAATTCCTCCCCAAAAGAGCCATCATGCACCACCGTAACTGGGTCGTTCAATGGTGTTCTCTTGGTGGTAACGGCCCCTCAGGGGGCTCACCTTCTTCAGGTGAGTGCGGGTTTCACTCTCCCGAGGTACCCTAGTGATATTTTCCTTTTCCCTAGGGGTTTACTGTCTTTGTTAAACACGGGCTTCACGAACCCGGGGAACCCTAGTGATCGTAGTCTATTTTCGGCTCTCTTTCTTGCTATTCAAATTTACCTTTTCTTCTTTTCCCGTCCAGACCACAGACCTATATTAAAGAATGAACTTTGTTCTAACTTTGTTTTTTTCTAGTAAAAAAATTGATATTTTTTACTACCGTACTATGGTTACATTTTATATTACGTTCTTTTAATTTGATTTTCTTAAATTTCTTTCAACATTTTGATTTTGTTGCTTCTTTTATGTTCGATTATTGATTTTTTTTGTGTTCAATTGACAATGCTTTTCTTTACTTATTATCTTTATTTTTTCTGCCACGAAGTCTTGTGGCAGACCAGGACTGAGTGGAATGAAGTTGTGTCTGATGGTTTTTTACTATTGGTATGATGACACAACAGACTGCTCCCTAGGAAAACTGGCACTTGGAGCGGGATTTGTACTTCTGAGGACCTTTGGACTATTGAGGTGGGGTCTTGGAGGAAGCAGCCATGTAGAGGTTACCGCAGAAAAGCTGAGTTTTGCGTCTCAGGCCGCCAGATAGTACGGGAGCCCGGGACAGTTTAACCAGCATGTCCTGGCTGCTCTATCAGCTGGTGTATAATCTCGCCTGTCTTGTAGTTCCAGGTGGTTCCTGGATGGGGTCCTGCATTGCAGAGCGGAGGGCTCTTCCGAGGCCACTACTGGTTGCTGAATCTAAGGCAAGCCCTGCCAAACAGGTCCTTTGAAAATCAAAAGGGATTCTAATCCTCCTTTCTCGAAAAAAAATCAAAATAAATAAAATTAAAGAAAAAACTCAAAATGCATTTATTAAAACCCCCAACCCACCCTACCCAACTCATGATGCTCGGCCCATCGATTCTTTGAATTCATGCAACCTTACCATTGAAGCTGTTGCAAAGCATTCACGATTTTTAATTTTGTCGTTACCCAACAACGAAATGTCGAAGAAGTCTTCCTTTGCCATACAAAAGGCTCTTAAAGGATTCGGTGGAGTCCCGAAATCAGTTCGAAAGTTACGTTCCGGTGATTTATTGATTGAAACGGCATCTGCTGTACAACCAAAATCTTTCTTGATGGCAAAAACCTTCTTAGAATCCACATTAACCGTTACTCCTCACAAACCTTTGAATTCTAGTAGAGGTGACATATCTGAATCAGACCTTTTGTGCGCTTCAGAAGCAGAAATTCTCAAAGGAGGGTCTGACCTGGGTGTTACCCAGGTCAGAAGAATTACAATGCTAAGGGACTCAAAACGTTTACCTACTAAACATATAATTTTAACCTTCAATAGTCCGAAACTACCCACTTCTATTAAAGCGGGATACTTAAACTGCAAAATACGACCATATGTTCCGAATCCTCTGCGTTGTTTCAAATGCCAGAGGTTCGGACACTCTCAAACTGCCTGCAGAGGAAAATTGACGTGCTCTAGATGTGCATCCGTTGGACATACGTCCTCAGATTGCAGCCTGGAGTTGAAATGCGTCAATTGTTCACAGCCACACTCCGCCGATTCTAAACTTTGTCCAAAATTGAAAACAGAAAAAGAGATTCAAACATTTTAGACAAACAAAAACATATCATATTTAGAAGCCCGAAAATTAATAGACCCACAACCATCTGAATTCTACGCTCAAGTTGCGAAATCCATAACTGTTAATAATTCCTCACAAACAGATGAAAATTTTACCAAAATGGTTTGCCCACCATTAAAATTGTTATCACCATTAATATCCGATCCGAATCCAACTATATATTCCTCAGTCCCAGCAATTAATAAATCATCTACATCAACTCGGGCAGAACTCGTACCATCCACATCTTCTGTTACAGTTGCATCGCCTTAAAAATCTCAACCTCTTAATTCTGTAATAGATACTGCTCCAACCACTTCTGATCTATCTCTTCTTTATCTATCTCTGCTGCATCTTCCTCATCCACAGCATGCTCTGTTCTTGAAACGATCACCACTATATCCAATACCATACCTCCTACATCCCAGGATACAACTTAAACCTCAAAACCCCGTAGAAAAAACGTCCTCCTAAAAACCAATCTAACACTATAAAACCAAAAATAGAAATTAAGACGACACCTCATAGACCTCGAAAATCAGCACCTACTGAGTACACAACGGATCAGGAAGGTATGATAATATATGATGTAGAAGATAAACCTGAGCTAAATCCAAAGTATGTTTTAATTTACAAGAGAGATTTAGTCAAAGGACAAATATGTGCATCTATACGGTACGACTTTGATAACCCAGACAAAAAACCGTGTTAAGAACAGCAAGTGGTAACATTTTACTTTAAAAAATCTGGTTACGTACTAAATATTTTTCTAATTTGGTGGGGAAAACCCCACCAAAATTTCTTAGCTTTAGCTTTTAAAAATTTTAATCTGAGATCTTAGTTTTTTAACCATACAATTTTTTACTGGTTTTATACTTTTAATACTTAAAGAGTTGTTTGGCGCAGTTTAGCCAAAATTGGTTCTTGCGCCATTAAACCCCACACTCACTCACTCACTTGGTGGTAACGGGTACCTGGAGTTCTCCATATTAAAGTACGGCGAGAATCATACTGCAAATTAAACCTGAACTCGTCGGAAAACATCACACAAGATCACTGTTGTGGTGTCCACAATGCATGCTCTCTACTCCAGGTTAATCGCAGGCGACAATGAGTTGAGGTAAGTGGAACACATCTGACGAGGCCTACGAGCATATAGACCAATGTGCCCTAAGCGTCTGTACACGGTCTGCCTTGAAACTGTCGTACCGGTAGCTGAAGAGAGCTGACAAGACAGGTCGGATGCTGTGCTCCGTCTGTATATTTTGGCAGTAACTGCCAAATACCGGTCCTCATTAGGCATTATAACTCGGGGGCGACCTGTGAGGTAACATCTACGCACATTACCATCCTCTTGGAATCGTTGCCAAAGCCTGGAGATGACACTCTGGGTGATTCCAAGTTCCTCGGATACTTCCAGCTGGGTACGTCCACATTCCAGTCGTCCAATAGTTCTACCACGTACAAATCATCCAAATACTTCCTTTGTGCCATAACTATGCGATTTTTGCACAGAAAGGCTTTGAAAGCGCTGGTGAACAATTTTACTTCTTTGCCACCATTCCTTATATAGCCCTCTCTTACACTCTTGTCATTCTGACGTACTATCCGCGCCATCTGGTGGTTTCCTGTCATTTGCATATTCTTCTTCAAGATGTGTGTGATACTTCTGCAGATGAAATGTTTATTTTAGAGTTCAATTTCTGTGAGATTCTGAATTATCCTTAATTTATGGACATGAGTGTATATTCTGGCTATTGCACAAGAGATTTTGCAATTTAGTGGGTAAATATTGTATAAAATCTCCTTCCATAAACAAGTACCATTTAGATAGATGATTTAAATTGCACTCTTTGATAGAACTTTATACAAGTCTTCACAATCAACAACTAATTTTATATCAAAGCTTTTATATAAACAGATAATTTTTTAAAAATATTAATCAAGTAAACATATAAGACATTGAATTTAGTTTACTTTTAAGTAAAAAATGTTCGTTTGAAATAAATATAATGCATTAGCCGTTATTGTATATATAAACTCTTTAAAATATCTTTGAAACCCTAATCTTCCTGATTAATTAATATCTTTTTTATAATTATTATTTACAGTTAAAAAATTTTAAAAAGCGGATCAAGTAAATATTTTCAAATGAAGTGAACTGTTCTTAAAGAAAATTAAAATTTTCTTAAGTTAAAGGTTGTTTACAAGTAATTAGTTCATATATATAATTTTTTCAGTCCAAATTTAGTTAATGCGAAAACTACGTGTTTTGGATAATTAGACAAACTGAAAACATAAAATAGCATTTTGAAAGTTTGAAATATAAATTTTTTGAATGAAATCTTTTTAAATGGAAATGATTAAACAAATAACTTACTTTTACTCTGTCCAATTTCAAATGACTCATCAACGTTACTAAGCAAAATTTAATAATGCCTATTTTATAATTTACTATGGGTAAATTACATTTGTAACGGCTCCTTCCCTCATATTTCTATAATACTCTAGGAAATTATTTTTTAACTGTTGTGCGATTATAAAATCACTTTCCGTGGAGCTACCGTGATTTATGCAAATGTGAATTGCTATTTGAAGTCAAGTGAAAAGAGAGAGTTGGTCGATTGTCGTCAGGCTAATACTGAAGTTAGAGTTGTAAAAATCGAATCTATTGGAGTTTAAGGAGAAAGATCTTACGTTTCACTGACAAGTTTTTCGTCACGTCAGGACGAGAAGCATTGCGTCAGGTCTGACCACCAAGATAATTATTTTAATTAATCGTAAAAGAAATTTAGGTTAATAATTAAACTGATGACTCCCCCCCAACCTTCTCTTAAATAACCTCTTGATAGTAATTTGAAAATCAGAAAAAGGTGTTGATTTATTAAAATGTAGGTACTTTTCTGTTTCGCCGGGGCAAGCGATAAAGTCACCGAAAATTATGCAATCGTAGCCAAATGGAACATTCCTGCAGGTAATCTTTTACCACAACATTTTTAAAACAAGGCGTGGTCTCTTCTTATCAGTAACGTCTTTTTCATAATATATAAAAATTGGATGAAAAACTTATGAGAACTTATATTAAAAGTTCTTTTTATGTGTATATATTTTGTGTGTTGTTGCCAAAACGCCTAATTTGCGAGAATTAAGACGGCGAAGTGGAAAAGTACCAAGCTGTCATTTGATTCTATACATTCAAATTCATCAGTGACCGTCAGGTCGCGACACATTGCATCTGCTCATAAAGTAAATTATTTGCACTTAGGTCATAATTAGTACTTTTATATCTGCTTTCTATGGAAGAAATAACTATTGCCATAAATGAACTATTACATTAGGTTCAATTTTAAAAGAAATATTTTTCTATCGTTAGTTTGCTTCATTAAACACACACACACACACACACACACACACACACACATATATATATATATATATATATATATATATATATATATAATCATAAAACATTCTTTAATGTGTGCATCATTTTAAATATGCTGTTTTGTTTCAGTCTGATATCTTAGTGCTAATGTAATTTTAAAAAATCCATAAAAAAAGGCATACATTTTTTTTCTTTCAGTAAAAAATTCTGATAAGGGGAAAAGAGAATGAATTAAAGTGAAAGGATAAAATTGTTTTGTAATGTTGAAGGGACATTGTAAATTAATGTAAAAGCCTCACTTAGTAATTAATCATTGTAAGATTTAAAATTTAGTTTTCGTTAACGATTTCTAAAAAAAACTGTTCTTATTGTTTACCACAAAAAAGGTAAAATACTAATTAATTTAAGCTTGGTTATGAATTATATTTTTTTGCTTATCAAAACACTTATTTGCTTCATTGTTTGAAGTAATGATTTTTTTTGTAAGAATTGTAAGTTCAAAATTTATCAGTTTAACTTGTTCGTTAGTGTGGAATTACGCTGATATTAATTATTTTCGAAGAATAACGTATATTAAATAACGATATTTTATTAAAGATTGCCTAGCATGGGCATCTGTGTTTTCATTTAAAATTTCTTTATTGTATTTTTTTAATTTAGTTCTTGTGATAAAATATTAATTTTATTCCATATACATGTCTTGTGTATTCCTGAAATATGTCTTGTGATGGTTTATTCTGTACTACGTTTAGTAAATATTTTTTTTCTATATTTACTTGCTGTTTTGAAAAAACAAAAATTTTCATCAATACTTTTACTCCTTAAAATTATTTTTCTTACCTTTAAATATTTAATGGAATTTCAATTAAACAATATATAATTAAATTCATATTTAGCATATTTTTTTACAGTATATGACTTAGTTTCAAACTTTATATGAACACTTTTTATTACAAACTTTACAGTCACTTATATGAATATAATCACTGTTCTTTTAAGCAATTTCATGTAATAACTAAGATAAAAAGTGCTCTAGTTTTTATGTAAAAATTATAATATCTCTTAACCTGAAGGTCGTTTCCAAAATGAATAACACAGCGACACATAAGAATTGAAAATTTGTTCATAAACTTTTGGTACAGAATGGGCTCCATTTATGTTACTTTTTTGTAAATTGTTACCGATTTTTTTCCCATTTTAGTAATAATCCTCTTCTTAATTTTAGTATATTTTTCTTAAAATGTACTAAACAAATCTAAAAACGCAAAAAAAATCCCCATATCTCCATTTTTTTAAAAAAAAAGTTGTCACAAGTAATCGGATATCTTAAATAACCCCGTTAGGTGTTCATAAAACTTAACCCCTTAACTTCCGATTCAAAGTAACGCGATTTGCTCCCGTTGTCAATATTTTTCCCATTGGCTCGCATCTGCGGCGTAGTGAAGACGAAAGGAAAAGCAGAAATAAGCAAATTTTTCACTTAAGTAAGTAAATTCTTCGTAAACACTCTAAAAAAGGCATTTAATTGTATTCTAAATCCTCCTGAATGCTTTTACTGGTAGCAGAACAAGGAAAATAATCGTACTTTGGATGAACGGATATGTACATCCAAGGAATTCAACGCATTGGTTCAGCAAGACTGATTTATACTCCACCCTAATATATCTGTAAATAAATGCTTTTGAATGAAATATTAAATATTAGTAACTTGCAGATCAAATTTCCCCTAATTTTGCAAAGAATATATTTTTAATGATAGAGTAATATGAATGTTAATTAACTCAGTGAGGAACTCATTTTTTTAACATTTTGATGACTTTTTGCAAGCTAATAAATAATCTGTCATTCGATTGTGGTTTGAGTTAAAAGTATGACTTGTAATTCGTGTATACAGTATGGAACAAGCGTTAAATTGGATCGGAACCAGTAAAAAAAGAATGATAAAACTACAGTACAATATTTCTGATATAAAATAGTACAAGATCATCGCATAAAAATAAGTTTATCTTACGTTCGTTTAAATTTTATTTTCGTTTTTTATTCAAACAAGATGTGTCTAAATTTTAATTATAATAAAGTATACCACACACACTTTCTATTATATTATACTCCTATCCATAAATTGAGGATAATTCAGAATCACGCAAAATTGAACTCTAAAATAAAAATTTCACCTGTAGAATTTTCACACACATCTTGAAGAAGAATATGCAAATTACAGAAAACCACCAGATGGCGCAGATACTACGTCACAATGACGAGAGTGTAAGAGAGAGGTATATAAGGATTGGTGTCAAAGAAGTAAAATTGTTCACAAGCGCTTTCAAAGCCTTCAGTGCAATAACCGCATAGTTATGACACAACGGAAGCATTTGGATGATTTTTTACGTGGTAGAATTATTGGACGACTGGAATGTGGACGTACCTAGCTGTAAGTATCCGATGAACTTGGAATAGCCTAGAGTGTCATCTCCAGTCTTTGGCAAAACTTTCCAAGATGATGGTAATGTGAGTAGATGTTACAGCACAGGGTGACCTCGAGTTACAACGCCTAATGAGGACCGGTATTTGGCAGTTACTGCCAAAATATACAGACGGAGCACAGCATCCGACCTGTCTTGTCAGCTCTCTTCAGCTACCGGTACGACAGTTTCAAGGCAGACCGTGTACAGACGCTTAGGGCACATTGGTCTATATGCTCGTAGGCCTGTCAGATGTGTTCTACTTAACTCAACTCACTGTCACCTGCGATTAACCTGGAGTAGAGAGCATGCATTGTGGACACCACAAATTGGTCTTGTGTGATGTTTTCCGACTAGTTCAGGTTTAGTTTGCAGTCTGATTCTCACCGGACTTTAATATGGAGAGCGCCAGGTACCCGTTACCCCCATTGAACGACAAAGTTACGGTGGTGCATGATGGCTCGTTTGGGGAGGAATTATTCTTGGTTCCAGAACTGACCTGCATGTTCAGAGTGTAACTCTGACAGGCCACATCTATCGGGATGTCATTCTGGAACAACATGTACGTTTTTTTCGGGGCACCATGAGTGCTGAATTTCTGTTTATGGATGAGAACGCCCGTCCTCACCGTGGAAACATTGTAGACGATTGCCTTCAATCGGAGGATATCACCCGTATGGATTGGCCACCATACTCACCACACTTGAATCCAATAGAGCATGTGTGGGATATGCTTGGCAAACGAATTGCAGCCCGTCAACCCCCTCCCACCTGTGTACCGGAACTTCTGAGGGCATTGCTTTATGAGTGGTGTAACATTTCCCAAGATCAGATTGATAATTTGGTACTCAGAATGCCTAGGCGTTGTAAGGACTGTATTGCATCGTCCGGGAGACATACTCCGTAGTAACCATCATACTAACCATGTTATACTGTTTTTTGTAAATAGGTTCTTTTTTAAAATTTGCTCCAGGGAGTAAAAATCGCAAATTTTATTAGATATTTCAAACATATATCATCTTTTTTTGCTCTTTACATATTGTTTAATAAATGGACTTTACAAATAAGTCAAATTTGTTTTGATTCTATCTCTTTCTTTGCCTAAACTTCATTAACCTTAATTTATGGACATGAGTGTTCTTTATGCAACTTTTGGGCAAACTGATAAAGAATTTTACTAATTTCCGTCACATGACATACTTCATTTTTTTTAAGTGACATATTAGTGAGATATAAAAACTTGTAGTTTTGTTATTAAAATACTAAGATACAGTCAGAAAAAAACGCATTGATTTTTACATCAAAAAATATAAAAAATATCATATAACACAATATTTTAATCTAAAATTCTGCAATCGATTTCCAAATTTCGTTGAATTGATTTAGCTCAAAAATTTTACGACAAAAGTTATTTCTGGAATTTTATATATATAGCAGACAGGGAGGCAGACAGACAGATATAAACAAATATTGACAGACAGATTTAGACAGACAGATATAGACAGGAAGATGTAGACAGGCAGATTTAGACAGATAGATATAGACAGACATATACACTGGTGTGCAAAAATTAAGGACGAAG
The DNA here is from genome assembly GCA_019973935.1 of Trichonephila clavipes. Lineage (NCBI taxonomy): Eukaryota > Metazoa > Arthropoda > Arachnida > Araneae > Nephilidae > Trichonephila > Trichonephila clavipes. Next base: position 605,475 of record BMAU01020251.1, on the reverse strand, counting down.
TCGAAAAATTAGCATATCAGCTGAACGAAGAGGCAGAGCGGACAGAAAGACCAATCAGGAGATTACGTAAGGTGGTGAGGTACGGTAGCACATGCGCAGATATGCAGGTAGACGTAATGGGGTAGTGTCTGAGTAGTATAAAGCATATTGTCGGTGTAAGATGAGTTATTCTGGCAAAGAGATTGCACGCAGTATAGCAGTTAAAATCATACCGAGTTACTGCCTCAGCGAGAAATGGCGAATAATCAATCTGTTAGACGACATCTGGATGCTTTTACCGAGATCTAATCATTGGGAAGTTGGAGGAAGGCCGCAGTGTGGCAAGTGTGGCTGCAGAGTTCGGAATTGCCCACAGCATCGTTTCACGACTTTGGAGACAATTTCAAACTACAAGAACAGCTATCCGGGGTTCAGTAGTGGTCGTCCACGAGGAACCACACCCGCAGATGACCGGTACATTGTCTTACAGGCCAGAAGAAACAGGCGGCAGATAGCGGGAGAAATCGCTAGACACACGACACAGGCGACTGGACGACCGATATCGCGTTTTACCGTGGCCAGAGGACTGCACGGTGGTGGTCTGCTTGCACGACGCCCTGTACGGTGTGTACCTTTAACGCCTGCCCATCGGAGAAGGCGTTCTCTGTGGTGCCTGGAACACCGGAATTGGGGAGACAATGAATGGGGACGAGTACTCTTTACAGACGAGAGCAGATTCAGTTTGAGTAGCAATTCTCATCACATACTCATCTGGAGAGAGCGGGGAAGCCGCAATCATCCCTCGAACATCATTGAAAGGGACAGGTATGGAGGTCGCGGTGTTCTCGTTTGGGGAGGCATCATGATTGGTAGTCGTACAGACCTTCACATCTTCGACGCAGGTTCAGTCAACGGGACCCGTTATTGTAACGAGATTCTTCTTCCATATGTGCGTCTTTTTAGAGGCGCTATGGGTCTGCAGTTCCTTTTCATGGACGACAATGCACCATGTCATCGCACAGTAGCTGCCGAACACCTCTTAGAGAGTGAGGATATTGAACGTATGTTTTGGCCGGCACGATCTCCGGATCTCAATCCCATCGAGCATGTATGGGATTTTCTAGGCAGACGCTTGGCAGCTCGTACCTTACCACCAGTAACGATTCGGGAGCTTCGATTGTCGCGGCAAGACGAATGGGCAGCAATGCCTCAACAACTCATTGACACCCTCATTCTCAGTAAGGGCAGACGCTGTGAAACCTGCCTAGCAGTCAGGGGAGATCATATCCACTACTAAAGAACGGATGTTTCTTGCTGGACACCCATCACAGGGATGTTTTGGCCTTCAGTCGCATTGCGCTCCATGCTACTTTTTCAATAAAGCTTCTTTTTATCCCTCTGATTTTTCTTTTAGTAAGTGTTGCTTACATTACACATGTCCTTACGTATTGGGGATCTTACGGTATTAAATGTGTTGATTTGGAAAGCTTTTGTACAAAGTTATATTGAAAAAACCGTCTCGTCCTTAATTTTTGCACACCAGTGTATACATATAGATATAGACAGACAGATAGATACAGATATATAGATAGATAGATAGATAGATAGATAGATAGATAGATAGATAGATAGATAGATAGATAGATAGATAGATAGATAGATAGATAGATAGATAGATAGATAGATAGATAGATAGATAGATAGATAGATAGATAGATAGATAGATATAGATAGATAGAGATATAGATAGATAGATATAGATAGATAGAGATAGAGATAGATAGAGGTATATAGATAGATAGATAGATAGAGATAGATAGGTATATATATCTATAATTAAAAATATAAAAATACACAGATAGAGATAGATAGGTATATATATATCTATAATTAAAAATATAAAAATACACAGATAGGTATAGAACCTAAGATAACTATACTAAATAGGAAGAAATAGGCACACTAGTACAATAACAAACTCCTGGTCTTAGGAACCAGTATTGCAGACTTAAATGCGTTTTAGGGCTAGCCAACATTCCCCTGTAGTTTGTCATACTACGTACCAAGAGGAAAGGAAAGAATAACATTTGAGGAATTTAAATATTATATTATAATAAAATCACTTAACTAATATAATATAATTATAAAATTATAGCCTACTAGTATTCACAGTGTAGATTTAAATTCGATGCATAACGTATATAGTAAGACTTACTTCGGGAGTGTAACAACTGGTTATGTTTCCCGCCAAATACAAGAGAGGTAAAACAGTTCCACATAAAGTTAAACTATGATAGAATAATATAAAGTTTATATATTTATATGTACTTTTAAAAATCATAAATATATATTGATATAATTATTAGTGGAAAATATAAATGAATCCTAGAAATATTTAAATAATGTTATTGATTTATTAAATATGTGGCGTCAACTATTTAATAATTGTATAATTAGTTAAAAAAAGCATAATGTCAATAAGTTATTAACACAAATTGTGTGTATATCATTGAGAACTATATATATATATATATATATATATATTCCAGGTGAGAAATGTGTTAATAAAACGAGCGTTCAGGTATAATAAAAAATTAGTAGATCAGTTTTTAACTATAATAGTATTAAGGAATGGGTAGACAAAGAATGTAGATGCAATGATTACAGGAATTACGTGGACAAATATCACGGGCGCGTAGTAACTGGCAACTTAGAAATCGTTCAAGATCAGAAATTAAGAGAAATTATCTGCAAAGGCACTGGTTATCGATTAACTATTTCAAACAGCAACTTAAATGTGAGAAATTGCTATCAGAAGATATTAATAAATTTATTCCAAATGCTGCAATTAAATATAATTTACCTGCTAGGGCCTTGAAGGAATATGGTTTTCATGTCCTCAGGGACTTAATGAATTTTAATTTTAGAACAAAAAATGAAGATTGTTATAGAAAAATTAAAAGACCAATAGAAAACTTACAAAAACGTTTTGTGTTTATCTATGTAGATAAAGTCCCAGGAAGTTATGCAATTATGTGTAAATATTACTATAGTAAATTAATAAATGATCATATACAAATAATAATGCATATGAAGTAAGTAAATTTAGTATGAAAGAAATTAACAACAGATTATTGACATTTTGTAAACAATTAAATGTTTCTAGCAATACAATTAAATATCCCCACATATTTCTGACTCCTAAACTTCATAAAAATCCAGTCAAATTCCGAAGTGTAACAAATGGGTTCAATACTTATATATCCAAATCGGGAAGAATTTTACAGACCATATTACAAGATACAATAGACAAATTTAAGGATACTTCTATTATAAAAACAGCCATGATGTAATAAAGAAAGTTGATCAACAAGAGGTATTTTCTGTGAATGGGTTCGATTTCGAAGATTTATTTAATTCCATCAAAATAGAAGATATAATTCAGGTACTTTCAGATGCATATGAGAAATATGGTTTGAATAATTACATTAGTTTTGAAAAGTTCAATACACTAATTTGTTTTGTAATACAGGGGAGCTTCATCTCTCTCTCATCTTTGGTAACAAACTTTACAAACAAATCAAATGATTGCCTCAGTGTGGCGCTGCCAGTAATAGTCTCGCTAACCTTACACCTCTTTATCTTAATTTACACCACTATGAATCAATTCGAAGAAAGGAACTATCTGGCCTCTTATTAAGATACATAGATGATTTAATTGTTATAGGTCGTGACAGGGAATTTAAACCTAGCATTAATTTTTATCCGGAATACCTAAAATTAATACAGACAAATTTTAACTCGAACAAATGTGAATTTTTAGATTTAGATTTAAATATTATTGACAACAAATTATATAGCAATATATATGATAAAAGGGAAGCATTTAAATTCAATGTCATAAAGATACCGAACTTCAATAATTGTCTACATATATCAATATTTAGAAATATAATTTTAAATTTTTTGATGAGAAATAATTCTTTAACTACACTCAATATTGATAAATTCAAGAATATCCAGAAATTTATATTTTGTTGCATATAGAATGATTATCCCATCAACTTCTTGAGAAATATATGGATCAAAAATATTTCTTAAAAATATTTTTAAACTCATAAAAGCACAAATCCACCACACAACATTAGGTCCACAAAGTCAGCTTGTTAGTGGTCCAGCTGTGAAGAATATGTGCGCATTCTCCACACACAGGATACATTTTAATACACACATAGACACATATTTACACGACTACACTTTACAATTATTTATGACCAATCAAGCAATTTTTTTTCATGTAATCTAATTTGCATCTAATGCCAAATAGTTAAACTCTAATGTTAGATTATGAATCATTTGGATTAACATGACATTAGTAGCAGTTATGAGTAAAATATAGGAGTGGTAATTATTGTATTAAATATGATAAATCATTCAATAATTGTGGATTGAATTATTGATAGGATGCTCTTTGGTGAGTTTTTAAGGAATAACGCTATTCATTTGTGAATATACTGGGTTTTTAATTTGAACTTTCGGATCTTAGATATTTTTCTACCTATACAACTATTTTAAAGTTGGGTGCATCATCTTTGGTGTTCCATGGTTCACTTATATTATGCACTAATTTGTTTTAGAATTTTAATACTTAAATATTATATCTTTCAGAATACAATGGCGAATTGTTTAATTTTAACTTTTTAATTTTTAAATTTTTAATTTTTAATTTTTAAATTTTTGAGAATTGGATATTTTCCTATTAACTTACCAAGTTGCAATAGGGGGAAGGTTGGCACCATCAAACTAGTTTAACCCCACTTATTGGTCCTACGTCCGAGGTTGCACTTGAATATTTTATAAATTTTTATTTTATAATTTTTTAATTTTGTTTGAAAACGTTGGAATTTTATCTTCTATATTAGCCATTGGTATTTTGAAATATGTTTTAGTATATTATAAGATTCATATAATTTCAATTTTTTAATTGATTATTAAGTTGTGAATGATTTTCATATATTTAAATACATATATATATATATATATATATATATATATATTATATTATATATATATTATATTATATTATATATATATATATATTATATTATATATATATATTATATTATATTATATATATATATATATCTATATATATATATATATATATAGATGGATAGATATAGATATATAATCCATAAATATATATACACATATAGTTATAGAACCTAAGAGTATCACTATTCAGATATAGATAGATAGATTTATATCTATCTATCTGTCTATCTATCTCTCTCTCTCTCTCTCTCTCTCTATATATATATATATATATGTTAAAATTTTCTACTAAAGAAAGATGAATAGTCAATAATCAAAATCGAAAAAATTTCAAATTGTAATATGTATATAGAGAGAGATAGAGAGTTTAACGGGAGATTTCAGTGCATCTAAGAAAACGAAATATCTTGTGTTCCGAAAGGAAACTGAAGAGTCATTTGTGGCTATATGGAAATTATATGAATGCAGTGAATCATTTATGATGAAATATTTTTTTGTGATATGGTCCTACCATGCTTTAGTTGTTGCTGTTTGGGGGGAGAGATATTAAAGATTATAGTACTGGAGTTATGCATACTAAATCCCATATTTATTCAAGACGTAAAAAAAAATTAAAAAATTGACGCAATAACATTTTTTTTACGAAAAATTTATTAAATAAATGTTTATAAACCCATAAATGTAGAAGTATGTTTTGCATTTGCCCTTCCTTTTAAAGTAACCTTTGTAAATTCGTCTAATGTAATTGTATATAACCAAAACAATTTAGTTGGCAATTATCATTGATATACAGCATTATGAACGAATTTGAAGCTTTAAAATTTGTAAGTTGGAATAATTTAACCATCATTAACTTTACTCTTATAACTAGTTGGCGTCATTCTCTTTCAAAAGAGTCAAATAGAATGCAAAAACTTCCTCTAATACAGTATCCCACATGACAATGGTAATCAGAAATGTTGTGAGGATAGTTTAACAATAAAAAGTAATTGTGCACTCACTAAATGGAATATTGAAATTCCAATCTTGATACAATAGGTGGCGGTAGTTCAGTGATCATGGCCACAGGTTCGTGGCCAGTGTCTCGTTTTTCCAAGCCCCAGTCCCACTGAAGACCCACCGTGAAGAGGGGCTGATGGACGTTAAAAATGTCGAGGCTCTACATCCTTCCATTAAACGAAGAGTTGTGCAAAAAAGAAGGATTAAAGCTTAGGTGTCGTTATCATCCCTTGACCATGGTTCAGAATTACGAGATTCCTGGTCAATGGCTTGATATTGCGACGTTGCTAAACACTCCCTCAATCATCTTGATACAATTTTCCTCAGATGAAATGAACTGTTCCATTCGAATTTCAACTCACGCCTAGTCTTCTTTCTTTTATTTTTGAATTTATTACTTGAAAGTAGCCCCAGAAATTCAATTTACCAAAAATGCTTTTTTACATTACCTCAGGGATTACCAAATTCACAAACAGAAATGTCAAACATCTTCTATAATGCAATTTAAAAGTGCATTTCACTACAGTTTTTATCAAACGGGTATAGCTATAAATTTCAAATTAATATTTAAAATACTATTGTATAAAATAAGGCTTATTAATGTACTTTTTGGTTCTAAATGATAATAATTTGTATTATTATTTTTTTTAAATAACGTGGTTTTTAATTTAGTATTTCTACAGAAAATGTCGAATTGCCTTGTTTGAATTATACTTTTTTTCAGTTTAGACTCTATTAAAAATATATCAATTAAATAAATTAATTCACGGAAATTAAAAGCTTCAGTTCCAAAAATAAATAATTATGTCTAAATTCATGAATATTAACGAGCCCATTTTTGTTATCTAAAGTCATTAGAACCAAAATCAGTTGAATCATAAAAATCATAAGATATACCTTATGTCCATCTTTTATAGCTGTATCTTAGAGCGTTGAAATCAAAATGCATTTTTAATTTTAGAGTTCTTCAAATTTTTTCCATAAAGTGAAGCATCATATGTCACTGCCGGTCAAATTCAGTAGTTGCATATAAAAATTAATCGCCTCTCTATCGCGAAAAATCTGATTTTATTATAACCACATAAATTTTTCTTAAATTGAAACCCTACACACAAGTTGAAACAAATATTTTGGGAATTCTATGAATGGGAAATTATACTCTTAATTCTGATTTTCCATTTTTATTTAAGTTTATATACAAGCATGATAAATATGCGGGGGCTGCTATATCTTAATTAAACCTTCGCTAAATATGAATTACAAAAATGAATAATTAATTACATAAATTGAATTTACTTTAGTGAATTAATTAAAGTAAATATATCTTTTAATTTAAATTATATAGTTATGAAATTTTATCCCCATTTATGTTGTTTACAAAAACAATTAGTTGTTTGGTATTTTTAACTTCTCATAACTTAGGCACGAATTTGATTTATTTAAAAAAAATACTGGAAAACAGTATTTTTTCTGCAACTATTGAGTAGAGAGTTTTTTTTATTTAAAACTTAATTAGATAATTTTGGAGAGAAATATCGCATTCGTTTTTCCATAAGTAATTTATCTCTGTATTTTAACTATTTTTATTAATAGCTATTTTTATTCAATGCTTAATAATTATAAATATATGGTGTCTGCTACAAAATTTGAATTATTGAAGCTTCGTTTTAGTATGGCAGAAGACATTTATGTTGCAGGAAAAATCTTAATAAATGATATAATTACCTATATATTTTTTATTTACAAATAACCCAGTAATCAACATAAATATAAGTTTTGTGACGTACCTTCTTCTTTATTGATTGTATCAAATTTGTTGATTTGTTCAACTTCTATGATCACTGTTTCAACATTGTATATTTAAAGAAAAAACAATTTTAGCAGGGCAATTTTTGGTCTTTTACAGCATTTTTTTTAGTTCTTTTTTTTAAAATAGGGATTTTTTTTTATTGATTTAAAAAAAAATTATTCATAAGAAATATTGAGAGGAATTAAAATGTTAACATAGAGTTTTAATAATTGTTGTACAATTTTATACATGAAGAAAAATATCTGAAAAATATAGGAATATTTTTTTTTGTTTTACAGCACAGTGCTTAAAAACGTGAAATGTTATAATATCTGTGTTATTTCTGAAATCAAATAATGTTACATTAGAAAGAGTAATTCTTTTCAGTAACGCGTTCAATTTAATTGTTTCTATTTTTATATAATTGTGCTGTAATAAGTATTAAAAAATACTCAATTGTTTGTTTGAGTAACGCATACTTTCAGATTTAATAAATACTAAGTTTTGTGTTGAGTAATGTTCCTTTAAATGAGGTTCAAGATATAGGTTAAAGGTGGTTCAAAACTATAAAAACATTAAAACCTCCCAAACATTTAAAACTGTGGTATCCTCCACTTGGGGATAAAATAACATTGGGGATATTGGTAATGAGCTATCTTTGCTTTTATGACATGTATATCTTTTATAACATACATCATTATACACAATAATACAAACCATTACCAGGCATTTTGTTTCATAAAAAATAATACATTCCAAATCTATAACCTACCTCATGTTTTTGCGATGCTTACAAACAACAATCGTAATTCTAATCAGTTTAAAAATAAACTTTTTTTAATCTTTCAAATTACTCTAGAAAGTTTATCACTAAAGTAAGGCCATTAGAAACATGTTTTTAAAACAAGGAAATACCATTTTTTTGAAGCGTGACATAGCGACTATCCCTAATATCTATATAATCATAAATTACAGGGAATTTCTTTTTGAGGTTGGAATCAGTTGTGTAATTTACCTTTGCATGTGCCCAAGTCGTTAAATGCGCAAACATAATGAACTACCATTGAGGGAAAAAAGTAATTCGTACCTTGGGAAACATAGCAAGTGCCTCCATTAATGTGGTGAGCAATAAAACTCTTTATTACTGCCACCTAATAAATATCCGTCACGTAACAATAATATTGTGCTGAATACCATAATTTTAAAAGGGCTAGTTTTTATTTGCTTATAAATTATGTGTTCAAGCGCTAACTTTCTACATTCTTACGTTTAAATCAAGATCGAGGAGCAAGGACTTGATGCATTTTGACAAAAAAAGTTCTTGCCATGTTGCAATAACGATATTTTAGCAGGTATATGTGTGTATGTATGTACGTAATTGGAACCGAAACAAATTTTTGTGCTTGAATGGGTTGCCTGCCTGTTTTGCAGCCGTTCTCGTGTAGTTAAACTTGCGTATTATATTATTATTTTCTTTTTATTTCGTGTCAAGTGTATTAACATTCTTTCATTTTTTTCAAAGAAATATTATTACAGTATTTTTAAACTATGCATCGTATTAAGCTGTCTCACAATTAGCGAACGTTACTAATCCTTGTAATAAATTAATATAATTATTTTGTAAAAAGTTTCCATTTTTTTTATTGTTTAATTTAAATTTTGTTGTCAACATGCATTATTATTGAGGGCGCAGTGGTCGAGTGGTAGCGTATCACGCTTCTACACTACAGGTCCGGGTTCTATTCCCGGGCTGCACAAGATCGACTCAGCCTTTCATCCCTAATGCAGTGGATAGATAAATGAATACCAAACTTGCTTGGGGGTCATAAAGACTGGGGTCCTCACTTAAGACTGACCACCTGATCGGGACATCTGCTCGTGTACCTCAGCGCCCAGTGGTCACATATACTGGTAGGGTCACAGTAGACTCTAGCGTTCATGGGCTGTTGCTCTACTTTGAGCTTTTCTGTACATTATTTATGGATATTGTATAAAAAATAAATAATAGATTACAGATTATTATTGTTATGAGTATAGATCAATATTCTTATCTTCAGACAAGTGTTTTTACCTACTTCTTCTCTATTTTGGGGCACAAGCAGCAAAAAATTATTTAATGAATTTAGAAAGATTGCAAATCCTCTTCTTAAGCAACAACACTCACTGCTTTACAAGAATGTTTTACCAATGAGTTGTAAGTAAAATAAAACAGTGAATACGTATGTAGAAAACAAACTATAACTTCTTTAACTAAATTGATAAATCGACAAATGCATTCATTAATGAGAAATTATAAATACACCCCCAGAATAAATCCACATAGTTCATGATACATTTTAACTAATTTTGAATTCAATTAAATTACCAATTTTTTTCGTTCCACAATTATGTGGCATTTTTAATTAAACCCAATTTTTTTACATTTTCAAATATTTTTGAGTCAATCACAAAATTCCGAAAGCATTTTTTGTGTACTTTCCAACATCCAATCAGAAACTTTTCTACCGTTTCAAGTATTATCGTATCTTAAATCAATTTTCTTTTTCAAATTCCTGTATTTGGATTGGCTAGGTTTACCCATCATCTTGATAAAATATTTTCCTCTTTCTTTTTTCTATTTTTATTAACAACTTAAATAATAAATTTTACTGTA